>OX638144.1:5433618-5884144 GCA_951805005.1 Othius punctulatus
GTGTAAGCCTCAGCTTGTGCGGGATCCTTAACGTTAGGCTCGTTGAGCAGATCTTGGATGCCGAGGAGGATCTGCTTGATGGTGATGGCGGGACGCCAGTCCTTCTCCTCGTCCAACAAGGAGAGACAAACGGTGCCTGAAGGGTACACGTTCGGGTGGAAGAGGGGCGGCTCGAATTTGCACTTCGGGGGGCTGCTCGGGTAGTCGTCCTTGAAGATCATGCGCAGCTTGTAGTGACCGCCCTCCCAGGGAGTCCCCTTTTTGCCGGGGATGCAGCACTCCCAGTTCATCAGGTTCAGCGAGCCATCCGGGTTTTTGCTGGGTCTCGCGACGAAACCCTGTAAGCAGTCGCATTACAATCGCCGCAGAAAAAAATGAAGGTTGGCCAGAAACTAGGTCACTGCCTTGACTTTGTTATTAGGTGCCAGTTTGACAAAAACGTGAGAACTGATGGTCTGTGGCCCAAAATTGTCTGTTTTGGAAATTAAATTTTCAATAAACGCGTTATTTATGGGAAGCTTAAACTCTTGTCAGTGGTTCCAGCAATAGAGCAACTATGGTGTACACTTACAAATGGATGTTCTTTTCTCCACGCTTTTCTTTCTTCGGCTAGACGTTTTGCTGATATGCCAGACATTCTAGGCGAGAAAATTATATTAATGCTTGCAGTTCCCTTGAATCAATACCTGATTAACTTACCTCTATGATTTGTCGTATACTTTAAACAACGCTTAATAAATACTGATAGTAACTGAACTAACAACGACGAAAATTGTGGGAAATCGGGAATTTTGACAACCAACCCGACGCTAAAGTTATTTTATAGTAATATTTCTGTCTGTATTGTTTCTGAACCTGATTCCGTTGCCAATATAAATGAATGAAAAATATATAAATGTAAAAAGGAAAAATATATCTAATAAATGTACGAAATTACTCCCAAAGATATGGGAATTGTATGAATTAGGTTTGCTTTTAAACTTTAATAAATTTTCATGATTAGCAGCCATTTTCAAAAATGTGTGGTTATGCAACCCAATGAACACATGTTATATAATAGTAATAATAATAGTAATTATGTTAATAAGACTCATTAATTGATCATAAAATGAAGAATAATAATTAGTTATTAGTAAATTTGCATTGATCAAAACATTAATTAGTAACTTTTGCGTTAGCATTTTATATTGGCAGCTCTTTAAATGAACAACCATTTTGTAATTCATGTATGTCATTTATGTCATTTGTTTTAAATGACACTTCCTGTTGGCGATTTTTGGTGAATAAGGTTAAACAGATAAAAATCTAATACGCAATAGCTGAATCTCGTTCAAATATGCCCAAACCGATGAAGAAGAACAACTGGAAAAGCCAGTACAATGGTAAGTAGATCTAGTACGCACCTCAACCTGATATTCCTAAGTTCATGCATTTCCACGATATTCAGAGCCAGACTTCAGGAGTGGCGAGACGCGCCGCGTCAGTTTCAAGTCCAACAGGGGCTTCAGCAACCAGGCCAAGCAGGATAGAAACAAAGATTGGGGTGCCATGATCAGGACGCACCTGGCAGTCGAGGATGTCGACATGGGAGCGAACCTGTCCAATGCCAGGTACAACTCGAACAAGAAGTTCAACAGGGGCAAGCGGGGGAACAGGAGTGGCTCGCCTCCACCTCACCGCGGCAACATGCGGAGAAAGCTGCACGAAGGACCCGTCGATTGGTACCGCATTTATGTAAGTACGCTTGGCGGTTCGCGGGGCAACTAATTTGCTTCACTGAAGACCAATTGTTCTCCCCGATAATATTTAGTTGTTTGCATTTGATCAACAAGTTATTGACGCTTATCGACCATCAACAATATTGCACAATATTATTGGCCTTGAGTGTATATTGATGGTTTCATCACAAGAAAAATGATGTAACAATTATAATATTTATATACATAGTGTGCTGATCCATCCTGAGTTAATTGATTTAATGTAACAATTTGTGCCCTCTTTGATATAATGATTTCAAAATTTTCACAAACGTGAACTATTTGCTTAAATTGTTATACCCGAGAGTGCATAAATCATTACATTAAATAATATTTATAGTTTATTCTCAAAACTCCAGTGACAAGACGAAGACAAGGTAACTATAAATTACGAGCTATTTTAATTGACTGTACCTGTGTTAAACTTTTGAAATAAGCTATTGACGTTCACTATCAGTTTTGATCGGCACTGTTTGGACAATGAGATACATGGTGAACACTATGGCTCGTGTGACGGCAGCGGAACCTTGTTTGTCTCAAAGATTGTGCCCACAAGAAGGGCCTTCCACTGTGTCATATGTTCGTGTGAACGCTCTCATAAGCATTAATGTCCATCACTCGTGCATACTGAAGCCGTTAACACAGTAACAAATTCAATTAACTTATTTTATTAACAGTAGAGGCTTTTACTTCGTGATACATTATGTATAAATAAATAATGCAATTTTTACTCTGTAGGTATCACAGTTTATATTAATACCGTGACTACAGTTTCGACTGAACAGTCGTTCATTTTCAAACATATAATGTTTGAATGTATGTTTGAAAATGACCGACTGTTCGGTCGAACAGTCGAATGTATGTTCGGTCGAACAGTCGAACGTATGTTCGGTCGAACAGTCGAACGTATGTTCGGTCGAACAGTCGAATGTATGTTCGGTCGTTATTAAAATAAACTGTGATACCTACAAAGTAAAGTTTTACAAAGTAAAAGTTTTTACAAAGTAAAAATTGCATTATTTATTTAATTAAATTAACAGTGGAATAAAAGTTTTAAACTTCACGTCTAAACTTCAGAAACTGTCACGTCTCAATCTATTCAACCGCTCTATGATTTGATCGTAGACACTTGCGCAAAAAATATTACATCCACACACTAATTTTTTCGACTATTTTGTATTTCACTCTGTTGATCATTTTAATTTTCAACATGGGGTGGTTGCGAACCGCAGCATGTGTTAATCTATATTTCATTGCAACTTAATTTCAGATTCCTTTCGGCAACAAGTACGACAAACAATATATTCAACAGGCCCTTCTTGACAAAATATCTCCGACCCCTCTGATACCAATAATGGTAAGTTCGCTCGGATGTGATTGTAACTGTTCTGTACGTGTTTGATTATGTTTTAGTGGGTTGGCACCGGAAATGCTGTTATCTTTTACGTGGACGACTTCAAATGCGCGGAAAAGCTGAACAATGCGGACAGAGAGATACAGCTGCCCGATGGGTTCAAAATGATTATCAAAGTAAATAGCGGCACTCCGAATGTCGACGTCACCACCGCCATGAAAGAGAAAATGAAATCGGCGATGGCAAAGCGCTACAATGCGCAGACAAAGGCTCTGGATTTGGCCAAATTTCATTTGGAACCTGAACTTCACGACGTCTTTTGTGGCCTTTTCAAGCCTATGATATGTTTGGCGGCGATAGACATTATAGCTGAAAACATTCCTGAACTCAACGCCTTAAGTCTTAACGACAATAAGATACAGATCCTGTCGCATTTGAAGAAACTCCCAGACAAACTGCCCAATTTGAAAACACTGTATCTTGGCTCTAATAAGGTAACAATGATTTTTAACCATCTTTAACTTTAAAGTATTTCATATTGATCATATTTATATTTCATAAATGGCTATAATTAGCAATATTGCGATGTTAATTAGCCATAGCAGCAAGACAAGTCTTTAAATAACTAATGGCAATAAATAATGATTGGGAGATGCAGCATAAAACCTCTTATATACTGTTATTGAACATTTGTGTAACTATTTGATATGTAAGTGTTGCCGTTTCTCTGTTTCAGCTTCGTGATATGTCCCACTTGGATGTGTTTATTGGCATGCAATTAACCGAACTGTACCTAAATGGAAATCCTTTGTGCGATCGGTTTAAAGATCAAGCAAGCTATGTCAGGTAACATATATAACCGTAACTAAAGGGCTATATATATATATATGGTATGGTAAAGTATATTCCGTCTAGATTGACGGATAATGTAGATGCATGCAGACTTATATGACGTAAAAGAGTTGAAATATTGATTACGTTATTGTTTCATGTGTGTAAGCAGTATTGTGATGCGAACATCAGACGTGTTAACTCCAAATGAAGCTTTTAAAATTGAAACGGTGGTCCAGAAATACAACTGCACAGATTCTAAAATATTATTTAATATAATCAAAGACATTATTTGTCTTGGCAAATTCATTCACCGATTCGCCATGGATATTTCTGGAGCCCTGCATTCATTGCGCCCTCGATTGAATGTTTAATAATGATCTAAGAAACTTATTCGTAAAAATTTAAACTATATTTTAGCAGTGTTTGATTAATGGGATACAGACCACCATATAAATTTTTATGGAATAAGACCATTAATGTTTGTTGCGTGTGTGTGACTAAAACAGATAACCAAAAGCTGTTACGGAAAGTATTAATTGCTAATTTTTGTAATTCCAAGACATCATGGTACTATTGGAAGTATTTAAAAAGAAACTGATTTATGGCAGTCAAATTTGCATAGTTTATTGGTATAAAATCTAGAAATACTATTAAAATCGACAAATCACTACACAAAACATACAATTACGTGAATGGCAGCAGCACAAACATCTGAATAAAAAAAAACATAACAAAAGCAAAACATGTCATCTGCACTAAATGTAGTAACTACGATAATAAATTCTAATTGCACTTTATTCTAAACACAAATCCTCTACAAGACACGAATCAGCCGAAAATTCACGTGCCAATTGTAGTCGTACTCTTATTACAATACATTCAAGTGAATATGCACTGCAAGATTTGTGCTATTCATTTTGGCTCTGTATCGAAGTGCTGCTAGAATATCAGTAGCAATACGAGCCTCTTCGATTAACGGATGTGAATAAGTTACGCTACTGGCACATCAAGGCGTCACTAGTTTAGACAACTAATATTGATGCGTTTGAATAGAAAATGAAGCAGAGTCGACCCCGACAAACATGTTTAGTTGTAAACAATTCCTGTCCCAGATTCCTTTACCGCAAATGAATTATACGTCGATGTTGCTGCATTTAGTTTTAAATGATATTTAGAAAAAATAAAAAATAAAGACTACTGATATAAAAAAAATACAGCATAAAAAAGAGCATACTAAAAAATACAGCAAACAAAAGAGCATATTAAAAATATAACAGAATTTTGTTTTTAATACAGATGATAGCTGCTATTTGCGTATAAATAATTCATAATATACATTTGTATTTTTAATACTAAGAATGCGAAACAATCAATGTCATTGGTATAGTATTTCTATATTTTTTATATATTTATACCGCTAGAGATGATCAAATCATCTCCATACCAGAAAAGTAGTATGAGCCTTTAAGATGTATTCTTTTTAAATAATTCGATTGAGCATTTAAAATTTATACAGCATTGTGTGAGTCATTTTGAAGCAATATATATTTTTCTTAACACCACCCGAAGAGTCGTTACGATAATTATTCATCGAAATAAATTAGCAGTCCCTGGCCACCTAATTTATTTTCAAATAGTTGAATGAAATGGCTGCACTAATATGGCCCTAAAAATAACAAATACCTAGCACCGATGAATAGTTATTGAGGGCTTTTAGTAATGATAAATGGTTACTTTGGTGTGTGCATTGAGCATTATAGGGCAGGCTAGTTAGAGGTCTGCGGCTGCTCGAGCGTCATCGAAGAATCAGTCAGCGTATATATGTCTTATCTCTTTGCCTACAGCGAGGTCCGCAAGAGGTTCCCCAAGCTGCTGAAACTGGTAAGTGACAACACTCGGGACCCCATCCCAAGCTGGTTTTATTAGATAACATGTTTTCAGGATGGTACGGACCTGCCTCCGCCGATATCATTCGATATAGAAGAAGTCTCCATGCCTGCATCCCGCCAAACGTTCCTTAAGGAAAAGGGGGCCCAGGGCCTCATAGCTCAGTTTATGGAGCAATATTTCGTGCTGTTGGACAGCGACAACCGGCAGCCGCTGTTGGCTGCTTATCACGAAAACGCAATGTTCTCGATGACCATGGCGTACCCGTACGGTCAGAATCCAAAAACGTCGCCTTGGCTGAACTGGTACACGACGGACAATAGAAACCTGCAGAGGGTGACCGATCCCGACAGGCGCATGAAATTACTCAAGCAAGGGAGCGTGAATATCGTCGCCTTCTTGCAAGACATGCCACAAACTAAGCACGACCTGCATAATTTTACAGTTGATCTCACCTTACACAATGTAAGTATTCTTACAATTGTCTGAGCAACAATGACTAAATAATATTCAAATGCTGATATACTGCGAATTATTTTCAATTGCAATAACATGTCATTGCTTGCTCTGCATTATTTCATCAACGCAGATTTTTAATATTGAACCGTTTTGCAGCCACACCTAATGGTAGTCACAGTTACCGGCGTTTTCAGAGAAATGAAATCTTCACACAAGGTGGCACCTCTGCGATATTTCTGCCGAACATTTGCTGTAGTTCCAGCGGGTAGCGGTGTGTGCATAGCCAACGAGCAACTTCACATTTCAAATGCTACAGATGAACTCGCTAAGGTAATAATTCAATGATGTACGTAAGCTAAAAATTAATAGATTGATAAGCTCTGCTGTTTATGCATGAAGTTGTGATACGTTCTGGTGTTTATTCATGAAGTTTGATAGGAATATTTAAAGCAAAAATTGAAAGGTACACAGCAAAATATTGCGTCTAACCCCTGAAAAGATTTACAATTGAAACATTTATTCCGATTCTAATATGATTTATCTGTATTCACTAACCGCTGAAATGTTTTTAAAGGTGGCATTTAAGAACGTTATCCTGCCAGTGGTCCCACCGACGCCTACGACTTCACCGACCATTTCTCAAATGACACCCGACAACACGAAGCAGCAGATGATTGAGCTGATGAGTCGGGAGTCCGGAATGAATCTTGAGTGGTCGCAGAAGTGAGTGGACAGTGTTGGGTGCTCAATAGGTTTCTAATATTCATTTGTTCGTAGATGTTTGACTGAGACAAATTGGGATCTCGAAAAGGCAGCCGCTATGTTCACCCAGGTCAACGCTGCTGGCCACATACCACCCGAAGCTTTTATAAAATAGTTTATGTAGATTTAGTATTATATTGTAGGTAGCTGAGAGTTTTACGTTAAAACAAAAATGTTTTCATAAAAAAAATTCAAAGGCTTGTTTTCTACTCTTGCGTAGCTGTTATGAAAATGTTCGAATTATAGTAATTTTTTAATTAGAATAAGAGTTATTTTATATCTTACATGTTGTTATGTTCTAATGAGCACAGTAATACATTGCTATGTAGTCATATCTACCATAAATTTATTTAAGCTGGATATACGTTATGGATAATATGACCACATTATTTATAGATTGTAACTTTTTTCATTATTTTTCAACTTTGAATCTTAATTTTAATTTTTCTAATTACAATTAAAGCAAACTCATCATGGTAATTGAAATTGCCATCCCTTTACAATTTTTTATATGATCATTACTTTTAGTGGCGATTATTAAGTGATAACAATAAATGAATAGTCAATTCGTAATAAAGTATTTTTCATAATTTAATTTTACTTGTTATTTTACCTTCCATTATCTTACAGATAAATTAAAAAGTTTCATTATAAGTTATAAATATTGAGTTAATAAGCATTTAAGATTTAAAAACAAAGACCAAATTACAAAATTTAGCAGTATTTTAGTTTCTTTAGAGGAAACTGTTCTATAATTGATAATCCAGTATTTCATTTCTTAAAACGTTAACGTAAATTCGCAATTATGTAATGAGGGTATCTCGAAGTAGAGATTGTTAGAATACAGCATTTCTCTTCACAGTCATACACGTCGAATGCCGACTCCAAATTGCTGAATCCAAAAATGCAAACTGCAGTGCTGTGAGACGTTTAGTTATTGAGATAATATTTATAAAAGGATTAAACGATCTGCAACTTTTTTTTGTATTTTTATTGTTCCTGCGTCCTTAAACAATGTTTTCAGGGAATCTCCTATATTTGCAAGCTCACTGACACACAGAAATTGCCACCGATAGCATAAACCAATGCGGCACACCCCTCAGAGTCATCTTCGAGGGCTTAGATAGGTTGGCGTTGTATCACTGTCCACACAGTTACATTTTTCAGGACGGTTGATACCAATTTTTGAAAAATCACTTTCCTGAATAGTGACAATACCTGTAAACATGAATATTTTATCAGTTCCACTGAAAACTCTTATGACAAAGACAAATATCGTTTCGTTAATAAATAATAAAGCGGATAATTTTGTTCAGAAACATTATCAATTAATGTAATACTTACACAACTTACTATTATTGCTTAAAGTGATTTTTTGAGGGTGTTTCAGGATTCTTAAGCTGCTTTTCACTAGAGAGTTCATATTATTATTTTGAAACTAGGTTAGACTTTCACTTTGCAAGCTCGATGCTCATATAATATAAATAACTGATACTGCACTCAACTCTAATGTAGTAAATAGATCAATGAAACTTACTGAGTTCATTTAAATAGTTTAATTGCAACGTAAATCTAAAATATCAGAATAATATTATTAATATAGGCAACTATAACAATCACACGTGTTTGCTTGGTTGCCTACGTATCGAGCTGAAGGCGATGGCAGCGCAGAAACTGGTGAACTTTATACCTATGATTTAAACTTTAATATTTTGACAAACTGATTGCGTGGGAATTATGGGGCATGTTTATTACTATGTATGGCATCATTTGTAGTCAATAATATTGTGCGGATATTGTTTTATAAGCAGTTAAAGTTTGCCAAAATCTAGGCAACCAAATGTACACAATGGTAAATGCTAGTTCAGGCACTTTACCGGTAGATGTCTCTAAATTTGAATTATATTTTTATTTTCCGATTATTAAGTTACTGTATCATGTAGAACAAAACGAATCACATATTCAGCTTCAGCAGGGCGCTTTCTAGTACAGTAGTGTATTAATTTATCCGCAGCCGTCCAAACAGTGCCTGGTTCGAAAAACGTTTTTCGTTTTATTTTACTTGTTTCGACGTTATTAAGCAACGTATAAGCAAAAGTGATTACAGATTCAGATTCAAAAGAAGAAAATCCATCGATTCTTTAATTTAGTTTTACCCAAATAACCGAAATAGACATTTTGAAAATGTATTTGTTTTCGTAAATATTTTTTTCTGACGTTATTATGCATTTGCTATAAATAATTCTTGCAGATTCGGATTCAGGAGAGAAAAATCAATTGAACTGCTATCTCAGCCTAATTGAAAAATTACACACAAAAAGTCACCCAATATGTACATTAAGTTGCCTAGATTTAAGCGCCACTTTTAATTGCTTATAAATCAATATCTGCACAATATTATTGACTAAAAATGTTACTACACGTAGTTATAAACGTGCCCCATAATCCCCACGTGTTTGGTTTGTCGAAATATAATAGTTTAAATCATACGTATAAAGTTCACCGGTTTCTGCGCTGGCGTCGCCTTCGGCTTACCACGTAGGCAACCAAGTATACATATATGAATAGATTTTGTTGCCTGTCCTTAAAATATTATCTTGATGTTTCAGAAATCACATTAGAATGAAAGTATTTGAATTAACTCAGTGAATTTTAATTTATCCATTTACTAGATTGAATAAGATTGATGTAGTGATGTAGTATCAGTTGTCGTATATTAAAAGTGGTATTTGTTATTGAGCTTGTTAAAATAAATAAATAGTTTTCGAGATATTTCGAAAAGAAGGGGGAAAATTGTGCTTCGTTTTTCGCCGTTTTCTTGCTTAATTGACAAGTCTTGCAAAAAATAATAACAGATTCCGATTCCTGGGAAGAAACCCTATCGATTTCATGTAGAAATTAATTTTTAGAGTGCTCAATAAAAATGTTTGAGATTTTACCAACTTTTTTATTAAGCATCCTAAAAATTATTTGCCACATGGTAACGATAGCTTTTCTTCTTAGAAATCCGAATCTGTAATTGTTTTTTACGAAACTTATCAAATAAGCGAGAAAACCTCAAAAAACGAAGCACCATTTTCCCCCTTCTTTTCTAAATATCTCGAAAACTAATTTTTTTTCAGAGGAACTTTTCGGATCCGCAATTTGTCTTCAGGTCACGAATCTATTGCCGCAAAAAAAATTGAAATTCGAAGGTCGCATTAAATGTTCAAAAAGTTTTAGGGGTGATAGCACAGTATGATAGAGTAGTGAACGCTGAATCTAAATATGCAAACCGCAATGCTGTGCGATGCTTAGTTACCGAGATAAAAATTAAAAACGAATAAACGATCTCATGCAACTTCTGTGTTCCTGGTACGAAGTTCGAAAATTGCAAAATGTAGTTGGAAAATTTCAATTTAAACTGAGTGCACACACAGTATGATAGAATGATAGAGTAATGAATGCTGAATCCAAATATGCAAACCGCAATGCTGTGCGATGCTTAGTTACAGAGATACAAATTAAAAACGAATAAACGATCTCTTGCGACTTCTGTGTTCCTGGTACGAAGTCCGAAAATTGCAAAATGTAGTTGGGAAATTTCAATATAAACTGAGTGCACACACAGTATGATAGAATGATAAAGTAATGAATGCTGAATCCAAATGTGCAAACCGCAATGCTGTGCGATGCTTAGTTATTGAGAAAATATATACAAAAGAAACGAAAAATTGCACACTAATTTCACTCCCATTTTGTCCAAAATTTGTAACACAGCTCAAGATATTTAGGATTCTGTATCAAGATCACAGGAGCTGCAAGAGGTTCAATAAATCGAATAATGCATGGCATTTGATAGATTATAAAAATATATACCTACCAATCAGTACTTACTTTATATCTAATTAGATGTTCATTTGAGATCGTCGTCATCAGTGCACAACACTTATAATTTTGATAAATAATTATGTAATAGGAAATTTCATTTAAATTTGCTCATTTATTAATCACAGGTTTTGTTCTGTTCCGCTTTAAACAGAATGAAAATAAGTCGATGTAATTGTTAAAAATTGATTAAATAATTATAAACTAAAGAATGTAGGTATCAAAAATGTTGTCGAAATCAATTGAATTATAAATATATTTTAAAATATTTACATTAGAAACATACATGTCAAAAATTCAAAAAATCCTAGCTGCCCAAATGAATTGAAAGTAAGAGTATTCTCTATACCAGCAATCAACAATTGATTTGCATTTCCAATAACTAGCATTCATCTGCTCTACATGTATACAAAGAATGCAGGAATGACTTTAACGGTTAAGCAACAAACCAACTTCTAAATTACATGAAATTGCATAAAATTATAATTTTGAAACAGCTGTGGTTCGAAAACTATACCTACAATCAACAATTGATTTGCATTTCCAATAACTACCATTCATCTACTCTACATGTATACAAAGAATGCAGCGATAACATTAACGGTTAAGCAACCAACCAATTTCTAAATTACATGAAATTGCATAAAATTATAATTTTGAAACAGCTGTGATTCGAAAACTATATCTACAATCAACAATTGATTTGCATTTCCAATAACTACCATTCATCTGCTCTACATGTATACAAAGAATGCAGCGATAACATTAACGGTTAAGCAACCAACCAATTTCTAAATTACATGAAATTGCATAAAATTATAATTTTGAAACAGCTGTGGTTCGAAAACTATACCTACAATCAACAATTGATTTGCATTTCCAATAACTACCATTCATCTGCTCTACATGTATACAAAGAATGCAGCGATAACATTAACAGTTAAGCAACCAACCAATTTCTAAATTACATGAAATTGCTTAAAATTATAATTTTGAAACAGCTGTGGTTCGAAAACTATACCTACAATCAACAATTGATTTGCATTTCCAATAACTACCATTCATCTGCTCTACATGTATACAAAGAATGCAGCGATAACATTAACGGTTAAGCAACCAACCAATTTCTAAATTACATGAAATTGCATAAAATTATAATTTTGAAACAGCTGTGGTTCGAAAACTATACCTACAATCAACAATTGATTTGCATTTCCAATAACTACCATTCATCTACTCTACATGTATACAAAGAATGCAGCGATAACATTAACGGTTAAGCAACCAACCAATTTCTAAATTACATGAAATTGCATAAAATTATAATTTTGAAACAGCTGTGATTCGAAAACTATATCTACAATCAACAATTGATTTGCATTTCCAATAACTACCATTCATCTGCTCTACATGTATACAAAGAATGCAGCGATAACATTAACGGTTAAGCAACCAACCAATTTCTAAATTACATGAAATTGCATAAAATTATAATTTTGAAACAGCTGTGGTTCGAAAACTATACCTACAATCAACAATTGATTTGCATTTCCAATAACTACCATTCATCTGCTCTACATGTATACAAAGAATGCAGCGATAACATTAACAGTTAAGCAACCAACCAATTTCTAAATTACATGAAATTGCTTAAAATTATAATTTTGAAACAGCTGTGGTTCGAAAACTATACCTACAATCAACAATTGATTTGCATTTCCAATAACTACCATTCATCTGCTCTACATGTATACAAAGAATGCAGCGATAACATTAACAGTTAAGCAACCAACCAATTTCTAAATTACATGAAATTGCTTAAAATTATAATTTTGAAACAGCTGTGGTTCGAAAACTATACCTACAATCAACAATTGATTTGCATTTCCAATAACTACCATTCATCTGCTCTACATGTATACAAAGAATGCAGCGATAACATTAACAGTTAAGCAACCAACCAATTTCTAAATTACATGAAATTGCTTAAAATTATAATTTTGAAACAGCTGTGGTTCGAAAACTATACCTACAATCAACAATTGATTTGCATTTCCAATAACTACCATTCATCTGCTCTACATGTATACAAAGAATGCAGCGATAACATTAACAGTTAAGCAACCAACCAATTTCTAAATTACATGAAATTGCTTAAAATTATAATTTTGAAACAGCTGTGGTTCGAAAACTATACCTACAATCAACAATTGATTTGCATTTCCAATAACTACCATTCATCTGCTCTACATGTATACAAAGAATGCAGCGATAACATTAACAGTTAAGCAACCAACCAATTTCTAAATTACATGAAATTGCTTAAAATTATAATTTTGAAACAGCTGTGGTTCGAAAACTATACCTACAATCAACAATTGATTTGCATTTCCAATAACTACCATTCATCTGCTCTACATGTATACAAAGAATGCAGCGATAACATTAACAGTTAAGCAACCAACCAATTTCTAAATTACATGAAATTGCTTAAAATTATAATTTTGAAACAGCTGTGGTTCGAAAACTATACCTACAATCAACAATTGATTTGCATTTCCAATAACTACCATTCATCTGCTCTACATGTATACAAAGAATGCAGCGATAACATTAACAGTTAAGCAACCAACCAATTTCTAAATTACATGAAATTGCATAAAATTATAATTTTGAAACAGCGGTGGTTCGAAAACTATACCGGCAATCAACAATTGATTTGCATTTCCAATAACTAGCATCCATCTGCTCTATATGTATACAAAGAATGCAGCGTTAACATTAATTAACTGTTAGGCAACAAATCAAGTTTTACAATACATAAATTTGCACAAACACCATGCGAGAGGATGCAGTTCTTGACAATTCGCGTCTTCCAGTTGGTGATCTGCAAAGCCACGTGCAGCCACATCAGCTGCTTGTTGCCGCCCCTAATCGACTGGTGCTCCGACTTGCTCCAAAAAGTGTTCGGCTGAATGACGTTTGCACACTATTGCTGGGTCCCAGCGATCCAGTCCACAATGTACATAAGTACATACCCTTCCAGTACCTCCAAACTTAGCCATGTCTACAATAAAGTGGGCACAATTAAATCTATACAAAGCGTTCATGAAAGTGGTGTCAACTCTTAGAATAAGTTCTAACGAAATATTTACAAATAACGACAATCGAAAAAATCTAGTTGAATTATTTGCTTGTATCCTCGGAAACATTTCAGCAATGTTGTAAAACATATTTGATTTGCATCTTCAACAATGACACCACTTTCTTGAACGCTCTGTACTTTGTACATTCTATTTCAGAGCAGTAGCTAAAATAAAATGCCAGAAGCAATAACTACTTTGAAACTTTCAAAATAAAAGTTGCAAACAAAGACCTACTTGCTGAATACGAAACTAATAATGTATATTATAATTTAACCAAGTAAAGATCGTTACCATTTACAAAAGACAAACTGAATACGAAACAAATAACGTACCTTAACCCACGTAAATTACTCCACTTGCAATGAGTTCTGGTGCACTGTAGGTTCGATCCGACTTGAGCTCCATTAAGCAAAAGCTGTGCTATTAAGGTCAGGGGCCCAAGGATCTTCACCGTGCCATCAGACGCTGCTGGGCTCTGGACGCTCGTTATCATGTAAATGAGGCAGTAACGCACAGGCTAGGTGCTAAAAACTGAAATGAAAATAAATATTTAAAAGTTCGTAAGGAATTAAAGTGCATCTTAATAATTATCTCAATTCTCGCCAGCGATTATATTTATATAGAATTGTAGTATATTTTCAATGTACCATTAGCAAAGTTACTTGACAAACGTGTTCACGAACATGTACAAATTCTACCACAAACGTATTTTATTTACCTTAAATTGTAAATACAGTTTCTCTGCTTCTCTACTGGGCCTTATAATTATATTGTTTCTCATTTTTACGTTGTATATGCACGAATTTTGACCTTATTCTAACCAAAAATAAAAATATTCTGGTCGCAAAATTACAGTTTACTATTATACCGACCCAAAATATACGGGGGAACGTGCATTAATCGCGAAGTACGTAAAATCAATTTTACAAACTGGAATACGCGCGGATCTATGCAAAATTGCCTCTAATAGCAACACAATTGAATTCTACACCGCCTGCAGTCATTAGTTATTGAATAAATTATCGATTTAACGAGTTACGCAAACTTTCCAAACGCTCCCCGTATAATTTTTTGCGCCTGATGGGGCAGGCAACTTTGAGTACATGTAGGACAAAAGGTAGCCTATTAATGACTAAAAGTTTCCAAAAAATTCTTTTAATAATCCGTAAACTATGGCTTTTCAAAGGCAAACTTGTACCAAAATGATACCCTACTAGACTAATCTAATAACGTAAATGGTTATTTCTAACCATATATGTGAATATATAGATCTAACACATATTTAACTATGTGCATATGATAACCCAGCAAATTATTATTATTATCAATGAAATATATACAGAAATACAAGTAACTTTCTTATACTATATATCGTCGGTTTACAAGTGAAATACGAGTTTTTTTTTACTTTAAACTGATGGCACAGTATGATAGAGTAGTGCACGCTGAATCCAAATATGCAAACCGCAATGCTGTGCGATGCTTATTTACCGAGATCAAAATTAAAACGAAAAAACGATCTCTTGCGACTTCTGTGTTCCTGGTACGAAATCCGAAAATTACAAAGTATAGTTGGAAAATTTCAATGTAAACTGAGTGCACACACAGTATGATAGACGAGTAATGAACGATGAATCCAAATAAACGATTTTTTTGTCCGAATTGGACAATATTCATATCAGCCCTCAATATTAGCATGCTGATTACGAATATCGAAATAGTTTTCCGATACAACAATTCATTGTGGCTGCTGGGCCGTTCAAAGTTTAATTAAATATTTAAAAAAATGGAATTGAAAATATTTTTATACCAATCGATAGTGTGCCATTAAATATGACTTTTTTCTCGAAACAGTTCGATTGTATTCCTTCTAGTTTTTGCGTAAATTTGGTTTTAATAAAATTTCAAACTTTTTTATTAAGCATACTAAATATTATTTGCCATATGGATTCGATAGCTTTCCTTCTTAGGAATCCGAATCTGTAGTTATTTTTTACAACACTCATAAAATAAGAGAGAAATCGGCGAAAAACGAAGCTCAATTTTTTCACTTCTTTTCGATATATCTCGAAAACTAAATTTTTTTCAGAGGAACTTTTCAGCTCCGTAATTTCTCTTCTGGTCACGAATCTATTGCCGTAACTTTTTTTTCAAATTTCGAAGGTCGCATTAATTTTCCAAAATGTTTAATTTTTTTCTGGCGAAACCAGCCACTTTGGTACGTACACATGTTGCAAATTCGGATTTGGGAGAAAAAACTCTATCGAACTGCGGTCTCAGCTCGAAAAAAATATATCGCGAAAATCGCCGAAAATCCAAAGGGGTTAACCCCTAAAACTTTTTGAACATTTAATGCGACCTTCGAATTTCAATTTTTTTTTTGCGGCAATAGATTCGTGACCGGAAGAGAAATTGCGGAGCCGAAACGTTCCTCTGAAAAAAATTTAGTTTTCGAGATATATCGAAAAGAAGGGGAAAATCTGTGCTTCGTTTTTCGCCGTTTTCTCGCTTAATTGACAAGTCTTGCAAAAAATAATAACAGATTCGGATTCCTGAGAAGAAACCCTATGGATTTCATGTAGAAATTAATTTTTAGAGTGCTCAATAAAAAAGTTTGAGATTTTACCAACTTTTTTATTAAGCATCCTAAAAATTATTTGCCACATGGTAACGATAGCTTTTCTTCTTAGAAATCCGAATCTGTAATTGTTTTTTACCAAACTTATCAAATAAGCGAGAAAACCTCAAAAAACGAAGCACCATCTTCCCCCTTCTTTTCTAAATATCTCGAAAACTAATTTTTTTTCAGAGGAACTTTTCAGAACCGCAATTTGTCTTCAGGTCACGAATCTATTGCCGCAAAAAAAAATTGAAATTCCAAGGTCGCATTAAATGTTCAAAAAGTTTTAGGGGTGATAGCACAGTATGGTAGAGTAGTGAACGCTGAATCTAAATATGCAAACCGCAATGCTGTGCGATGCTTAGTTACCGAGATAAAAATTAAAAACGATTAAACGATCTCATGCAACTTCTGTGTTCCTGGTACGAAGTTCGAAAATTGCAAAATGTAGTTGGAAAATTTCAATATAAACTGAGTGCACACACAGTATGATAGAATGATAGAGTAATGAATGCTGAATCCAAATATGCAAACCGCAATGCTGTGCGATGCTTAGTTATTGAGAAATAATATACAAAAGAAACAAAAAATTGCACACTAATTTCACTCCCATTTTGTCCAAAATTTGTAACACAGCTCAAGATTTTTAGGATTCTGTATCAGGATCACAGGAGCTGCAAGAGGTTCAATGAATCGAATAATGCATGGCATTTGATAGATTATAAAAATATATACCTACCAATCAGTACTTACTTTATATCTAATTAGATGTTCATTTGAGATCGTCGTCATCAGTGCACAACACTTATAATTTTGATAAATAATTATGTAATAGGAAATTTCATTTAAATTTGCTCATTTATTAATCACAGGTTTTGTTCTGTTCCGCTTTAAACAGAATGAAAATAAGTCGATGTAATTATTAAAAATTGATTAAATAATTATAAACTAAAGAATGTAGGTATCAAAAATGTTGTCGAAATCAATTGCATTATAAATATATTTTAAAATATTTACATTAGAAACATACATGTCAAAAATTCAAAAAATCCTAGCTGCCCAAAAGAATTGAAAGTAAGAGTATTCTATATACCAGCAATCAACAATTGATTTGCATTTCCAATAACTAGCATTCATCTGCTCTACATGTATACAAAGAATGCAGCAATGACATTAACGGTTAAGCAACAAACCAACTTCTAAATTACATGAAATTGCTTAAAATCCTAATTTTGAAACAGCTGTGGTTCGAAAACTATACCAACAATCAACAATTGATTTGCATTTCCAATAACTACCATTCATCTGCTCTACATGTATACAAAGAATGCAGCGATGACATTAACGGTTAAGCAACAAACCAATTTCTAAATTACATGAAATTGCATAAAATTATAATTTTGAAACAGCTGTGGTTCGAAAACTATACCTACAATCAACAATTGATTTGCATTTCCAATAACTACCATTCATCTGCTCTACATGTATACAAAGAATGCAGCGATGACATTAACGGTTAAGCAACAAACCAATTTCTAAATTACATGATATTGCATAAAATTATAATTTTGAAACAGCTGTAGTTCGAAAACTATAACTACAATCAACAATTGATTTGCATTTCCAATAACTACCATTCATCTGCTCTACATGTATACAAAGAATGCAGCGATGACATTAACGGTTAAGCAACCAACCAATTTCTAAATTACATGAAATTACTAAAAATTCTAATTTTGAAACAGCTGTGGTTTGAAAACTATAACTGCAATCAACAATTGATTTGCATTTCCAATAACTAGCATCCATCTGCTCTACATGTATACAAAGAATGCAGTGTTAACATTAATTAACTGTTAGGCAACAAATCAAGTTTTACAATACATAAATTTGCACAAACACCATGCGAGAGGATGCAGTTCTTGACAATTCGCGTCTTCCAGTTGGTGATCTGCAAAGCCACGTGCAGCCACATCAGCTGCTTGTTGCGCCCCTAATCGACTGGTGCTCCGACTTGCTCCAAAAAGTGTTCGGCTGAATGACGTTTGCAGACACTATTGCTGGGTCCCAGCGATCCAGTCCACAATGTACATAAGCAGCCATAACTGGCAGCATTGACTGTAGGTCGCCCTTCCAGTACCTCCAAACTTAACCATGTCTACAATAAAGTGGGCACAATTAAATCTATACAAAGCGTTCATGAAAGTGGTGTCAACTCTTAGAATAAGTTCTAACGAAATATTTACAAATAACGACAATCGAAAAAATCTAGTTGAATTATTTGCTTGTATCCTCGGAAACATTTCAGCAATGTTGTAAAACATATTTGATTTGCATCTTGAACAATGACACCACTTTCTTGAACGCTCTGTACTTTCGACATTCTATTTCAGAGCAGTAGCTAAAATAAAATGCCAGAAGCAATAACTACTTTGAAACTTTCAAAATAAAAGTTGCAAACAAAGACCTACTTGCTGAATACGAAACTAATAATGTAGATTATAATTTAACCAAGTAAAGATCGTTACCATTTACAAAAGACAAACTGAATACGAAACAAATAACGTACCTTAACCCACGTAAATTACTCCACTTGCAATGAGTTCTGGTGCACTGTAAGTTCGATCCGACGTGAGCTCCATTAAGCAAAAGCTGTGCTATTAAGGTCAGGGGCCCAAGGATCTTCACCGTGCCATCAGACGCTGCTGGGCTCTGGACGCTCGTTATCATGTAAATGAGGCAGTAACGCACAGGCTAGGTGCTAAAAACTGAAATGAAAATAAATATTTAAAAGTTCGTAAGGAATTAAAGTGCATCTTAATATTTATCTCAATTCTCGCCAGCGATTATATTTATATAGAATTGTAGTATATTTTCAATGTACCATTAGCAAAGTTACTTGACAAACGTGTTCACGAACATGTACAAATTCTACCACAAACGTATTTTATTTACCTTAAATTGTAAAGACAGTCTCTCTGCTTCTCCTCTGGGCCTTATATTTATATTGTTTCTCATTTTTACGTTGTATATGCACGAATTTTGACCTTATTCTAACCAAAAATAAATATATTCTGGTCGCAAAATTACAGTTTACTATTATACCGACCCAAAATATACGGGGGAACGTGCATTAATCGCGAAGTACGTAAAATCAATTTTACAAACTGGAAAACGCGCGGATTTATGCAAAATTGCCTCTAATAGCAACACAATTGAATTCTACACCGCCTACAGTCATTAGATATTGAATAAATTGTCGATTTAACGAGTTACGCAAACTTTCCAAACGCTCCCCGTATAATTTTTTGCGCCTGATCGGGTAGGCAACTTTGAGTACATGTAGGACAAAGGGTAGCCTATTAATGACTAAAAGTTTCCAAAAATTTCTTTTAATAATCCGTAAACTATGGCTATTCAAAGGCAAACTTGTACCAAAATGATACCCTACTAGACTAATCTAATAACGTAAATGGTCATTTCTAACCATATATGTGTATATATAGATTTAACACATATTTAACTATGTGCATATGATAACCCAGCAAATTATTATTATTATCAATGAAATATATACAGAAATACAAGTAACTTTCTTATACTTTATATCGTCGGTTTACAAGTGAAATACGAGTTTTTTTACTTTAAACTGATAGCACAGTATGATAGAGTAGTGCACGCTGAATCCAAATATGCAAACCGCAATGCTGTGCGATGCTTAGTTACCGAGATCAAAATTAAAAACGAAAAAACGATCTCTTGCGACTTCTGTGTTCCTGGTACGAAATCCGAAAATTACAAAATATAGTTGGAAAATTTCAATGTAAACTGAGTGCACACACAGTATGATAGACGAGTAATGAATGCTGAATCCAAATAAACGATTTTTTTGTCCGAATTGGACAATATTCATATCAGCCCTCAATATTAGCATGCTGATTACGAATATCGAAATAGTTTTCCGATACAACAATTCATTGTGGCTGCTGGGCCGTTAAAAGTTTAATTAAATATTTAAAAAAATGGAATTGAAAATATTTTTATACCAATCGATAGTGTGCCATTAAATATGACTTTTTTCTCGAAACACTTCCATTGTATTCCTTCTAGTTTTTGCGTAAATTTGGTTTTAATAAAATTTCAAACTTTTTTATTAAGCATACTAAATATTATTTGCCATATGGATTCGATAGCTTTCCTTCTTAGGAATCCGAATCTGTAGTTATTTTTCACAACACTCATCAAATAAGAGAGAAATCGGCGAAAAACGAAGCTCAATTTTTTCACTTCTTTTCGATATATCTCGAAAACTAAATTTTTTTCAGAGGAACTTTTCAGCTCCGTAATTTCTCTTCTGGTCACGAATCTATTGCCGTAACTTTTTTTTTAAATTTCGAAGGTCGCATTAATTTTCCAAAATGTTTAATTTTTTTCTGGCGAAACCAGCCACTTTGGTACGTACACATGTTGCAAATTCGGATTTGGGAGAAAAAACTCTATCGAACTGCGGTCTCAGCTTGAAAAAAATATATCGCGAAAATCGCCGAAAATCCAAAGGGGTTAACCCATAAAACTTTTTGAACATTTAATGCGACCTTCGAATTTCATTTTTTTTTTTGCGGCAATAGATTCGTGACCGGAAGAGAAATTTCGGAGCCGAAAAGTTCCTCTGAAAAAAATTTAGTTTTCGAGATATATCGAAAAGAAGGGGGAAAACTGTGCTTCGTTTTTCGCCGTTTTCTCGCTTAATTGACAAGTCTTGCAAAAAATAATAACAGATTCGGATTCCTGAGAAGAAACCCTATCGATTTCATGTAGAAATTAATTTTTAGAGTGCTCAATAAAAAAGTTTGAGATTTTACCAACTTTTTTATTAAGCATCCTAAAAATTATTTGCCACATGGTAACGATAGCTTTTCTTCTTAGAAATCCGAATCTGTAATTTTTTTTTACCAAACTTATCAAATAAGCGAGAAAACCTCAAAAAACGAAGCACCATTTTCCCCCTTCTTTTCTAAATATCTCGAAAACTAATTTTTTTTCAGAGGAACTTTTCGGATCCGCAATTTGTCTTCAGGTCACGAATCTATTGCCGCAAAAAAAAATTGAAATTCGAAGGTCGCATTAAATGTTCAAAAAGTTTTAGGGGTGATAGCACAGTATGATAGAGTAGTGAACGCTGAATCTAAATATGCAAACCGCAATGCTGTGCGATGCTTAGTTACCGAGATAAAAATTAAAAACGAATAAACGATCTCATGCAACTTCTGTGTTCCTGGTACGAAGTCCGAAAATTGCAAAATGTAGTTGGGAAATTTCAATATAAACTGAGTGCACACACAGTATGATAGACTGATAGAGTAATGAATGCTGAATCCAAATATGCAAACCGCAATGCTGTGCGATGCTTAGTTATTGAGAAAATATATACAAAAGAAACGAAAAATTGTACACTAATTTCACTCCCATTTTGTCCAAAATTTGTAACACAGCTCAAGATTTTTAGGATTCTGTATCAGGATCACAGGAGCTGCAAGAGGTTCAATAAATCGAATAATGCATGGCATTTGATAGATTATAAAAATATATACCTACCAATCAGTACTTACTTTATATCTAATTAGATGTTCATTTGAGATCGTCGTCATCAGTGCACAACACTTATAATTTTGATAAATAATTATGTAATAGGAAATTTCATTTAAATTTGCTCATTTATTAATCACAGGTTTTGTTCTGTTCCGCTTTAAACAGAATGAAAATAAGTCGATGTAATTGTTAAAAATTGATTAAATAATTATAAACTAAAGAATGTAGGTATCAAAAATGTTGTCGAAATCAATTGCATTATAAATATATTTTAAAATATTTACATTAGAAACATACATGTCAAAAATTCAAAAAATCCTAGCTGCCCAAATGAATTGAAAGTAAGAGTATTCTCTATACCAGCAATCAACAATTGATTTGCATTTCCAATAACTAGCATTCATCTGCTCTACATGTATACAAAGAATGCAGCAATGACATTAACGGTTAAGCAACAAACCAACTTCTAAATTACATGAAATTGCTTAAAATTATAATTTTGAAACAGCTGTGGTTCGAAAACTATACCGGCGATCAAGAATTGATTTGCGTTTCCAATAACTAGCATCCATCTGCTCTACATGTATACAAAGAATGCAGCGATGACATTAACGGTTAAGCAAGAAATCAATTTTTAAATTACATGAAATTACTAAATATTCTAATTTTGAAACAGCTGTGGTTCGAAAACCATAACTGCAATCAACAATTGATTTGCATTTCCAATAACTAGCATCCATCTGCTCTACATGTATACAAAGAATGCAGCGTTAACATTAACTGTTAAGCAACAAATCAAGTTTTACAATACATAAATTTGCACAAACACCATGCGAGAGGATGCAGTTCTTGACAATTCGCGTCTTCCAGTTGGTGATCTGCAAAGCCAAGTGCAGCCACATCAGCTGCTTGTTGCCGCCCCTAATCGACTGGTGCTCCGACTTGCTCCAAAAAGTGTTCGGCTGAATGACGTTTGCACATTATTGCTGGGTCCCAGCGATCCAGTCCACAATGTACATAAGCAGCCATAACTGGCAGCATTGACTGTAGGTCGCCCTTCCAGTACCTCCAAACTTAACCATGTCTACAATAAAGTGGGCACAATTAAATCTATACAAAGCGTTCATGAAAGTGGTGTCAACTCTTAGAATAAGTTCTAACGAAATATTTACAAATAACGACAATCGAAAAAATCTAGTTGAATTATTTGCTTGTATCCTCGGAAACATTTCAGCAATGTTGTAAAACATATTTGATTAGCATCTTGAACAATGACACCGCTTTCTTGAACGCTCTGTACTTTCGACATTCTATTTCAGAGCAGTAGCTAAAATAAAATGCCAGAAGCAATAACTACTTTGAAACTTTCAAAATAAAAGTTGCAAACAAAGACCTACTTGCTGAATACGAAACTAATAATGTAGATTATAATTTAACCAAGTAAAGATCGTTACCATTTACAAAAGACAAACTGAATACGAAACAAATAACGTACCTTAACCCACGTAAATTACTCCATTTGCAATGAGTTCTGGTGCACTGTAAGTTCGATCCGACGTGAGCTCCATTAAGCAAAAGCTGTGCTATTAAGGTCAGGGGCCCAAGGATCTTCACCGTGCCATCAGACGATGCTGGGCTCTGGACGCTCGTTATCATGTGAATGAGGCAGTAACGCACAGGCTAGGTGCTAAAAACTGAAATGAAAATAAATATTTAAGAGTTCGTAAGGAATTAAAGTGCATCTTAATATCTATCTCAATTCTCGCCAGCGATTATATTTATATAGAATTGTAGTATATTTTCAATGTACCATTAGCAAAGTTACTTGTACAAACGTGTTCACGAACATGTACAAATTCTACCACAAACGTATTTTATTTACCTTAAATTGTAAAGACAGTCTCTCTGCTTCTCTGCTGGGCCTTATATTTATATTGTTTCTCATTTTTACGTTGTATATGCACGAATTTTGACCTTATTCTAACCAAAAATAAAAATATTCTGGTCGCAAAATTACAGTTTACTATTATACCGACCCAAAATATACGGGGGAACGTGCATTAATCGCGAAGTACGTAAAATCAATTTTACAAACTGGAAAACGCGCGGATTTATGCAAAATTGCCTCTAATAGCAACACAATTGAATTCTACACCGCCTACAGTCATTAGATATTGAATAAATTGTCGATTTAACGAGTTACGCAAACTTTCCAAACGCTCCCCGTATAATTTTTTGCGCCTGATCGGGTAGGCAACTTTGAGTACATGTAGGACAAAGGGTAGCCTATTAATGACTAAAAGTTTCCAAAAATTTCTTTTAATAATCCGTAAACTATGGCTATTCAAAGGCAAACTTGTACCAAAATGATACCCTACTAGACTAATCTAATAACGTAAATGGTCATTTCTAACCATATATGTGTATATATAGATTTAACACATATTTAACTATGTGCATATTATAACCCAGCAAATTATTATTATTATCAATGAAATATATACAGAAATACAAGTAACTTTCTTATACTTTATATCGTCGGTTTACAAGTGAAATACGAGTTTTTTTACTTTAAACTGATAGCACAGTATGATAGAGTAGTGCACGCTGAATCCAAATATGCAAACCGCAATGCTGTGCGATGCTTAGTTACCGAGATCAAAATTAAAAACGAAAAACGATCTCTTGCGACTTCTGTGTTCCTGGTACGAAATCCGAAAATTACAAAATATAGTTGGAAAATTTCAATGTAAACTGAGTGCACACACAGTATGATAGACGAGTAATGAACGCTGAATCCAAATAAACGATTTTTTTGTCCGAATTGGACAATATTCATATCAGCCCTCAATATTAGCATGCTGATTACGAATATCGAAATAGTTTTCCGATACAACAATTCATTGTGGCTGCTGGGCCTTTCAAAGTTTAATTAAATATTTAAAAAAATGGAATTGAAAATATTTTTATATCAATCGATAGTGTGCCATTAAATATGACTTTTTTCTCGAAACAGTTCCATTGTATTCCTTCTAGTTTTTGCGTAAATTTGGTTTTAATAAAATTTCAAACTTTTTTATTAAGCATACTAAATATTATTTGCCATATGGATTCGATAGCTTTCCTTCTTAGGAATCCGAATCTGTAGTTATTTTTCACAACACTCATCAAATAAGAGAGAAATCGGCGAAAAACGAAGCTCAATTTTTTCACTTCTTTTCGATATATCTCGAAAACTAAATTTTTTTCAGAGGAACTTTTCAGCTCCGTAATTTCTCTTCTGGTCACGAATCTATTGCCGTAACTTTTTTTTCAAATTTCGAGGGTCGCATTAATTTTCCAAAATGTTTTATTTTTTTCTGGCGAAACCAGCCACTTTGGTACGTACACATGTTGCAAATTCGGATTTGGGAGAAAAAACCCTACCGAGCTGCGGTCTCAGCTCGAAAAAAAAAATATATAGAAAATCGCCGAAAATCCAAAGGGGTTAACCCCTAAAACTTTTTGAACATTTAATGCGACCTTCGAATTTCAATTTTTTTTTTGCGGCAGTAGATTCGTGACCGGAAGAGAAATTGCGGAGCCTAAAAGTTCCTCTGAAAAAAATTTAGTTTTCGAGATATATCGAAAAGAAGGGGAAAATCTGTGGTTCGTTTTTCGCCGTTTTCTCGCTTAATTGACAAGTCTTGCAAAAAATAATAACAGATTCGGATTCCTGAGAAGAAACCCTATCGATTTCATGTAGAAATTAATTTTTAGAGTGCTCAATAAAAAAGTTTGAGATTTTACCAACTTTTTTATTAAGCATCCTAAAAATTATTTGCCACATGGTAACGATAGCTTTTCTTCTTAGAAATCCGAATCTGTAATTGTTTTTTACCAAACTTCTCAAATAAGCGAGAAAACCTCAAAAAACGAAGCACCATTTCCCCCTTCTTTTCGAAATATCTCGAAAACTAATTTTTATTTCAGAGGAACTTTTAGGATCCGCAGTTTGTCTTCAGGTCACGAATCTATTGCTGCAAAAAAAAATTCAAAATTCGAAGGTCGCATTAATTTTTACAGGGCGCGTGTATAGACATCGATCTTGGCGACGCGACGCCAAAGTGCGCGTTGAATCCAAAAAAATCAAACGCATTGCCGGGAGATGTTTAGTTAACAATAACTAAATGAAATACCACCGAACTGTTATGTGAATGTGAACTGAGGCAATCTTTCTGGCGCTTGTTCATTTATTTATGGCAGATCTTAAAAATAATTCATTTCTGTCGTCCGTGTTCGTCTTGCAGGCGAAATTTCACATTTGGTATCAGGATCATAGGAGTGCAAGGAGATCGTCTGAGTGAGACAGAAGAGAGAGAGACAACAAATAAGTCTGTGGCTCGGAGTGTATTTTAGGGGGACATCTATCGGGTGTGAACGAAAGCTTACTTGGACGGTATTGCAGGTTCCTGTAGTTCACCACTAGTACATTCCGAGCCACAGACTTATTTGTTGTCTCTCTCTCTTCTGTCTCACTCAGACGATCTCCTTGCACTCCTATGATCCTGATACCAAATGTGAAATTTCACCGGCAAGATTCTGTTCACGACACGACACACCACGACTGTTCTTTCGCCTGCAAGGCGCGCATTGGATATTAACTGGAATATACACGTGTCATTACCAATTTAACACTTGATATCTGTAATGTATTACATTAAAACATACATACATAATCCATCCCTCTTTTATCCATTGGGTGTCGAGTATTACATTAATATTGATGCAATAGTTTTCGATTTGTTAGTAACACATATTATTAATATTTGTGTAAACGCTCCGTAAGAACCGATTGGTTTAATTGCGAATGTTAAAGCTATGATTCGCATGCATCAAAACAATTCCCCAGCAAAACCGTGTATTGTATATTAAGGCCCAGTTGTACGATTGTATATTATCTTTGATCCTGGTTCAGTTCACCTTCGTATTAACAATTATATCCTAGGTAACTGAACCATGGTCGAGGATGATTCCCGATCGTACAACTGGGCCTAAGAGTAATTTGAAATAACAAACGGTAAATGTATTATTTATAGTTATGTTAATCATGGGTGTTTGAAAGTTTTTACACATTTTACTCCTTAATGTGGGAATTGTTTTGATTGAAAATTTATAAACGATCTATTACACAACAACACAACATGAGCACCGGTACGTCGAAATTACGAAGTAAAAGCAGGTCGAGAAGCAGAAGCAACTCAAAGAGTCGAAGTAAATCGTGCAGCAAGTCCAAGGAAAGCAGCGGCAGCTCGAAATGTGGTGACATGGGCAAGACAGGCAAGGTGACTCGGAATCCATTTTCAAACTACTTAAGGGTATTTAGGGTGAAACACTGCAGAAGACTATCGGTCAAGGTATCTGGCGTGGGCGCCAAGAAATGCTGCTTACAAAATAAGGCTAAGCGGAAAGAGAACAACCCCCAAATATCCCTCATATAAGACATATAATATTAATGTATTCTTTATTTAAAAACATTTAAAAAATGTATAAAAATATATTGATATAAAACATATATAACTTTTGTTATTCAAATTTAACATTGAAAATTATTTAAAATCAATAAAAGTATTGCATCCATATAATAATCATCCGTTTCAGCACTAATTTGTTTAAGTAATAAATTCGTTTATACTAAAATTATACGTACTATAATATGCATTATAATAATAATCGCTCCACGAACTAATAAGATCGAATATTTGGTTTTCGACAATATCACTAATAAAAACAGTTAGAGCCTTAGAATAACTTGATTGAACAAAACTGGCAGGGAATAAAAAATATTTTTTTTAACATAAACTGTTGCATGGTAGTAGTGAACATGCAAGAAATGTATAAATTACGATAGATATAACATGTCTCGTTTTCTTACACAAATGTAGAATTAGTCATAGCAATAAGAAACTTAACAAAACAGCGGGATACAAAAACTGGGCAAAATACAAAAGTTCAATATAGTTGCGATCCAATAAATATACAGCAACGTTACACCTACCAAACCAAAAGCCTTAAAACTATTTTGTGTAATCTGATAAATTTTATTTTGTGATTTTAGGTATGACGCCAACTAGCAATGAATTGCTGCATGACTGTTGACGGATTGAAAAGATCTGGTTGAAACTACAATATGCAAGAGTCTTTCATGGAAATCTATGATGAAACCATTCAAAATCTTCTGGATAAAAATATTAATATAAGCCAAGAAATCAGATATAACGAGGGTAAAGGTGTTACCATCACAAACTTACAAGTGGAGACAGTAGAGTCAGCAGAACTATTGAAACATCTTATGTAAGTATATACATCTTGTGTAAATGTCTCAGAAACATTTCTGAGACATGTACAGAAAATGTTTCAATTCTTCTGCTAAGTCTACGGTCTCCACTTGTAAGTTTGTGATGGTAACACCCTCGTTATAATATTTGAATGCATGGCTTATATTGATATTTTCAACCAGAAGGTTTGGAACGGTTCATTTTAGATTTCCACGACAGACACTTGTACATGGTAGTTGGAGTTAATCTTCAAACTTTCAATAGGCAATTCAATGCTTTTTGACATCATACCTATCAAAATCACAAAATGAAATTTATCAGATTCCACAATTATTATTGTATTTGTTTTTGTATGTTGTGCAGTAGTAAGCTTATTTGATTCTGTGAAAATTGATGTTGAATGGCGATTTGAACTTCTCTTTATTGCCTCACATGTTATCAACGTGCGTTATTGACAACAAAACTTTACCAATATTGCGCCTCTCAGCCAAAACTTTAGTTGCTTTAACAACGTCATTCAAATCCCAAATCGAATCAATCTTTGGTTTAATCTGCCTTCCCATTAACATTGCTACCAATTTACCCAAAGCCTCGCGCACTTTGCCCTGCTCCTTATCAGCCAGCAGCCCCAAATGCAGGCCGCCGATGATTTGGTTGTTGGTGATCAGCGTGAACGGCGAAATTGACTTGTTGTTCCACCATAGTTTCAGGAACGTAATTGGAGACAGTTTCTTCTCGTTCGTGATGGCAGTATTGGCGCCCAGCAGTACCATCTTGCCAAGCGGTTTTAGACGCTTCTCGAGAATTTCCCGGTAAGTACCCGCTTGTGTTTCAATTATAAGGTCGAAGCCTTCTGGGCACAGTTCGTCTATTTGCTCGTCGAGGTGATCGTAGGACAGCACGCGGTGAACGCCGTTGTTTATAAGAGTTTCTTCCTTGGCGGGGGACGCTGTGCCGAATATTTTTACATCTGGAATAGTCTGGGCTAATTGAATTGCAGCCCAACCAACTCCACCTAAAACAATTTGACAATATTATATTATTTTATACGGAGATATAATCAAAACAAACCAAAATCATACAGTATCCACAGTGAATAATTATTATATAGCTCGTGTGACGCAGCAGGTTAAGGCTCCGCTAAAGTGAAACTTTATGTGCTGAGGCTGGAGATTGACAGAACTTTGGCAAAACTACGCCCTGACCGCAAGCGGCAATAAAGTACTTTAAGAGACATTAACGTTGTGTTTTTCCAACGTTTGAAGAAAATATAATTATTTTTAATTAGGTAGTGATGTCACACCATCAGAGTTCATTCTACTCCGAATTGTGGGCAATCTTAACTATTCACTCAGTTAATACAGATAATATAGTACAAATTACAAAACAAAGACATAAACTCAATGATACATGTTTTACGAACAGTAAAACCTGCACCACAAGTTGTATTTTACATGTAATATATGGCAAAGGTGTAATTTAATCGTGATTTACCTCCGCAAGACTGAATGAATATATTTTGTCCGGTGCGTAAGTTCCCTATCTCGATCAAACTAAAGTATGCGGTTAAGTAATTGACAAATAAAGCAGCTCCGTCTTCAAATGAAACTTCATCGGGAATGACATAACATTCTGCTGGAGATACTCTCACAATATCACTGTACATTCCGCCTTGGTAGTTATAGCAAATTACTTTGGATCCAACCTAAAATCATAAAATGATAAATGTAAGTTAAGTCCCGTATATATCTGTGTTTGGTTGGAAACGACTTATATACTATTCAACATCTTTTTAGAACAGACAGGGCTGTGATTTATTTTTATAATTTTGTACAAACGGATTATCTTTCAGTCAGTAGCTGACATAAGTATTCTCCCCATTTATTTTATCAAAAACGAAACAGAAATGCCTGTAAGACAATTTATTTGACAAAAAAAAATCCACCGAATAAAGCGATGCTTCGCAACATATATTCTGTAAGTTCTAAGGAAGTAGTATTTGTTATATAACAAATATTTGTGAGTCAATACAGCGTTCATTGAAAATGCTCACAGCGATAGCATTGTCATAGCGTAGCTTAACAAATCTTTGAATCAGTCTTTATATTTCCTATATCTAAATAATCATAAATATTTTTTTTATCTGCCTCTGATAACTGACACAGTACTTTAACTTTGCCTCTTTGTTAATCAGCACTATCTAGTAATCTCGAAGTTATCTCAAAAGAATTTATGCAGATTTCAATTACAACTGTAGTCAATGGAAGCACCGAAGGGTGTTGACCTGATCCACTTGAAATTTTAAACAACTTCTTGCAAAAAGAGTTTGTTACAATTTATTACAATCGGATATGTTGTAAATGAATTATAAAAATAACTATATGAACAATTTATACCTTGTATTCCGAACTCTCGAATCCAACAGACGTTATGACCCCACAGCACTCCATTCCTAATACGAATGGCAACGGTTTCTTCACCAGCCCCTGCCTGGTGTACAGATCGGCAAAATTCAATCCGCAGCAGTGCACCTCAACTTGCACACGGTCGTCCAAGGGTGGCAAGAGGGTGCTTCCAACCTGTAATTGAATAATGTAATGTATGTTAGAACGCAGACATACAAGTTAAGTTTATTACCTCCAAGGAGTCATAACCTCCAAACTTCTTTACCACCACCGATTTTCCTGTGTACCCCATTCTGAGATGTATAAAACTTGATCCTGTGTGCGATGGAAACGTGGTCTGCTAATCAGATTGCGGTGTTATTCATGAAATTCATAAATTCCATGCTCGGTTTTTGCATTTTGCAGATAAGATCAGGGTTACCAGTCTAATCAATCGGAGCTGCAATTGGAAGTGGAAGGAAATTGAAATCCCTCAATAGAAATTACAGTTTTCTGAGTATTAAATAAATACCTTTTAAACTACGATTACGTTACTTTAAATAACTAGTCATTTTTAAAACAACTCTAAAAATTGGCAGATGCAATTTTTGGGTTTAAATGATTGCCATACTTTCTTTGATTTGATAATCACTTTTTATATATTTATGATCAAATCCGAATTTATGCAATTTTCGCTATTTGATAAATATGACTTCATAATTTGGGGGCATTCTAATGACACAATTGTATTTTTATTAATTAAAATTGTAGGTTTTAATGTGAGGGCCTCTTGTAAGTCCGATTTACTTCTTGGGAAGTCCCTGAGTATATAATTACAACAAACAACTGCAATGAGTTGGCAATAGGCCTTCCATTTTGATGTAGATTGCTTTCACCCCATGTGTATTTTATCAAGTTAAAGAGGTATTCTTCTATAATTTACTCTGCAGTATATATTCTAGCACCAAATTGGGTGGCATTCGTGTTCATGTGGTGGTCATGGTATTCAGAACGTAAAAAATAGTGTCAAAAAAGTCAGAAATGTCAAAAATATTTTAGAGTGGTGAGGTAACCTTTGTAACAATTTATATAATTAGTAAAACTGGTCAGCAAACAGCAAAATTATGATGGCAGACACCTCTTTCACAAGAAACGAAATTATAGGGTTAGTAGTAAGGTTATCCCTTGTCTCGGCAGTAACATTCTTCAGTATAAAATGGATTATGGACAGGGTCGATCCGACAAATAAATCGAAAAAGAATGCGAAGAAGCGTGCAGAAGAGCAACTTAGAAAGTAAGTAAACATACACACTGACCCACACATGAGAGCTGTTGTTATTTTAATCATATTATATACAGATTAGCGAACAGTGGATACACGCCGCTGACCTCAGAAAAGCTTTCCGATTATGAATTAATGATAGCCGCCCATATAATTCACCCGCAAGACATCAGCGTCTCATGGAATAGCATAGCCGGACTGGAAGCGACCATACAAGAGTTAAGGGAAACCGTCATCCTACCAATACAGCGCAGGGAACTCTTTGCCGACTCGCAGCTAACACAACCACCGAAAGGTGTATTACTGCATGGCCCTCCAGGCTGTGGCAAAACTCTTATTGCCAAGGCTACCGCCAGAGAAGCCGGAACGAGGTTTATCAATTTAGACCTATCCATATTAACCGACAAATGGTACGGAGAAAGCCAGAAGCTAGCGGCAGCAGTGTTCTCGCTCGCAATCAAATTACAGCCGTGCATAATATTCATTGACGAAATTGATTCATTTCTGCGCGCACGCAACAGCACCGACCACGAGGCCACCGCCATGATGAAAGCCCAGTTCATGTCGTTTTGGGATGGACTTATCACGGATTCTAGCTGCACGGTGATCATCATGGGGGCCACAAACCGTCCACAAGATTTAGACAGTGCCATTTTGCGCCGCATGCCCGCCACTTTTCACATAACCATGCCGAACGCAGCACAGCGCAAGCAAATCCTAGAGTTAATATTAGATAACGAACCGGTGGCCGATGACGTCGATATCGTTCGAACCGCCAAGGCAACTGAAGGGTTTTCAGGCTCCGATTTACGTGAACTGTGCAGGAACGCGTCCGTCTACAGGGTGCGTGATTTCATGCGCACCAACAGCAGCCGGTTGCAAGCGCCTTCGACAAGTGTGAACGATTCCGAAGACGAGTACCACGATGCCCTCAGGCCGATCACGATGGAGGATCTAAACGTGTCTGTGAATAAAATGAAGGAATCGAAGATGCACTGCGGGTCGATGCCCATACAGATTCGATTAGACTAGCACTGGTTTCCAATTGTAGCAAGATATATAGATAATATAGATGCATACATAGATAAATCTACTGAATTTCATGAAATGTTTAAGCGTGTTATAGTTCATAAATATGATGACAAGTAAATTGCATTTTATGTACAAGTTAATTTGGATTTCCATGTAGAGTATATAAATTTTTGTTTCTTTGTCATCTTTTATAATCATTCTGATCAAAAATTTATTGACGTTATGTGCATTGCTGAAGTATGCATTTGTTGTATCAATATGTAAAGAAACAATATATGAATTAAGCTTAATAAACTACCAAAGTTAATGATTTGTATTCGTGTACCATCTTTATTAAGTTTCTTATTATGTTTGTGGAATTATTATTATTAATCGGTGGTTTACAGCAAAATATTGTTTAATCATATAGTTGCATAATTTGTTCAGTATATAATTCAAGCCTTGGTTATCAATAACATATCACACAGATTATGATTCTGGATAAAAGTTGTCCATAAAAAATTTCATGACAAAAATATATCTCGTACAAGGCGTTTTTGTTTTAAATTATAGCTCCAAGTATTATTATTTTTTTTATAGGTTTGAAAACACTTTTAAGTTTATTTGTGCGTTGTTCCTACCTCTATTATAACTAAAATGTGTGTGTGTGTGTAATACGTTGTGAAATAGTTTTTAATTAGTTCGTTAACGTTAAGGGAATACAATGTGAGGCCATAATTGAACTGAATTTAATTTTTAATACGAGTGCAACGGTTTTAACTTAACCACCTTTATTAAATGTGTAATTATGGGGTTTTAGAAGCTTTGCAGGGTTATATTACTGAATAAGATTATACAGGCAAAACTCATTTATAAGCACTTTTGTAAATATATGTTTAAATAAATGTAATTTCAATTAAAGTTTCAACATTTAAACCTAAGCCAATTTATTTACGTAAGGAGTGAAAATTATTCAAATTAAACACTGCACCCATCTTTATTGATTTTTATTTTAAAGCACATATAACATGATCATATCGTGGTAAAACTTTCTGAATTGACGATCGGACATTGCTGATTAGGCTGAAAGATTACAGTGTGAATTCTCGTTATCTCTTTGGTACTACTACTTATTTTGCATCTAATTTAAATGCAAACGCTCCAATTTCACCACTTAGCCATTATAATATAAATAGTATGCTTTATTTTTTAGGAGTAATGTTTAAATGTAAATGCTGTATATTTAGAACTTTGGCGTTCATAAATAAAAACTGCGCAGATCAATTTTTAGTACCCGTTCGTTTAAAATTAAAACTGTCGTTCCTTTACTGTTTGAAAGTGATTTAAGAAAGTGGAATGCAGAACTTTTGTTGATTAACTAAAATCGATCAATTAAACCTCATTATTAGTTACAGTATTTGTTTCTTAAAGTGTTCTTTAAGGGACTCCCAGGTCCGCTTAAACTTGCCACTACATTCCAATTCCTTCCACACGGCATTCCCCCTCAAGTCATAGTATGTTGATTTTATAGTTAATGATCAGTTTTTGCTCGGTTTTAGTATGCGGAGCTCTGTACCCTGACATTGTTAACACCACTGGTTAAATGAGCGATTAATCGTCTGAAATGTTCAATTTAGTTTGGTGAGGTGAGGGTGAGATAACATAAGTAGTTTCAAAGCAAGTTCAACTGGAATTATAATAATAATAATTTAACTCTAGCAGTTGTGATAATTTAGAGAATATGGTTTGGATTTAAAAATTATTGCTCAAGAAAGTCGAAAATTGTATATGAAAGTTGCAACAAATATCTTTGTATTGAAATTTATGTCTCCATAATCAAAGAAATAGTTGAAGAACTGCACTTTAACACATTTTGTTTAATCTGGTGCATTTTACTTGTTTTTTAAAACTATGTAGTAAATCATCGAATAATTGACTTGCAAATTTGATTTTAAAGCAATTGACTCGAATTCATTTGTGATGCCTTTTATAGTTGTGTACGGAACATTAGTAAAACTGTCATTATCACTGGCGCACGTTTTTTTTTTAATAACATTGTGCGCTCATTATTTATGGTTATTGCATTTGAAAATTTATACATACATACATAATCCATCCCTTTTTTACCCATTGGGTGTCGAGTGAAAATTTCTATATTATTTATTTGAAAATTTAGTAGCATTTTCTACCAAACAGAAAGTGAAAAAAAAAAAGAAGAAAAACATTTGAATCACGACAATTTACAAGAGTATTTTCAAAGTACAAGAGATGATTGTAGAAAACTTCAATTTGTCATAGCAGTAGAAAGAAGCTGTGGGTAAGTATTCAATTTGTCATAGTAGTAGAAAGAAGCTGTGGGTAAGCATAATTAATTATTGTTTCTATAAAATTAACTCAAAATTACTGTGGCTATGTATTTATGTATTTAAAAAATGAACAACGGTTTACCTAAAATTAAAAAGAACAAGAGGGAGAAAACATTGAAATGGTGCAGAATTTTGGGGATGATTTTCGAAAAGGTCAATTGGACACAGCAGCAGAAAGAACCTGATTAAATTCAGTACAAAGGTGACTAAATATTAATGTTGGTTACATATGTATTTATTTGAAAACGTGTTAACTGACTTAGGTTGTGCAGTAGATATTTTGTTATATATTATTTAGAGATCTAAACGAAAGTTTTGCAGCGTACAGACGTTGTACAGACTATAGATATGATGACTCCAAACACAATGCATTAATAAAACTCGTGGTATTAGTAAGAATTTCATATAAATTAATTGTTTGTTAATGTCGTTCCCAGTACAGAAGTATTTTGTTTCAGGTGAAATCGCGAGCAAAAGTGCAGAATGTCGCTGGTGAGATGCGCTGGGGCTTGTAAATTGGAAGCAATTGGGTTGTCTGATGATGGTGCATGATCAAGTTGATTGATTAGTGTCTGTGAAATTGTGGATGTGGGGTGCAAAACATGGATAGTCAAATTGACTTGTTGCACGGATTTGAAATTGGCGCGTCTGTCAAACGTGTGTGTTTCCCGTGCCTTAATTATTTAATGCGCATGCTATTTAAATCTCTTTTGGGACACGGTTTCCATCTTGGTCACATGTGAGTATGTCCGTTTTAAACATTTATTTCGTGTAAATATTAGTATTTAATAGTTGCCGTTGGGAGTGGCCGTTCCGATCGTAAGTCAGTAGATATTGGGATTGTCCGAACGCCCTTGTTTAGTGTAGAAATTGATTATATCTCCGAAATTTGACAATGCATGACTATGCGGTACTTCGCGCCATGTTGCAATTTAGATGAAAAAATATTGGAATTGTAGCTGAAATACGGTGGTAACGAGGTGCGGATTGTTATCTTACTCATGTACGTATTACTGTGCCCAGGTTAAAAAGGTTTGTGACGTTTTTGAGTCATGTTGTTAGGGTTTCGGAGTGTCGGTTTGTGATCCCACATGTTGCCGCGTGGACATTGAAGTTAATATACATCAAGCATCCACGGCATGCTCGCCGAAATAACAGTAAAACCATTGTAATTGTAACCACCTGAAAAGTGCTTGAAAAAAACTTACAACTTTCGCCGGACGGTCAACAACCCGGGTGGGTACATCCTCAGGGCATGCCCTGGTATGATTCACAGCTTACACTCATGATACCTGCACAAACAGAATTCAATATTTATTACCCCGGGCCAGGTGCACCTCTCGATCATGCCCCATGAATCAAACACGCGTAATAACAGCCATAACACACCCATCAGCAAACGCCATACCCATCGGTCGCTATTTACAAACTTCTGTGTGTATGTATTGAAGTAATCGTTTTCACTTTTCCAGCCTGTAAAGTCTGTGTAGCGAGCACTATATTAAAAAAATGGCCGATATCGAAGATACCCACTTTGAGACTGGAGACTCCGGAGCGTCGGCTACCTATCCCCAGCAATGCTCAGCCCTACGTAAAAACGGTTTTGTCATGCTCAAGTCCAGGCCTTGCAAGATTGTAGAGATGTCGACTTCTAAAACAGGAAAACACGGCCACGCAAAAGTACATTTAGTAGGCATCGATATCTTTTCAGGTTAGTCGCTTCATTTACATTCCAAACTATTATTAGACGCAAGGGGTCGAGCGAACAAGCCCCGGCCCACCGCATTCTGCCAGGCCCACAAAACTGGGCGGCATTACATCATTACTTGGATTTATGACACGTTTTCGGGTCATTTATTGATTTGCTCAAAATTTTTGCCTTTGATACCGCTCAAGGTTACTTTTTGAGGTCAAGACCTTTAATTATGATTGACCTCTTCCTATAGTTTCATTCGCCCATATATTTAGAAAAATAAACTGCCACATAATAACATATTTTGCAAAATTTTATCCACTTTCGCATACTTTTGTTTCGGTTTATAACAAATGCACCAAAAGTTGACATATGCTGACTTTTCATGTCCTTTATATGACATTTCTTCGCCTTCCGATTCTCATACTGATTCTTTGAACTTCTTGGCCCATTTGTATATTGTAGCAGGTTCCACCTAATGCTACATGTTCCCTGAATCGTTACTCGGTTTATAACAAATGCACCAAAAGTTGACATATCGTCGACTTAGTGCTACAAGGTTGCACGTAACTTTTTTCAATTTTTAGGTCTATAGTGTTACCAGGCTTTAAGCTTTCAACATGGGACCTTTCAACTTGTTGGAAGATTAAAATTGAATCATTAGGAACCTGCCATAAAAACATGTATTGACAGTGCAAAATTATCATTTTCTGTTATAGCAAACATATTTAAAATCCTTATTCCCAAATTTACAAATTTGCACATACAACCTTGTAACATTAAGCCGACGATATGTTCACTTTTCATCTCCTTTATATGACATTTCTTCGCCTTCCAATTCTCACACTGATTTTTTTAACTTCTTGGCCCATTTGTAAATTGTAGCAGGTTGCACCTAATGCTACACGTTCCCTGAATCGTTACAAAAAAATTAATCACATTTCTCTGCTTTATCAAATCCGTGACACAAATTATTACAACGGGCACGAAAATGCTTCAATTTTTTTACTCATTTCACTCATTAATTGACTTTCAATTGTGGCGTTTGTTTTAAAAACAACACATACTTACACATTTTTATTTTACATTGAATTATGCTTATATTGGACGGTTTCAGAATTTCAATGTTAAGAAGTTTGGAAAGAAATTATGTAGAATAATATAAAATTGGTACACAAAATTTATTATTAATTTGAGGATTGATTTATAGATAAGAAGTTCTGTTGTGTATAACAATGGTGGTCCGACGGGAGAAGGTGTATACGTGCTTTTTGAAAGTTTTGCAATATTAGGTGTTTCAGTAACATAAACGGACGTATATTATATATTACAATTGAGGCATTTATTTTAAAAACAACACAAGTCCAAAAATGCACAAATCGAGTTATTAACAGTAAACGGCTCTCAAGACCAATGTCTATGCACTAACAAACCCGTTTTCTCGAAAAACAATACAAGTCGCGTATAACAGGCCAATGAAAATATAGTAATTCTTTAATAACGACACATGTCCATCGGGTTTCTTTCTTAAGTATCAATATCTAAACAAAAAGCAAGAAATATCATCAGCAAAACTGAAGAATCTTAAGGACTTATGGGTTTCTCAGAGGAACCCCAAAATACAGGGTTAGTCGGGAGGAATGGACCAAACTCCAGGAGTGTATTGTACACGTAAAATTGATATAAAAAAACTCAAATGTTGTTATCCGATTTTCATTTGTTTTCAAGTGATTGTTTCGAACTGTTTGTTGAAAAGTCGGATAAATACATTTTTATCCAGAGTTTTCTGATGTGGAAACTGTTGACGATATCTTTCAACAGCAGCTGTAGCACTCCCATTACAAAAACCATAGACAAACACCACATTTGCATAATCAAGATTTGAAAATATAACTTGAAAACAAATGAAGATCGGATAACAACATATGATTTTTTTAAAATTATTTTCACGTGTGCAATACACTCCTGGAGTTTGGTCCGTTCCTCTCGACTCACCCTGTATAGTAATTCTTTAAGAACGACACATGTCCATCGGGTTTCTTTCTTAAGTATCAATATCTAAACAAAAAGTACGAAATATCATCAGCAAAACTGAAGAATCTTAAGGACTTATGGGTTTCTTAGAGGAACCGTAAAATATATCATTTTATGAACCGTTTTATGCTGAGCAATATTTAAGTGTTATTGATAAGGAACCTGAACCGGACGAGGATGACTGATTGATTTAGTAAACTAAACTTCAAACGGTATCTCCCTGCCATAAATCAAATAAATAACAGTAGTAGTTGCGAAGAATTTTAATTTTCATTTAAGATTTAAAAAAAAGTAAAGTTTATATTATATTTAAACTTTATTTTGTATCTTCATTTGTTTGCATTACAAAATTTCCACCTAAAAACAATACAAGTCCAACCTTTTTCTCCGTTTTTCTCTTGTTTCACAGTTCTTATTTAAAATCATTTTTATTTTTACATTAGTTGAAATAAATACAACATAGCCTGATTTATTTTCCCAGTACTTTGAGTATAACTTCCAATGTAACTTTTTTTAAATTTCTCACAAAACTGATTTTTGGACAAGTGTACTTTTTAAAATAAATGCCTCAATTGTTTTGAACTTTGAACTGAATGTAGGGCAAGGGTGCTATTCCACAGCCCACTTAATGCCGCTGTCGTAGGGGTGCCATATAAAAGTCCATAAAAAACTACGTCACCATTATTGTTTCGTAAATCAAAGCCTCTTTGAGATCGTGTTAGCATTCGGGCTCTCGATTTGTGGTTGGCTCTAATAATTAATGTTCTGCTATTTTTATACAGGTAAAAAATATGAAGATATATGTCCATCTACACATAATATGGATGTACCACATGTTAAACGTGAAGACTATCAATTAACTGATATCTCCGACGATGGCTACCTCAGTCTAATGGCAGACAATGGTGAGTTACGTGAGGACTTGAAGATTCCAGAAGGTGAAGTTGGCACCCAGCTGCGCACTGATTACGATGCTGGCAAAGATGTGCTCTGTACTGTACTCAAATCGTGTGGGGAAGAGGTATGTATTCGTTAATGACGTGAACAGCGATTGCAAGCGCTCCGGAAGACACGGAGAATATTTATTATAGATTCATATCTATAAATTCATATAATGTAATAAACTCTTCATATAATTAACTGATTGATAACTTGGAACTAACACAGTCTTGTTAATTGTGGGAAATGTTGTCTTTTGCCAACCAATGAAAAGCTAGTCGACAATCTAAATTCAAGATGTACCTGCTATCACTGTCTTTACGTATCTACAATATTTAGAAGCCACTTCTAATTGTAAATTTCAAGAGGAAGCCTTAATAATAACAGTTTTACAGTCTGCTGTAAAACAAAGATTTTTTCAATATATGGTTTAAAATGAGGGTATTGATATCAATATTGATGCAAAGACGTCCATTTAATTTATCATTGGTCATTCGGCAAAGCAACCGAAGAATAATAGACTTAATAAACAAGTTAAAGTTTGCAAACTGTTACAACCATTATCAATTACTTTCCAGCAATGATAACAAATGCACAAGAGTGCTCGTGAACAATTTGGGATGGTCCTTTTTTACAGTTAGTACCCTGTATTTGGTCGATATCAATATTTATTCACACAATATTTTCATGGTCTATTAATCTTCGATTGCTTTGTTGAAAGGCGATTGATAATTTAAATGGACGCCTGTGCATCGATATTGATATTATTTTTGATGCGACATTTGTAGTCGGGCGGTGTGTTGGTGCATGAACAGTTTCATGAGTGTGTGTGGGGGCTTTTGTTTCTTGATTTTTCCATTCACGATGGTGAATGGTGTTTCTGAGAGGCCTAAAAACGTAGCCAAGTTTTATTTATTTATTTATTTAATCAGCCACCTTTCTACCTTTCGGTGTAACGCTAAAAGTAGCCAAGTTAATAAATAAAATACTCGGTTTTAGTTAAGGATATATCGTTCCTATAATAGAATCTTCTATCATTGGTGATAATTTCTAACTTTAAGTGCTTTATCAAGATTGCATTACATTTTTGTTAGTTAATGTGGATATTTCTTGATGGCTACTAAATTTGTTTGTTTAACGATGGCCTATTTTTGCTGCTGTGGTCAATTATCGTTGGCAAGGAGTTATGCCCAGGAATTACGAAATTAAGCCTATAGAGAGGGTATTTATAAAAATAAATAAGTTTGATATTATTAATGATATTAATATAAAAGTAATGCAGAGAATAGTTTGTAGAAAATTTCACTTGCAAGTTTTGCCTTTATCGATTTATGAATTTCACTTCATCTATATGGGGGTCTTGTGCATGCAAAATTTAAAAGTCACAGAATCGCCTTATATTTAATTGTGCGACAATATATTCTTCATGTCATCCAACGATTTTTGAATAGTAACTTTTAAGAACATAAAATTCTCAGTAAATTACTTGCCTTCAGATATATGCATTTGTTGTATCTAAAATTGTTACAAACTTAATAAGAGTTATGAATTTATAAAATATTTTCCGTTATTTGTATGATTTGAATGTGATAATTTATAAGTGTAGCGTAATATTTGTATCTATTTGATTGTTTTGTTTTAAAGGTGGTTATTGCTGTCAAGACAAACACTGCCTTGGACAAATAATGGCCGGCAGAGGAGCCCTTGCACCTAAATGGGTGTGCGAGGGTACAATAACATCTGGACCCATATAATTATACAGCTTCAACATATAATAAATACAAGACACCCGGTTACATCTGCGACACTCTGTATGCATTTGGGAATAGTCCATGTGTGCATACGCCGTGTTAGTTTGTTGTATTTACTATTTCAAACCTTGTACTTTGTTGGCCATTTTTTCTCTTTTAACAGCTATGTTTAAATAAACAACAATTATTTTAAATTCTAACGTGTAAATTAATCCCATTCCAACAGTTCTTTTGTAATTCTAATCCATACTTTTATACTACCGCAGCATTTGTCATTATTTCAATTCTCGTATGCTTTCACTCTTTCTGGTTAAACATATTTATTTCTTATATCTGGTAATAAGTGTATGATGTAAATAAATGTATGGATAGTTCGTTTGTCTCTCTAAAGCTTTTTTACATTTGTTTATTTAGTGATATAAGTTATTAATATTGACTGCTCAGAGCAGAGCTTGCAATAAATCGTTTTTCATTGATTTGGATAAAATATAATTTAAAAAAGTATCGAGATATTTCATTGATCCTTTGATTGTATTTTCACAAACTCCTAACACTTACTACATACATAATATTATAATGTAATTACTCTAGCCGCGCAAATTATTCTACGATTGCACGAATTTCTTGCCATCTACATAGTGTCGATAATGAGAGACGAGGTTAAGCCAAACTAAATAAATATATATATATGAAAACCTGTATTGTCCAAACTTTGCAATGTTATTTCTATAGCGATATTTGCAGGCCACGGTCTGCCCATATGTATCACTCTTCTAGGAACTTATAGGAGTTGATTGTGTACATATAAAGTCAACTGATGCGTTATTGTTAAAGGGACCAAAATCTCTTTTAAATTAATTATTTCAATATCTACACGTGTATAAAATAATTATGAAAACAATAAATCTGTCTTGATATAATTTCTCTTTTGTTTACATTCGGCTGGTTGAATTAAGTCGTAAAAATAATATTTACTGGTTTACTTACAAACGTAGTGTCAGACCAGTCTTTTTACTGCAAAATAAACATTAAAAAATTAACGACATTTATTTCGCTAAATGTACATTTCAACCACTACGTGGTTATCTTCAGTAGACATTTGTACTGAGGCTCCAACTTGTACTTCTTGTACTGAAGCTCCAACCGATTATTTTATTTAAAAAAAAATCAACCATATTGAATTAAAGGAGCTTTAAAAGCTTAAATCGGTAATTGTATGGTCTCATTGAAAAATGAGAGGTGATCAAGCTGCAAATATGCAATATCTGATATATTTACATGTAGCAATATAGTCCCCACTTGCAAAATAAAATCCTACTTTTAACACGTACAACATAAATATCTGTGTTTCAATTGAGCTTGATATTCTTTTGCCCGTTTCACAAATCTCACTTTTGGTATCAGGATCACAGGAGTGGAAGGAGATCGTCTTGTTATTACATTTCGCAAATGAGGATTCGTGCAGGCAAAGGACACTTAAACGAGAGTAATAAATACCTCTAAATGCACCAGAAATGAATCTAACGGTTCTAAAACATGTTCCCTTACAGTTTTAAATGTTAATACGCTTCAAATCAATTAAATAAACTATTTAAAAATTTGCATGTATTTCAGGCAACCAAGTGTACACCTCGAATTGAAAGTTGCCTATGCTAGTACAGTCCGAGCAACAGACTTTCTGAAATTTTCTGATATACTTAGTTTTATTACTGTGATGTAGCTTTTTAGTTTCAAATGGTTTGATTTACTGTTTATTATATCTGTATTTATTTAATTATTATTTATTTATTATTCCTTAATTGGTTCTAGTCGTCTGACTACAAATAATCACCGTCGTTTATTTCTCAGGCATAATTAATGCAATCGTAAGAGTAAATTGATAGACTGGTTAACTCCTAGACGTGGATGGAATATTGAATGCATAAGGAGCAATTAAATAATGATTGTAGACAGTGTGCATAAAACGTCGATTATTGAATATGGAATGGTTAATTTTTTTCAGTTTATAATTTTTGGCTGTAAAAGTGCACAGTATTGTACTGTATATTAATATTGTATTGTGTTTAATGGGATAAGTTTAATAATCATCTGCATTGAAAAAATAAGGTTATTAATTTTATTTGTTTTTACAGTTGGCAGCCTTCTTGTTTTATGTCATACAGTTGGTAATCCGTGTGGCTGCCCTGTGCGGTTATGGCAACACTGTTCGCTAGTGTTTCAAGATGGAAGGAATCGGAGCTTACGGAGGCGGTAAAGCAGGAGGTGCTTTCGATCCAATAACATTTGTACAAAGACCACAAGTTATTCTCAGGGCTGTGTGCTGGGTAAGAACCATGTGAAATAAAACAATTCCCGAAAATCCCCGTACATTCACACATCCCCTACACGCATACATTGTGTTTTAAATAATCGATTTGAAAATGGTGGGGATAACAGATTGTTATTGATTTGAATTTTCAAATGGGTTACAGTCGTAAAATGAGAGGCCCCAAAGGCGTTCGCAGCAAACCCTGAGCGTTGTCAATGGGGGGCCGTTTGTTTGCTGAGGCAAACGCTTTTTGAAACGCGATGCCACCTTCAGTGGTGCACCCTTATCACAAGTGCAGTTGATTGCATTTATCGTAACTTGACCTCACACTATAATATAAAAAATTTGACCATAAACAATGTACCAAACCTTTAAACATATGCATATTAATTATTGATTGGTTCAAATGAGGGCATGTTTCAATATATAATTAGCTATTTATATACGGGCTTGTCTGTATTGCCTAATATAACTTATTGATAACAATACACCCTTCATGATGTTTAATTGCACTAGAATTTGGTTTGCAGTAGGTGATCGGAGCTTACGTGTTAGGGGGGAGTGTCTTAATTGGGCCTGTAGTAGTACTTAAAAACTAGGTCAAATACAAATGTGCTAGCAGGCACAATTATTTTCAATGTAATAACTAAAATTGCCATTTTATCGGCTAAGTTATTAACAGTTGCATATCGACGTTACATAGTAACAATTGTATATCAATAAGTCAAATAAAATCGTTTGTTTATACTTTTGCCGATATGTAGAGACCCTAGCGAAGATTTTAATGGAGAAACCCCAATATACAGAATCCTAGAATACACAAAACCCAAATAAAGGTTCTGATATGATTGGTTCCTTTGCGATTTATCAGTGGCGTATTCTTTATTTATATTTGTTGTGTCTCACTGGGTGGCGGTGCTTATACAAGTAAAAGACACAATCCCTTTAACTAAACTTTTATTTCTCTTAAAGTAACCAAGGTTAAATACATCATTTATCGGGTCTGAGAACGTACTGCCCGTTTACCGTTGTGCGCACACACCTTCCTGTTTAACGCATGCGCATCACTATTTCTTCCAATACACTACAATATTCAATTATGATATTTGGTGATCAAACCCTATACCCTAAGCCTTATGCTTACTATCATATTCATTATAATGTATACAGATAACACAGATTTGTATCTACATACTTGTAACACAATCATTGCGTTTATAGCACAGAGTAAACTTCTATGATAAGTAATATATTTAGCAACAAAACTAAACAATAACAGTCACTGAACATACTATGCTAGACATATCAAGTTCAGGATCAATAACCAAGGACATTAGTTTAATTCTGTACACAATGCTTTATTGTCTATTATAGGTGTGCCGCTTACGCACCAACTTGAATCATTGCAACAATCATATCTAGCCACAGGAAGGCAGATGGTCGTTAACCCGGTCTCCATAGATAACGATAATTAACGTATAAGCGGGTCATAAATAGACACGAGGGAATGCAAAAAATCAGCGATAAGATTAAATTTACCCGTAAAAATGATTAAGCATTATAATTTTTAGAATAACTGTTTCAAGGAAGTTTCAGATTTTCTATTGTGGTTATGATCATTATCATAATTAAGCATTATGATTTTTAGAATAACTGTTTCAAGGAAGTTTCAGATTTTCTGTTGTGGTTATGATCATTAGACCAATTACCCACAGCGGTTTTAACGGCCAGCAGGAATACATCTGCGATTACACAGTAGCATGCGTTATGTTGAAGATGCCGGATGCGAGCTTACAATTAAACTGCCGGTTCATACAAACTAATTCGTAATTGCCGTTGTTTTTATTGACAATACATTCCACGGGCGTGAGGTCTAGTGACGACTGTAACACCTAAAGGGTGCGATTCCCCCCTTGGCACGACCTAAAAGCACACTACACCACTGATATAATAACATTAGCTTCATCGTAATTTTTATTTCTAGCTATTTTCCATAATAGTTTTTGGATGCATATCGTCGCAGGGATGGCAGGAGAACAAAGATACACAAAAGGAGGAATGTTTATATAACGGTGACAGTAACGCTTGCAATTACGGTGTTGGGATTGGCGTGATAGCATTCTTGGCCAGCATGGGTTTTATAGCCGGAGAATATTTGTTTGAACAAATGTCCTCAGTAAAAACACGCAAACATTACGTATTAGGTGATCTCGGCTTTTCAGGTACTTATCACTCATCTATTATCTATAAGTCTCGGAGTAAGTTGGACGCAAACTTTGGCCTAGTTGCACCACTAATTAAACACTATATTTCCGCTACTTACTGTAACCGTAGTTCCTTAAGGGCTGGTCTTAGTTCGACGTAAGTTATTTGGTTATCCCCAAACTACTGCTGTAGGTAAAATATTGCACTTCTCTTGATTTTGCTATGTTCTAAGTAAGTTATGTTGCAGATTTAAATTGTTTCGTTAATTTGATGTGTGAGTGGTTACCACTTGGTGAAACATATGGTATAGGAATAATAAAACACTTGGTTGACGTTTCACAGTATATATAGAAAAGAACTCTACAACTGTTTCAGCCATTCTGAAGAGTTTATACTTTATAAAGTACTCTATAATGCTTATACTCAAGAAAGTACTCTATAAAGTTTATCAAGAGTATAAACTCTTGAGAATGGCTGAAAGGCTGAAAGAATTATACTCTATAAAGTACTCTATAATGTTTATACTCAAGAAAGTACTCTATAAAGTTTATCAAGAGTATAAACTTGAGAATGGCTGAAAGGCTGAAAGAATTATACTGTATAAAGTACTCTATAATGTTTATACTCAAGAAAGTACTGTATAAAGTTTATCAATAGTATAAACTCTTGAGAATGGCTCAAAGGCTGAAATAATTGTACTCTATAAAGTACTCTATAATGTTTATACTCAAGAAAGTACTCTATAAAGTTTATCAAGAGTATAAACTCTTGAGAATGGCTGCAAGGCTGAAAGAATTATACTCTATAAAGTACTCTATAATGTTTATACTCTAGAAAGTACTCTATAAAATTTATCAAGAGTATAAACTCTTGAGAATGGCTGAAAGGCTGAAAGAATTATACTCTATAAAGTACTCTATAATGTTATACTCAAGAAAGTACTCTATAAAATTTATCAAGAGTATAAACTCTTGAGAATGGCTGAAAGACTGAAAGAATTATACTCGATAAAGTACTCTATAATGTTTATACTCAAGAAAGTACTCTATAATGTTTATACTCAAGAAAGTACTCTATAAAGTTTATCAAGAGTATAAACTCTTGAGAATGGCTGAAAGACTGAAAGAATTATACTCGATAAAGTACTCTATAATGTTTATACTCAAGAAAGTACTCTATAAAGTTTATCAAGAGTATAAACTTGAGAATGGCTGAAAGGCTGAAAGAATTATACTCTATAAAGTACTCTATAATGTTTATACTCAAGAAAGTACTCTATAAAGTTTATCAATAGTATAAACTCTTGAGAATGGCTGAAAGGCTGAAAGAATTGTAGAGTTCTTTTCTATATACAGGGTGAGTCGAGAGGAACGGACCAAACTCCAGGAGTGTATTGTACACATGAAAATAATTTTAAAAAAATCATATGTTATCCGATCTTCATTTGTTTTCAAGTTATAGTTTCAAATCGTGAATAAGTGCAAATGTGGTGTTTGTCTATGGTTTTTCTAATAGGAGTGCTACAGCTGCTGTTGAAAGATATTGTCAACGGTTTCCACATCAGAAAACTCTGGATAAAAATGTATTTATCCGACTTTTCAACAAACTGTTCGAAACTATCACTTGAAAACAAATGAAAATCGGATAACAACATTTGAGTTTTTTTAAATCATTTTTACGTGTACAATACACTCCTGGAGTTTGGTCCGTATACTGTGAAACATCAACCAAGTGTTTTATTATTCTTATAAATTGTTTCGATTAGTTTATAGATAAACTGGTATTTGGTCTTGTTAAATTTAGTCAAAAAAGTCTAAAATTATTATATATACGACGCATGTTATCAGTTAAAGGAAATTTATAGTACAGTAGTCTCTTTTTATATTAACAAATTTTGTATATTTTTTTGCAATAGTTGCCGGAAGAGTAACTTTCATAATCGTCGTTTAAAATTTGTGCATATTAAATGAGCCACTTGATGTGATTAAGATAAACCGTGACTTGGTAATTTTAACATGTGACTGTAATAATTCTGTGAATTGATTTAACAGGGTTTTGGGCTTTTCTATATTTCGTCGGCTTTTGGTACTTAACGAGCCAGTGGAGCAAAGCCGAGACCCCCGTCGGCGGTTACGGTGTGAACAACGTACAGGCAGCGATTGCGTTCTCGTTTTTCTCGATCTTCACCTGGGTATGCGAACTTGCCGGAACTCTTGCAGGCTTAGTGTCTTAATTGTGTCATGGCGCAGGCCGGCTGTGCTTTCTTTGCTTTCCAGAGATTGAGGCAAGGCGCGGACGCGGCCTTCGCAACAAACTACGAGACGGACACCAGCATGCCGGCTGCATACCCGTCGTACCCCGGGGGACCCGAAACAGACCAACAGTACCAAGAGCCGCCCTTCTCCGGAGGTGGAATTAACCAAAGAGGTAATGCAAGAATGTACAAGCATCCAGGCATTTTAAGCATTGATCATAAATAGTTTTACCGGAAGTGATATCGCCAATAGGATTGCAAAAGTAAATTGTAACTCGATGCATTTTAAACAGTATTTCTTGTACAATAAAATAGAAGAGTTGATAATTTATTGGCCATTGACTTAAAGTTTTTATACTTTGAAAAAAATGCAAGCAATTGTAGCCTACCTAATTTGAACGTAATTGGATGTATATTAATTTGGTCTTTTCTTTTTGTAGGTCCGGGTGATTTCCAAGCACCTGCCTATTAAGCGGGGGCAAGCGGGGAAGGCGAAAACGCCCCTTTAATAACTTTAAACTGATCGATATATTATATCTGATTACTGCAGTACTCTAGGTATATTTCTTTTAAACGTGTTTGTTTTATTAATTTCTATGTTTCCGAAAAGGGAACTGTACTTGGGCAGCACATGTATTAATACAATTTAAGTATGTTTTGTGATATGTTTTCAAGCTGAGGTTCTTTTCGATGAAACTCGTTCAATCCCTTATTAGACGTATATAACATTTACAGTACATATATCGTAAAGGAACGGATTCGGTATGGAGTGGATCCTTGAAAATATTAGTAAGGTGTTATTAATTGAGTAATAACATTAGTATATAAAATATTTGATGTACAGTATAAATATATTTTTGGTCGTATTTTTTGGGGCTTTACATAGATAGATGCTGTTCTTATAAGTTTCGATGTGATTAATTTTAAGTATGTGAAATTGTGAAATACTTAAATTGTCGCACTGTTGTGATAAAGTTTTTTTTTTTAATTATTTACATGTGTTAAGTTTATCATTTGTATATTGCATTGTTGAATAATATGTTGGGAACAAGAGTGTGAAAAAGATTCAAAACACTTAATGGGTTCATAAAAAATGCACAAAACTATTAAAATTGGTAGGTAGAGAATTGATGGGATTCTTTTGTGTGGGTTGAAAGTAGTTTTGTGCGTTATACTTAAAATAGTGCCATTACAAAACAAATATTTATGTAATTACTACAGAACTGTAAAGAGATATGTTATTTTAGTATTAGCAGCGCTTGATTGTAAAGTATTGTACTATAGATATGTATTAGAAAATGAACGTCACGTAGTGCAATGTCACTTTCAAGGCAGTTTGAAAAGAGAAATCCATGGTACTTAGATTAAGCCAACTACGATTCTCTCTACTTTAATTCCTTACGTCTTATTTTTGGTGCGTTATATCTAGCAATAATACTTCATTCTCGTTATGATTTTATGACTTTGAGTACAAATAGTTAATTTTAATCATTGGTTTTTGTCCGCTACTATCTGAAGATGTGTGATTGAAATTTTTATTTATTATTACACTCCTACCGCAGGCTAAATATAAAATTCAAAACTTCTTCAGATATCGAGAAGTGAATATATCAGTATATTTCTATATATTTTTTTCTAATTGACGTGTATATCATTAAGTATTTAAAAGGATGTAAGAAATCGTGTATTATAAGTTACCAATAAATGTTATACATATTGAATTTCGCATTTAGTTTATATATGCGATTCTAAAGTTTATATTTCCTCATGATTGAAGCGAAAAGACGAAAAGACTGTGACCCCATTTGCACTAGAGTGCTGTTCATCATTCACAACATCACCAACAGATGTCCTTTATTCTGTTTAATGTTTTAAAAGCGATGTCAACGGGATGTTATCAAATATAAAAGAGGTAATAATATCAAACCGTACTTCTCGAAAACCAGGGCATTGTGCAAAACCTTTAATATCCCCATTATATTATGCATTGAGACGAAATTCCGTAACCCTCAGGAACACCCATTCGAGTCCGAGGTTAAAACATAACCTTATTTAAATTAACACCAAGTAGCATCGTTATATACTGTAAAATGGGAGCATTTCTAAAGACTAATTAGAAAAAAAAAATCAGTACACCCAGCAAATAGTTACAAAATGTATGTAGAACCTATAGGTCAGCTGTAGGGCACCTAACGAATATGCTTTGTGTCGCACGAATACCCAACAAGCTTAAAGCATTCTTGTGCTGTTTTAGAGAATGGATTTGCGAGGGAAAAGCGATACCAATACAAATTCTGCAGAGCATGTGATGAAGAAGAACATATTAATCAGGTACGATTCGGACATGAAAAACAATGCCTCAAAAATGGAGGAGCTAGAAGGGAAAATTACCGGGTCGGTGATCTCAATAAACAGCTCCGGCAAGGGAAGCAAGTACTATCCCATGAACAGGCACCTATCGCAGCTGCTCTCATTATCGTCCCCAATGGAAACGCCCACGTCCCGCTGCAAAGTCTCCAATTGGTTGAACAACTGTTCAAGCATCAATTTTAACATGTACCAGCGCCCCCAGCTCTCCGTTACATCCCCGTCTCACAATTCCGAACAGCACGTGACCTCGCCACCGGAAAGCAAGAAGCAAAACGTGTTTGTGCGTGAAGACTTCGAGAAGGATAGTTGCAAAAAATCTCATCATGAAGAAGATAATAATAAAATCACAGACGAGACGGACTTAGACCACCATGTTATACGATGCCCTTCGAGGCAATCGATAGATTTCAGCAACTCCGACTCAAAAAGTCCCATACCCAATATCGTACCAAGTAATGCCCCGCTAAGCCCCGAGAGCCGAAAGAAAAACGAGCTGTGTTCATATTTACAGCTAATGGACTTGAATCGTGCTGAAAAAAAGAACGGCAATGTGATGAAGAACCGCCGGTCGACCAGAGTAAAGAACATCATAATTATGTCGGAAAGGAAGGAATTGGCACGGAAACTGAGCATCGAAGCGAAAGCGAAAGAAGAAACGCCCAGCCAGCAATCGAGCGAGATACTCTCAAGGAAATCATTCAATGAACTGAAAATGAACATCAACACCAATTTATCGGACATAATGGATGCCGTTTGTATACGAGAAAATTTCCGTCCAGTGCACGTTCCAAGAGACGTGCTGATTCGCGAGGACGACTTCGAGCACTCAGTTATTAGCCTTGTGAAAGAGTCCCGGAAGCACTCCAGGCGGCGCATATTGGAACGGAACCGGATGCAGAAGCACAGACCCAAGTTCTACAAGCGCAAAAATATGTTCAATGAGCTGAAAAAGATCAAGTCCGAGCTCAGGGTTTCTTCGATAACGCGAATATTAAGGAGCAGCGATACGATGCGCTTGCGGAACAAGATAAAGCTGCGCAGCCTGCACAACCCTTTCAACCTATTGAAGAGGAAGTATACTAAACAAAACAAGCCCGCGGAGGGTGGAGATGTGAAGGAGAAAGTTCGGCGTCCCCCATTTAGGTACAAACGAATAGAACGGACGATTAGTCTTGATCATGAGTAAGTTTTTGGCATGTAATTATTATTTGATATTTTGTATGTATTAACGACAATTATAATCAAGTGCATTGCGTATCAAAATAACGTTAATAGTAACGTGTTTGTTTTGTGACATCACATTCAAATATCAAACACAATTACGACATAACAGCTTTTTAAATTTGACTGTCGAATAACGTACACGTTACTGTTAAGATTTTTTGATATGCAATACACCTGATTGATTAATTAGGCCCAGTTTTACAATCGTGGAACATCCTTGTTCCTGGTACAATTACCTAGGATACAATTGTTTCAACAATTGTATCCTAGGTAATTGAACCGGGAACAAGGATGTTCCATGATTGTAAAACCGGCCCTTAATGATTAAAAACAATACAGTTGACAATGACACTTAAGACACACAAACAAGTTTCTATTCTTCTATACGGAGAGACCGCTATTATCTTTGCCCAATTAGATATAGAAATTATTGAGATATGATTGATCACAATTTAATTTTCAGGCGCAGCATTTCACCTGTAATATCCAATGCACGTACCATCTTGGAGAAACTGGTGTTTCCTGCGAAGAATTTTGAAGATATTGAAAAGAAATATTACAGTTCACTTGATAACATTGAAAAGCTCCCAGTTGTTAATAACGTCGAAACTGTAGAAGCAAATATAGTGGAAATTGCGCCTGTAATTGATGATATAAGTCAAATTGAAGCAGTGGATATTGTCAATCCAGTGGCACCTTATAAACCCGATGTTATTGAATTAAATCGATGCAATATGTTCAAGGACCACAATTACACATTAGGCCCGGTCAGTGGTGATAACATAGTGTTCGATCCAATATCCCCCATAGAGCCAATAATATGTCAAGTCGTACTTGAAAGTCCCCAGATATCAGAAGAAAATATTTCTATGCACCTTGGTGATGTCTCGCAATTTCCTAAACCAGAGCTAGAAAGTGATGGTGAAAGGGCAAATACTAATGGACCTGATAGTCCGATTGATGCTACCACAGCACACACAATGGAAAGTCTTGAAGAAGTTACGGAACATTCTGTTGAAGTGACTGAAATGCAGGAGACAATTGAGACAATCACAATTAACGAAATAAATATTGCAATAGATACTTGTATTGATAAGCCGTTAAAAGATCGACTGAATGGAATGAATATTATCGCTAGCGACACTGAAAAAACAAACGTTGAGGCCTTAAAACATACAATTCTTGACGAGGTCGAGGACACACTCAAAGAGAAAAGTGCAACCGAAGAGAGCAAAACGAATACAGATATCGTAAAGGAGAATAAAGTAAGTCCAATTAAAATAATGACGACACCAACAAGTTACAAAAAGAAAGGCCTTTTATCTCAATACAAATCAAAGAAGAAATTGAAATTGGATAAGATATTTAAACTGAATGAAGATACTCTCGATACAGAATTAGAAAATCGGACACCAGATAATTCTATTACCGAAAATAATGTAGTTGAGCTCAAAGATGACCCTAGAAGACATGTAGATCGTGTAGACGTCTTTATAAATGGAAGTGATAATAGGATTTTAAGAAATGAAACTGTAACTTGTGATATAATACCAGCTGAAGATACTGCTAAACAACCCAACACCGAGGAGGTCGTCGTTGAAAATGCCGACGATACAAATTTAGTACAATCTGATGCAGAAGTTCAAATGGCCAAGCCAACCGAAATAGCCGACACCGTGGTAATAGAACTACTTCCTCCTCTTAGAAAAGCTAATATGAAATCCTTACATAGAACGTTAGTACAAAACAAACGCAAACAAGTCAAGCGCTGTGATCTGAACGACGACGAGTGCGAGTCCACGGACTGGACATTGTCGTCCCCGCGCACCAACAAGGCGCAGAAGAGGTCGGCGCACACGATCAACATATCCGAGTCGGACGGAGAGATCTTCGGGGCGTACTACTTCGACTACAACCTCATCGTGACGCAGGACCTCATGGTGTCCTTCTGGACGCAGAGCGCCCTGGGCAGCATCCTTGAGGCCCAGAACATGTGGATACCGAGGGGCTCCATACAGAGGCTCTCGCTGGACAACGGCTGCGTCGCCAAGAAGAACATCGAGAGCGTCATTTCGACGGAGAGCTCGTTCGCCTACGTCGAGCTGTGGACGAAGGAGCACAAGTCGGATAAGCGGGAGCGGCCCGTCGCCGACGTGTTTGTTGTCATTTACTTCTGGAAGAGCAGGCAGACTGGACCAGAGAAGAAATTTCTGCAGCTTGAGAATATTAACGGGTACATAAATTTTTCTGAAACAATACAGGATTAGTTATTTTAATATTTATATGGCCAAGCAAGATAGCATCATGTAAAATCAACACAATCTAACATAACAGTTAACTTTTGACTTTGCATTCCGTGCAAAACTATGCTGAGCAGCTCCTAATTATTTATTTATTTAGCAGATTCAGAATATTCGCATCATTTGAAGTGAATAGGTGCATAAAACATTGTGTTTCCAGAACCTATTACTGCCATTTTGCTTGGAGTGAATTACAAACTTTTTTATCAATAATGACAATTGCAAAAATATTATTTTAGTTTTGCCGATGACGTAAAGTACGTAGTTCTAAAAAGTTCGGGGAATATATTGGTCAGTTGGAGGATAGTCAAGGACGATATGACGACGTCTGTTTTGCGTTGCTATCAGTTGGCGAGCGATTACCAGACCATTACCTGTGTCAAACAAATGGAATCCGTGGAGCACACGATTTCCTCGCTGCACAACATCGAAGGTATTCAATTCCGCAGTGCGGTCAGATAAAATTTGTTAACAACGTACTTTTAGATTGTGATTCTCTTGTGGTGGGGTGCGGAGAACAAAAAGTAACGATATGGAATCTGGAGCACGGTTATGCTGTTTCGACGATAGATATCGCTGACGTTACACTAGAACCGACCACGTTGTGGGTGAAATGCGATCGTGTATGTTAATATCTGTATGTTTTCGTTCATGTCTGTAATTGTGTGGTGTTTCAGGGGTTCCTGTTTATGTTGCAAAACTGTCCCGAGGGTATGTTCAAGTTGATAGCCATAAACGGGATGAATAATAGTTGGAAGAGGCTGCAGGTCTATAAACCTGCCCTAGAGTTTGATGGGTAATAATATTTTTAATATTCCAACTTTGAAACAATATCAACAGGCGAAATAAATTCTTTCTTACGGCACGTTTACACTAATGTTAGTTACATGTGTTGCTAACAAATAGACATTTCGCAACCAATAAGAAAGGCGGGGAGAGTGTTGAGCTTATGTTACAACATTATGAACACATGTTACTATGTAACATTGGCGTACATGTGCCATTAGAGTACGCTTTTTAAAATAAAATCTTGTGATTTTTAAATATCATGTTGATGTAAGTATAACCTGTAAAAATTGTTTTTGATTACTAATTTTAACGACTGACGGTTTAATGTGCAGTCTTATGCTCAAGATATCTGAGATTTGAGTCTCCATATTGCAATATAGATGTACTTCATCTGTCGATATTGTATTTAGAACGTCTTTTTTTTTTAAATTTTAGATTACAAGGTGTGTGCTTGGATAATGGTATTCTGATAGCATTTTACAATAACGGCATACTGTGTTGGAACGTACAATCGGGGGACCTGATTATGGAAGAATTGTGCAAAGACGTTAATTATCTTCCGTCTGGTAAACATGTGATTGTCTGCAGTTCTGAGAGTGTTCAAATAAAAAGTGCCCTATCATTTTTGATTACAAATTATGATTTTAGTGAAACATAATTGAACTTTGGATAATTGTGTTCATTAAGAGCAAAGTATTTTTAACAAGATTTATATATATAATAAAATTCAAGATTTGAACAAACCTAAATTTTAGTATGATTGGAGGATTAGCCGTTCTATATTATTGAAAGAATTGGAGGAATCGTCTGCATAACTCTTTGTAATATAGTTTTTTATGGTTTCCCCAAGTCTTCGCATGATATATACAGTTTGCAAATTTTATATTAAGTGCAATTTCTCCAAAGCCATAAAATATTTAAACACATTTACCTGATTGACTTATCATGCGCTACTAAATAATTATCCTCTAATCTGTATGTATATAGATCTGGTAAATTGTATTGTAAATATTGTACATAGTATTTAATTTTGTACATTTACGTAAATGTATTATAGTATTTAAATTGATTTGTGTAGATTACAATTAATTGTGTAAATTTCTGTTCAAAATGCTGTAATTTTCGTACAGAACCAAGTTTGTGCTTAGAATATGTATATATATTTTGTATCTATAAGAATTTATATAAATAAATTAATTTGTCAGGATATTTGCCGTCAAACATTAAAACCAACACCAATTATTTATTCATTTTTACACTTTTGTACATTTCCTTCGTTCATTGTAATGATATGAAATGAAACGTAACATAATTGATGTTCTAAACCAATCGCACCTAAATAGAAATTATAACTTTAATCGATAAAGTACTGCAAAAAATATATATATACGGTATATAGATATATTATATATATAGCATATAAAAATGTAAGTTGTGTATAGGCCACAACACGTTTTCATCTTGGATATATGGTAGCTTCCTTAAGAGAGATTATGACTTACGTACTACCACAAAATTTTCTAAACAGTTTTAATCCTCTAAAGTTACATTTTTAAATAGGTAAGACATCGATTCCTTGTTGTGGATTCTTCTGATAGCTTCTGAGAGTAGAACGGAAATGTCCACAGTTTTTATTTTGTGGCACTGCATTTTCTGGAGTTCATGTGGAATTGTATTTGTTACTACAACCTTGAAAAAATTTATAACATTTCAGTTTTTATATATGCAGTGAGCAATAAAGACTACAATACGCAATCGCACTGGTTAAAGCTTGCCCGGGTATTAAACGTTATACTTTTTTCGTCAATATTCTCGTTCGATTTTGCTTAGAGATATCTGCAGAAATTAGGGTTTATTGTGATTACCTCATCTATGGGAGAGTCCTCGATGAGCCTCGGAGCGTCTGAAGACAGCAACCCATGCGTTGCGAGAACATATATCTTATAAGCGCCCCTCTCCTTCAACACTTCGGCGGCGGCCACGAATGAGTGCACGTCGTCGATCAAGTCATCCTGCAACAACAGCCGTGCAGAATACGGTTTGAGTTTTAAACAATCCGCACGCTGTACTTACAACCATGATAGCGATACGCCCCCCGACATCGCCGACAACATTGATCGGGGGCTTCTCCTTGGCGGGGTGCGCAGGCACGCCGACTCCGGCATCCATGGTCCGCGACCTGGGCAGGGTCGGTGGGGAGTACCGTCCGTCGACCTCGTCAGATTCAGCCTCCTTCTGCTCCCCGTGGATCACCGCGATGCCCAGCCTGAGACGTTCGGCGTAGGACGTCGCCTTGTTTGCCGAACCGGGGTTGCGAGCCACGATTATGGAGTTCCGGTAATCCGGTATCTATAGAAACACATAAATTAATTTTCTGTAATTCATATTTGCATCAGCAACAATTGATTGTCTCGCCGCATTGATTCCCCAGCAGTTCCTGGAGCTACATGTTATGGTTCATTGTTTTTTTGTATCTCTAGTACCTGTTATTTTGTAAATAACAGTAACTAATAAAATAATTATTTATTTAATATATAAATAAAACAATTGGTGTGAGTTTCACAAAATGTTTAATGTCTACAACAATTGTTTTGCCACACAGTGGCTTCATCAGACAGATGAAAACTGTTTAAACGTATCAGTTGTCATATGTCTGATGAAGCCACTATGAGGCGAAACAACTGTCGTAGTACAACATTAAACATTTTGTGAAACTCACACGAATTGTGTTTTATTTATATATTAACATGGAGTTTCATCATGTATCATCCTCATCAATTCGATAATTATTTATTTGTTTAATTATTTTTAGGTTTGGATTAACTTACACACTCCTGTATGTATTGTAGTAAGAAAGGGCTGGCCCTTAAATTATCGACGGGACAATCGAAGAAGCCCTGTATCTCTTTCTGATGCAGATCCATGGTGATAACGTGCGTCAATCCAGAATTGCACATCATCTTTGCGAGCAGCTTGGAGACGATGCAGCCCCTTTTGCGCATCTTGCACTGCTTGCTGTAAGGCAGATACGGAATGACTGCGACAATAGATTTGGCCGACGACGTTTTACAAGCGTAGGCCATAATGAGTAACTCCATGATGTTGTTGTTGCAATCTCTATAAAGGATGTACTGTTAGTAATGCAGTGGGGGGATGTAGCGGTGGTGCGTACTTTGTTCCCGTCTGAATGATGTATATGTCTTTGCCACGCACTGAGTCGCCGATTTCGACCATGGTCTCCCTGTTGGTCTTGTGGTAGACAGCGCATCCGCCGGTCTTGACGCCCAGCCGGTGAGAAATCAGGTTCGCCAGTTCCGGGTGGGAGTTTCCGCTGAGGAGGACAATGTCCGAGGTAACCGGGACGTCCATGTCTGACGATTGGTGTGGTATGCGGAAACCGCCTAATCTAAAATGTTGTCGGTTTGTTAGTTTGTGTGGTCGGCGGTGGTTCGAAAACAAAAATCAATAGTAGATTCAATGCAAAAATCTAACCTTTATTATTGGGATTAGAAAGTGTAAGTTTTCAACCTCTACAAACAGGTAGGATAGATTTTGTTCTAACCTTAACGACAAAGTAAACAAAAATCGAGTTAATTGATTAAATTCAGTTAGTTAGCTATAAAACGTGTAATTATTAAATTTAGAATAATTCACCTAGCTTTCTTGGTAAACATTATTTCGGTGAGATTACCTCCACAATGGTTTACAACGTACTATAAGAAGTAAATACAACAATCAGATTCCCCACAATAAGATAATAAAACGATTCTATTATTGATTTACGTTTTACAAGATGACACTGGTCGATTTCCTTTTCCACCAATGTGGTCTTGGTGCAGCAATTTTAGCTGTGTGAACTAAATATATCCTGTCACATGTCGTACATCTCCTTCTTTCTCTAGCATATTGTCGTTAAATAGATAAACTAGGAACTAAATATTAATATTGCCATGGGCAATGGGCAATTTAATCACATGACGTAAAAATTCCCAAATTATTCAACAATATTGCCATCTATGACGCAAACATTGGACGAACATAAATCTACAATTGTTGCCCTAGTGTTAATGCGGCTTGAGCAATTGCTATTGTTTAGCTAATTACAAACAAACGTGAGAACTACGTCTCTCCTCCTTCAGCACAAGCAAATTCCAATCTCGCATCCTGCTCCAACCGTAGTTCGTGTTAAAGCCCCAGCATCCCCAAGGCGCTGTAACCGGAGAAAAAAATTGTTTACATTCACGATTTCGCTTTTGTTGTGCTTTTGTTAAACATTGTGCAATTGTTCCCGTTCCCCTGTGAACAGAAACAAAAGAAAGTGGCCCCGATCGCTGCAGCAGCGACAGTTCCATGCGTCTCAGTTTCGAAACGGCCCCCCGAACAATCGGAATACACGCTCCCGATGACCTTGAAACGGTTTAAAACCACCACAAGACCTGTGTGATGGACTGAACAAGATGTTCCCACTTCCATCGGGCAGCGAGTGTCCCTGACGCGTCCGATTAATTCACACCTGCCCGTCCGACATGCGGCCGAAATGGGGGCATGCCTAACGCTGGAACGGGAGGAGGTCCTGGCCCGCAGACGCAGCGAAGAGATCGACAAGCAGATCGAGGAGCACGCCAAGAAGCAGAACAATGTCATCAAGATATTGCTGCTCGGTACGTGAACCGCTTCGGCATCGGACGTTTTCCTTACACGTGTTGTTTTAGGTGCCGGGGAGAGCGGGAAAAGCACCCTCGTGAAGCAGATGAAAATCATTCACGCCGACGGTTTCACCCTGGCAGAACTTAGCAGCTTTCGGCCGACAGTTTTAGACAATCTCCTGGCTTCCATGAAGTACGTCCTGGCTGGTATGGGACTGCTCCGGATTAACTTAGAGTTTCCTAAAAATAAGGTAATGGAAAAATTCACTTATTCATTTAACAATCGACGAGGCCTCAAAGGATTATGTACGTGAATAATTGTTTAACCCAATTAAATGATTCCGTTTCTTGTCCCACTGTCGAGTTTTAAGAGTACCAGCACAGATATAAAGTACTCTTGAGATGAGAAAGCTAGGGATTAAAACGAACGTCTCACTTAACACACATTCATGTTTCAGGTGCATGCACAGGTTGTATTGCAAAGCCGCAGCTGTTTTGACATGAGTTTCACCGTATTACCCAACGTGGCCGCTTCCCTACAAACACTCTGGTCCGATCGAGGCGTGAGGCTCTGCGTGGCCAGGGGCTACGAATATGAATTGAACGATTCAGCATTATAGTAAGTTGAATTAAGAAATTATTAAATTTAAGGTATTTGTTTGTATTTACTGGTATAGTTATAGAAATAAAACGTAGCACCTTTTTCACAAAAAACATTTATTTTCACTAAATGTACATTTCAGTCGCCAAGCGACCATCTTCAGTAGTAGATACGTACAGTACAGTAGTGAGTACAGTACAGTACAGTAGATACGTACAGTACGTATCTACTACTGAAGATGGTCGCTTGGCGACTGAAATGTGCATTTAGTGAAAATAAATGTTTTTTGTGAAAAAGGTGCTACGTTTTATTTCTAAACATACTTTCACAAGCTCCAACTCCCCGTTATGGTATGGTTATGTTTTATTTTATTTTATTATTTATTTATTTATTTTTATTTTGCCTTATGTTTGTTCAGCAAACATTATTATTAATTTCTTAATTTATTCCTCTTATAACCTTATAAGGTGTAGATGTATTATTATTATTATATATATTTATCAGTACACCTTCTACCAATTAGTGTAGCTGATTATTATTATTTATATACATATATATATATATAATTATTAACATTAATTTCTCTATTTCATAGTTTATTTGAAAACATGGAGAGGATCTGCGACCCGAAATATGTTCCTACACCAACCGACGTCTTACGGGCCAGAGTGCGCACGCAAGGTATAATCGAGACGCACTTTAGAATAAACGACATGATCGTGAGCATGTACGATGTGGGCGGCCAGCGGTCGCAGAGGCGGAAGTGGATTTACTGCTTTGATGATGTACGTGCCGTGTTATTTGTGGTATCGTTAAGTGGTTACGATATGACGTTGCTTGTAAGTTTGCCGTCCATACTAATAATGATGTTTGCTAATTGGGTGCAATTTTAGGAGGACCCGAGCGTTAATAGGTTGGTGGAGAGCTTGAATCTGTTCGGGCAAATAGTTAACAACCCGTTCTTCCGGGACGCGTCCTTCGTGCTGTTTATGAACAAGTTTGATTTGTTTAGAGATAAAATACTTCATTCTAACAGGCATTTGCGTCTGTACTTCCCCGAATATAGAGGTAATTATATAATATTTGTGGTCAAGTTAGTAATAGTTTTTTTCTTACATGAGGTAACGAGCTTAGGTTATTGTTTTGTTATTTGTGACCATTATTTTCAAAAATTCATTTCTCTTTAGAATTATTACACTTTTATTGGTTTATTTGTTTATAAAAAAAATTACTGAATAATATGAAATATTGAACCGCTAGTTTGGCTGACAGGTTAGAACGCTTGCTTAGCATGCACGAAGACCTGGGTTCGAGCCCCAGTACAGGTAGTACATTTGTACTGAGAAACTAGTGCCATTCGCCGTTGAGAGCTCATTAACGGCGCTCTAGAGATCGGGGGCGAATTTGTAGAGTAACAAGCCCTAGCTCAATACACACATTTACACAAATCACACGGCAGAAGGACCCACGTTGGTCGATAGCCAGTTAGGGATAATATCCCTAACAAATTAACAAATACAGTCACTACTACTATGAAATATTGAACGCAGAAATTGCTTTAACTTAACTTAATCAATGCAAAGTAATTAAAACATCACTAATTATTTTATACTTCTTGTGTAATTGGATTGTAATTTTAGGTCCTGATAGAGACGTGGATCGGGGGGCCTTGTTTATCCAGCACAAGTTCACGCTGCGCAACTCCGATTCTAGAAAAGTGCTTTATCCGCATTTTACAACAGCGACGGACACGGCCAATGTGCAGGTGGTATTCCAAGCGGTCATGGAAATGGTTATTTCCGATAATTTAGGACAAGTTACGTTGCTCTGATGCCAAGATATTGCCTACGCCATTTTACTTTCTGTAATATTTTAAGTATACTACTGTAAAGCGAGTTAAACCGCAACGTTTAAAAGAAATCTCAAGTCATTCGACGCCTGCGAATGTAGAAGAATTTATTTATGTTTTGTATTCAATGTTTGAAACATTGCGTTTTTTTTTTATGTGTACGCTTTAGTTTTACAAACTGTACTGCCAAAAGATGCTTTAAAACTATATTTTTTTAAGAAATTTCACTGTACTATAAAATTCGTGTAGTATTTGCAAATTGTATTTGGTTTCTATAACAAAATCATGCAACAATTTGCAACAATAATATAAGAAATAATATTTACAAAAAGAGGGAAAACCAGGAACGGAATGGCCATAAGGGGACTGAAGTCACTTTTGATTTTAGTCGGCCATGCCAAAAGAGCCACTCTGGCTGCATAGCGATTTAAATGAAAACTTCTCCATAACTTATTTTTGTTATATTTTATTGTTATCAAAACCAGTTGCTTTTTTAAATATACTATTACTTTCGTTTTACACGGGTCTTTTCGTGGCCTGTTGGGTTTACTGCCATCTTTTATGTGTGCAATTTTGACTTCGCAAGAAGCGTTTATTGGCAGCTGTCGGATGTATGAGAAAAATCCCGTGTAAAGCGGCCTTAAAACATAGTATATGTATGTTATAACACAATGATCACTCTTTAATATAAATTGAATTTATTGCAACTGTGGATTTACGACGAGACCAAAAATTAAGTGTAATGTAACAATTAAACTTACATCTTTGACATTTTTCTCGATGAATATTAATTTTCAGGCATTGCAATGCAGAAATGTATTCCGTAAGAGTATTTTAATGAAATATTTGAACATTGCCAAACATTTTCCTAACAATAAATTAATAATTGCACATAAATGAACATTTGTAATTGCCAATTTGCCGTTACAGTTTAGCGAATGAATTGAATTTAATACCATTTGCGATTCCAAAATACCGAAACAGACTGTTTGTACATCAATTGTAATTCGGCAGGGCACCTATCTAAATGACTTGACAGTAATACAATGTGTAATAAAGCATCTTTCATTAAAGGCGAGTTTATGCAGTGAACGTAGATTGGCAATCAAATTGAATAAATATCTTGTGTGAAGCGTTTACACATCGTCTGTGGTGTTTCTGCACGTTACTGCCAGATCGCTTGTTAATCAGTTTCGTGGGTGCCCTGCTTTGTAGAGATACAAAATTAATTGCCACATAGTACTGATGGCCACTATTGCGTTGACCATAGATTGCATTTACATTAATTTTAATTACTTTGCACCATAAGTGCAGCAAAAATTTCCCAATCATTTCAAATTTTTTAGAGCGGCAATTACAAAGTTCATATATTTTAGTGTAACGAAACATACTCGAAATCCGACTGATTACTTTTACGACCCTTATAATATTTTGTAGGTGTAACTCTTGTAAGTGATTGTGTGTACCTTAAAGTTTATAGATCTCAGATCGTGTTTAGACCAAATTTGATCGCAGGATCGATTGTGTTCACTATAAGCAAGATTACTTTCTGTGATAGGAACGTGGCCTTATTATGAAACTGCTTGTGCGCAACTATAACTTTAACGTATCGTTTACTAACCGTATCTGTAGAGGCGTAGTTCTGTAGCCAATAGTTGTTTAAGTTAGCTATTTTACGTTTTGTTTACTTTAGTGCAATGTGAAACTAGAATTTGTAATGTTTGTGCAACGATCAAATGCATCTTCCTTTTTTTTATTGACGTTTTTAATAAAACTTTATAAAACACTGCGTATTTATTTCTAAGAAAGTGATAATGTTTTGCGTTATCAAGTTGTGGATGTAATACCCCTCGAAAATACATTTTTAAAAAGCAGTGAAGCAGGATCTCACTCGAGACACCACATAAATTATGAAGTAGATGCCAGAGAAGAAAAACGATGGAGAGACGTTGTAGGTCCTGAGGAAGCAGAAGTTTGTTTGAATATTATTGAGTGATTATCAAGCAATTGACTATAATATTGCCTGTGATCAAGAAAACTATCACATTAAATCGAACTTACATATCAATTTTTCAGACAATCGCACTAATTTGCACAATTTCCTAAGTATTACATATGTTCAATTGGCATATAAATAATTATCTCATAAAAGTTGCTTTAAAACATATTTAAAGAGAGAGTTGCTATGGTTCGAAATAAGTATTGCAGTTTTATAGTAGCTCATCTAGAGTAGTTCAAATGGTATAAATATAAAAACGTTGAGGAAATACGACCAGGATGTGCAAAATATTGTTTATTTTGGATTTCTAGCATCTTTTAATAACGCTCTTTAGTGTGGGGTTACATGTTAAGCCCTAGTTGATGTAATTCAAACAATAAATAAGGAAATATGAAGCTGGTGAGTTTGTCTACAACTCTAACCTAGCATTTATTTGTATATGTTCCTTTAATTTCTCGGTTGATTAACTTAATTAACTACGTTTTTTCTACTGCTATGGACAGTTACCAGCCCTTACAACAGTTTATAATGCTATTCACTCATATTGGCCTGTCTTCGGCATGGCCCATTCATGCCTCAAAGGAAGGCCCTATTAGGGGGCGAAACTCTAAAACACACAGGAAACACTTCTCCTGTGTTTGTTTTAGAGTTTCACCTTGGACAATTACTACACCTTACAACAATTTATAATGCTATTCACTCATTCTGGCCTGCCTTTGGTACAACCTACTTATGCCGTAGAGGAAGGCCCCGTTAGGGGGTGAAACTCTAAAGCGTGTTTGACTCACTCAGTCCACGAATATAACGCGAATGCCACTTTACAATAATATATTTTTGGTCCACGAATATAACGCGAATGCCACTTCACAATAATATATTTTTGGTAAAAAAAACATCTCGTTGTATTTAGGCTAATATGGTATTTGTAAATAAATAAGACTAATTCATCATCAATCATTTCAGTACTGTTTGAGCAACGATCCGAACAAACCATGTCACATATTAACCTTCAACGAAATTACGATGATGCTGGACTGCGGTCTGTCATTGCAGTCGTTGCTTAATTTCTTACCGCTGTCGTTTGTCACGTCCAATAGGCTACTGAATCTGCCGAACTGGATGCCCAGTGATGTCGCCGATGTGGAACTGGAGGGCGTAAGTTGAACGGCTCTTACAGTCATATTTGCTAACGGATAAGTTGCAGGAGCTCAAGGAAAACTGCGATCGCGTATTTGTGGATTCACCGCCGGAGTTCTGCCCGCCGCTGGATAAGCTGATCGACTTTTCTCAGGTGGACGTGATTCTCATATCGAACTATTTGTGCATGATGGCCCTACCGTTCATTACGGAAGGAACTGGGTTCCAGGGTAGAGTATACGCCACAGAACCGACACTGCAGATTGGAAGGTAACGGCTTAATAATCAGAAACTTATAATTTTTCTGATGCATTCGATAGTACTCGTTCAAATTCTATTTTATATGTTGTGCTTCGGTATCTCTATAGATTAATGAAGATCACATGTAACATAAATTTTCTAGGCTTCTGCTAGAGGAATTGGTGATTTATATTGAACAGTGCCCTAAGGCCGGATTTGCGGCACAGTGGAAAAATTTCCTACATAAACTGCCCTATCCATTGAGCGATTCATTCAAGCCGAAGTCGTGGAAGCAAATATACAGTATGACCAGTGTAAATGCGAGCTTGGCAAGAATACAGATGGTTGGATACAATGAAAAAATAGTAAGAGATTTCGATTTATACGTTCGTTTTGCCGCTGCCATGTAATTGAATTCACTTAGGTTACTCTTCCTTGTTATAAATATCAATTTTCATATTCCTGCTTTAATTAAGAATTAATCTCAATATGGTGTAATTTAATTTAATGCCACTTTAATAGTTGAATTTTGTAGCATTGTAAATTTTATTTTAGGACGTCTACGGGGCGTTGCAAGTAGTACCGGCAAGCTCAGGTTTCTGTTTAGGTTCCAGCAACTGGATCATCACATCGGACTACGAGAAGATTGTTTATTTAAGTGGATCAAGTACGCTAACTACCCATCCTCGGCCCATGGATCACAACTCATTAAAAAACGCAGATATCCTAATAATGACAGATTTAACACAAACGCCGATCAGTAATCCAGATTCTATGCTGGGTGTGCTGTGCGTTGTCGTTGGTAAGTTTTCACAATAAAATCAGAAGAAATTCAAGAAAATTACAATTGACAGTGTTCTGGTCCCCCTTCCATCGGGTTTTGGAAATTATTATAGTTATTCTTGCAACGATTCTCATTAATGTTTTAGGTTTAACCTTGAGAGGCGGTGGGAACGTTTTAATTCCTTGCTACCCAACTGGTGTTGTTTACGATTTATTCGAATGTCTGTCAATTAAAATGTCGGACCTGGGCGTCTCCAATTGCCCCATGTTTTTCGTCTCACCCGTGGCGGACATGTCTTTGGCGTACTCTAACATATTGGCAGAATGGCTGTCTTCGGTGAAACAAAACAAAGTTTACGTACCAGATGAGCCTTTCCCGCATGGGCAACTTGTGAAGAGTTCAAAGTTGAAGCACTTCAAGCACATTTACTCGGAAGGATTCAGCACCGACTTTCAAGAGGTAGCTTTTTACATAACCACACTTACCGGGAAAATTAAATAAATTTTGTATTTGAGTTCGTATTATACCGGGTGGCTGAAAAGTCGCTTTACTGAAAATAATACAATTTGAAAAAAAACAATACATATTTTGGAGATTATGCTATTTTCGGTAAAGCGACTTTTCGGCCACACTGTATAATTCAGTAATTAGGCATTCAATCAGATTCTTAATATATGTAAGCCTGATGTGTATATAATATGGTTGTACATCTTATGTTATTATATGTAGTAACATATTTTTCAATTTTAGCCATGCGTCGTCTTTTGTGGGCATCCAAGTTTGAGGTTCGGCGATGTCGTTCAGTTCATAGAAATGTGGGGCAATAATCCACGCAACTGTATTGTGTTTACAGGTAACTAATTATTTTATTGTATATATTTGCTTTGTATACAATTTTTTAGAGTTATTCCTATGTTACGATTATTATATATTTATGATTGTGAAGAACCTGTTGTGTTTTAGAACCCGATTTTGATTATATTGATGCGTTGGCTCCTTACCAGCCGCTGCAAATGAAAGTGGCCCACTGTGCAATCGACACTTCGCTTAATTTCGTACAAGCAAACAAACTAATTAAGGAGCTGAAGCCTACAACGCTGGTCGTGCCCGAGTGTTACACACAACCGCCAACCAGTGCCCCAAATCTTACGGAACTGGTCATTGAAAGCAGTGCCGAGAGGAACGTCATTCCTTACAAGTGGGGCGAGGTAAATTGTCGTGTATAGTAACGATGTTTCCTGTATCAATTGATTAATAATTTAAATAATAATAATAATTTATTATTATTTCTTCAGGTCATTAATTTACCACTGAAACGTAAGCAAGGCAAAGTATTTATAGAGAACGAAATCGCCCAGCAGATTATACCCGTGGAAATTAAGCCTGGAGTCAGTTTATCTACGATCACGGGGAAATTCAATGTTAAGGATAATGTACATAATATAGAGGTATGTTTTGATCAACTTTCGTTTGTTTTTATGTAATTTTAAACTGGGTTGAGGTTTTCGGTTATAAGTTATGTTGCCTCTCGTTTCTACAGAGATATCCTGAATACTGCCTAAGAAGTATGTTTTGATCAACTTTCGTTTGTTTTTATATAACGGGGAGTTGGAGCTTGTGAAAGTATGTTTAGAAATAAAACGTAGCACCTTTTTCACAAAAAACATTTATTTTCACTAAATGTACATTTCAGTCGCCAAGCGACCATCTTCAGTAGTAGATACGTACTGTTTTTATATGATTAATTTTAAACTGCGTTAGGTTTTTGGTTATAAGTTATGTTGACTTTTGAATGTACAGAGATATCCTGAATACTACTTATGTTCTTCCAGATATATTATTTTGTTACTTGCCCAGGAAAGAGTTAATTTTTGTTCAAATGAGCTTTGAGTTTATCAACTCGTTTTGTCTGGTGGAAAATATTGCTAATTGAATTTTGTTACTTCTGCAAAATATGTTTATTTCTAGGATATGTCCAAAGCTTCCGAAAATATAGTGCAGAATTCCATCAAGTATGAATGGGGTAATATAAACGTAAAAGAATTCCTGCAAAAATTATCAAAAGAAGGCATATCGGACGCAAAAGTGGATCCAGTTGGCAATGGATTTATGATTCATTTGGTAATTTTCAGTTTATTAAAATTAAAAACGTATATTAAAAGTACTGCATTTTTTTGATTGTTGTTTGTTTTTGTTTTAGCCGGAGCAAGATGCCCTGATACAAATAGATGATAACTGTACGCATGTCCTCTGCAATCGCGATGAAAAGTTACGTATTAAGCTGCGGAATATTTTGATGCAGTGCCTTAAGAAGTTTTAATTTGTGTTATTTATAAAAGTGTAATTTTGTTAATAATGAGTAAAAACCAGACCATAAACCACTTATTTCAACCAATAGTAGACTCAACATTATAAGTTCGTTACAATTAATTTTAAAGTTGCATTATTCATTTGTAATTATCAATAATGTCACTAATTTTAATATATTTGCTACTACATGTGGAGACTATATATATATAAATAATCTTTATTAGGCTATCGACCTCAAGGGTTCTTTCCGCCATGGGGTTTTTGTCCATTTTCAATCTCTGCCTTACAGCATCCTGTTTAGTAAATTTCAATTCAAATATTTATTGATTGAAACTTTTGCTTTGATGCTTTCTGTAATATATTGTCGGGTCAAGACCAAAACGAACCAAACAGAAACACGAAAGAATACATTTTAAAAACTTTCTAAAACCAAAACGATTATAAGAGATATAGAGATATAGAAGAATTGATATAAACAACAATTTTTGAACTTTTGAAATTTTTTGTTTCACTCTGCAGAAACAAAATGTTTGCCAAAAATGAAACAAAATGTTTGCAAAAATTGAAACAAAACGTTTTGTATTTGTTTAACCTTGCACTATCCCATTGCCATGTAAACATGTGACGCTGCACAATTGCTTTGGTCTTGCTTTGGTCCATGCAGAGGATGATCACTTTTAATGGCATCTTTCGTTAGTATCGCAGAAGATAAGACAACTTTTGGGTAAGAAAAACTTTCTGTTTTATGCCGAATTTTAATATTAGTTAATCTGTTGGGTCACTTCGTCGAAGGTTCATGTCATGTTGTTTATAAATCGAATAATTTGCACGTGTTATCAACTGGCTACTTGAATTTTTCGAGCTGATATGTGAAAATTTAAATAATCAGTCTTCTGCTTTCAAAGTTTGTGGGAACTACATGTCAGCTCTTGCCCTCGCTCCCCCATATTCAACAATAGCTGTGAAGTTATGTGGCCCTCGGATAAAATGTTGTGTATGACTCCTATAGATTATAAGCCAGTTAAATAAACGTAAAATTCTAGTAAGCAAGATTTTAATATAAACCCAGACTATCAGTTTAAGTGGCCATTCATCAGTGTTTATTTATTTTGTAGGAAGTTGATTGAGAGTCCCATTCAAAACAATATTAATACAGTCACATGAGTCTAATATGAGGTTTCACTGAATTCTAGTGCTCTGCACTTTTATCTAGACATGCTATTAAGTTACAGTGCTGTAATAACAATTGTTGTAAGTACACAAATGCATTACAATTTGAATTCAATATTTTACCGCCCGCAAGAAGCGGTTGGGCATGCGTGCAAAATCACACATGGTCACAGTTTCACATTCTTTTCGCAGTTCGAAATTTCAATATAATTTTTTATCATTCGTTGAACGCAGCAGAATCGGCAGGTTAAAGTGTGTTTAGGTGTTTAGTTTTTACTGCGAGCCACAAAAAGGTTTCAATTTAAGCAGGCACGAGTTATTTCTAAAAGAACCCACAAAAGTAGCGTGAGCATTTCCGCTCGCGTATCTGTTGAGATTATGATACACGAAGATTCAGTTTCAGTCTCTTCAGATTCGTCCGAGTGCTGGGAGGTAGTACCTGAATGTGGACATTCAGTTATCCCCCTGGGAGCTGGTAAGAGCCCTGCTATCCTATTCTTCGTCTCCAAATCTGCAAACCAACCGTTACGGAGGCCCAACAACATAAGTAAGGCAAGCCTCGCAGAAGACATGGAGAAACATGCAGTTAGAACTGACCACCAGCCTCATCTGGCAAATGCAGAACTGGACGACTTTTACCTGCCGGTACTCCAGCAGCCAATCTCGTTCATTATTGCCAAAAACAAAAGCCAAGGGGCTGCAACTGACAAAACAACTGCAGGGACTGAGGCACGAAAAGTCGAATCTTCGAACAGCACGGGGGCCTGCAAGAAACGGTATAACATCTCAAACTCCACATCAGATGGTTTAGAATGTAAGGGATTATTTGGAGCCGGGTAACTTAAGGTGATTGTACATTTCTTTTATAGGTGCCGCGGAAAATCCTAACTGGCGGATCAGAGACGGAGTCGACTGGGGACCGATGTCTACTCCTAAAGGTGCGTTAATGTAACGAATATTACCGACTAACATGATAATGATTATTGAAACATAGAAATATTATTTGATGCACAATATTAGAGATCGAGATAAAAGAACTCTTTGGCTTTTGTAGAAATTGTAATGTGACGAGGATAATATTATTATGTGGCAATTCAACAACAAGTCCTATAGTATCCTAAGAGACACATGCACTAACAGCACCTTGCGAAAGTGTTAAGTGCCCACACACACACACTTAAATTTTTATGAATAACGCTGTTATTGTCTAAATAATGTCGGCAGACCATGGTTTGTTATTGTTACATTGGGACCCAATATTTAATTTTGACGTCACGTTGCTTATAAACCTACTCACCATATTAAAGTAATTCAAGTCGCTGGTAAATAACGTATACCCTGTAATATATATAATCATATTGGTTGACTTTCATAAACTTTCCGCCGTGCTAGTTATCGTTTCTATGAATTATGAATAGGTATTAGACTTGGATATTTTTGTTGTAGCTTGTGATGTCAATAATTGGCGAGTCAGGGAGCCGGATACTTGGGGTACAACGGAATTTCCGGACAAATATTGCAATGGCGCGGCACAGAGAATGATGTTGGCTCCCACTGTCCAAAAAAATTTCAAGACTGGCTCTGAAGAAAGGGAAAACTGCTTCAGAAGTTGGCCAGCGTTCAATGGGAATGTCGGGGGTGAGTTGCAACTTTTTTCTTAAAATTAATTCAAAATAAATTTCCGCCTATTTACCTACTTTATCTCTAGGTGATTTTAATCGGGCCCCTAATTATTATGAAGACGCCAACGACAAGTGCAGCAAGGAAGATCTTCTTTTTAGAAACTGCCAATTGCCGACACCAAGTACGTTCACATACATTAAGTTGTAATTAAAATTAATTGTTGTTATTACGCAGGTTCATTTTCAATGGAATGGTCGTCTAATAAGACTCAAAAAGGTAATCCAAAACTATTGTGAATTTTGTAATAATGACAGCATCAATATTAACTTAGGAATTCTAAATGGCCAAAGATTGATTATAAAACTGGCTCGGGCTGATTAAGTTAATTTCACATGCCTAGACAGCAGAACTCATCTAATAACGCCTAAAAGTGTCATCTAAAAACCCCTAATGTTCCTGTTTCCTAAAAACAGGAACATTAATTTCCTGTAATGTAAATGAGCCGAGCCAAGTAAACTCAAATTATTCTAAAATTGACATTGTCAGTCGTGGAGTGTTTTAAATAAATGATCTCAACTACTTTTCTTTATAGCTACGCCATCATTTGCCAGTTTTCCTGCACAAGGCGTCCAATTGAGCCCTACATTCCTATCAGAAAGTATATCTCCAGTACAAACTTCTGTGCATAATGGTAATTATGAATATTTACGATTACATTTTATATCCTTTTTTCTACTCCCACATTAGTAAGTCAATTACGCACGGACTTCATGGCTAGTAAATCAGTTATTTCGTAATATAATGATAAGTCACTACTGTTTCTACTATTCCATTAGTTAATAATTTCAAAATATGAATCGGAAGCACTAATTGTTTTACTAATAAAACAATTAGTGTGAAACTCGCACCAATTGTGTTTTATTTATAAATATCTTATATTTTGCTCACACAGATTTACTGCTACAAGGAAACAAATTGAATTCTCCGACTTCTGAAACAAATACCTTTGTAGTCACAGCGCTTGTACATACCGGTAATTAAAAATTTGAGAGTATTATAAGTAGCAATAGAATTAGGTAGTGTGCAGTATTATCACTTTTACAATCTACGTTTATTTACGATAAGTGTGGCAATTTTCCATGAAAATTCCCACCTATTAAAGATAACCTGACTATGATCAAGCACCGCCAAGTGTTATGTAATTTGTTTTCCTGATTCTGTCGCTACGGCTAATAACATAAGATCTACTGTTATGTTTATTGTTATTATTTATTGTTTATTTATGTTATGTTACATGTTATAAAAAACACGGGTAAACAAACTACTGTTTGTATAATACGTTTTGTTTTAGAATGCACTTTGGACAAATACGACAAAAATTCAAACTTAATTGAAAACACCCAAGATTCTTGCTTTGATGAGATTTTATCTTTTACCACTTCATCTATATCACCAAATCATGAGAAAGCTTTGATGAGCAATGGCAGCAATGGAAGCACTTCTAGTATTGAAAATGGAAAAAATGAGAAAGGTATCGATATATACAACAATACAGGTATTCCCAGACTTATGTAACATGTGACTTACATAAATTCCCAGTTACGTAATATACGTTAAGAGGTATAAATTGCCAGAAAACGGCATTTCTCTTCGCAACCACACACCTCAAACGCCGACTCTCTCATTACAGAGCCAAATTAGCTGTTACAAGACACGATTAAGTGAATTTTGCAGTTTGTTTTTATATCCTTTTTATGTGCAACTTTTTTACGAAGTTGCACGTAAGCAATTTACAAATTCGACTTACGTAAAATTCAAATGATGTAAAATTTTACAGAACGCATTAGTAATAAATGTTTAGCAACGTTACCATTCAATAAGCATAGTGTCTACTTAACATTTGTTTACCCTAATTGAACCATAATTTATAACAAGTCTTATATACATGTTTTCTATATCGTATTTTTTATTTATTTAATCAATTGCCATTTTACCTTGAGGTGTTGGCGTTCTATATCGTATGCTACATCTATATTTTAAATATTTCAGCAGCCGGTAAGAGTTTCTACGATGTTAATCATGGTAAAAGTTACCAGAGCATAATAAACATGATTTATAAGAAAACTGGAGGTAAGTGAACTTTAGTGAAATTTAACAATCGTTCTTAAAGTTTGTTTGATTTCTTTTTTAGGTATTCCAGATCGTAAATCTGAAAGTGATTTGTATTTAGTAAAAAGAGATGACACAATTTTCCCATGTGTAAAAGGTAAATTGCATTGTATATTATGTACTCATAATTTAAAAAAAAGTAAATGTAAAGACTATCATTTATGGAATACAATTTTATAGACGAGTTGCGACCAAGTAGTGTGTCCTCGGAGAGGTGCCTCAGTTCCCCTGCTAGGCCTTATTACAGGACTTCATCGGTTTCATTCGACTATAGTAAGTAATAGTTCATTAACATACATACAAAATGTGTCCTTCCTTCTCTTATATTCTTTACATGCAATAGCTCATAAATAGTTGATTTATCTATAATTTTTCCATACATATTTTGCAATGTTTACAGAGTTAAACTTATATTCGGCCTGCAGCCTGCAGAAACACATTTTTGAGGATTCTAAATAAACATTAGAACAAAACGGGGGTTTACATAGGGATGTATGTCTAAGGTGTGTTCCTGCCAGCTGCATGCCGGGAGTAAAACCACCAAATACGTAACTGGTGTTATTGTCTTTACGACCTGTATTAATTTTGTCTTTGACACATGAGTCTATCTGGCCCCAGTTGGATTAAACGTAACAATTTTCTCACAAAAAAATATTAGTATAATAACTTTTCAATTAGCTATATCTGCCTGTAACATTGAGTAAAAATGGTTAATTACGACAGTTTTCATAGTGAATAAATAATTTGTTCAATACTATAAACCCTTGACGAAATGTATCTGCCAGTAACAAATCAGATTAACTAATTATAATTGTAATATTTTTCCATCAGATGAATACTCGCCTAATGATTGTGTGATCCCAGTTGACCAATCATCTGACGCAAATCGTCAGTTTAATAGTATTATTGATTCCAGACAAAAAGGTAATAGATTCTCGCTATGTTTACATAAAAATTAATTATTTATTAAACTTACAGCTCAAGACAGATTTAAACAACTGAAACAGAATTGGAATTCTCGAGGGACCGATTAGATACTATGGATTTATTTTATTTTTTGTTTGATATAACACTTTTTATACCTGTTGATAATCATAAATTATGGTGCAATATTCCGGAATGATGTATAAATATTGATCAGATGGAGTTTTCATAACTTATTATGAAAAACCTTTTTTTTCATCAGCGATCTATAACTTTGAAAATTGCTTTATTTAATATATATTTCTAATTTATTTTCACATAAATGTGTTATGGTTACTGGAGTTGGCCAGAAAAGCTTACCACCGAATTTCGTAATATTTAATCAAGCACTATTTGTTATTTGTTTTTATTATGTAAAGGTAAATGTTAATTATAATATTGCTGCAAATTAATTTCAAAGATTCGCAATCACTTATTGTTTATGGAATTAGTACAGTTCATTAGATATTGTAATGAAAGTTCATTTTAATATCTTTTTATTATTATTCTTGCATCTCAGTTTATCATTGGTCTGCAATAATTATAATACAAAACAATAAATACTATGATCTCCATTTAATTGGAAGTAATTGTTTAAACGAATATTTATTTGCAGCCTTTTTATATTCATACACCTTGCCCATCATAGCTACAAATAAAATTATGTTTTAAAAAACAATAATAAAAAAAATATTGTGCCTACTTATCTGCAGTAATTACCTAATACATATATATAAACAATCTTTATTAGGCTATCGACCCCATAGGGTCTTTCCGCCTTACCTAATACATTTGTGTGAAATTAATCAATATGTTTCTACTTCTAAAATAAGTACAAACACAATTATATATTTATAATTTAAGCAATGATTGCCTCATTTGTTAAAAGGCACAACTACATTAGCGTTTTGATTTATATCAGAATTTGTACTTTCGAACAATAAATTTTTGTAATTACATAGCTCGCTACAAAAAAAAATGATTTCAATATTTCAGCGTTCCGGGTCTTGTTTTAGGTTGCTCTTTTGTATAAATAATTACTACGGGCTGTAATGTGAATACTTTTTAGTGCAAGAATGTAGCATGGAGCATTACTTGCATGCCTAAAATATTACTTGTTACATTGACAATTTATTTAAGTATTTTATAAGGTTTCTGTTTTTCGTTACTTATGTTCAATATATTTTTTTTAATTACCAAGTTGTAATTCAATAAATATATTATTGTTTTAACATATTTCATTGTATTTATTGACTCCTAGTCGAGAGAAAATGAAACTGGATTGCATTGGAAAATTGTACAACACAAGAATTATAATTTTATAAGGTAATGGATCTGTACAGAATTTCAAGCATTATCAAGTTCATATGGGCAAGAATAAATTTGAAGAAAAACTCGAGGACACCTTTTTCACAAACCCTTTATTAGGTATTAACTGAATAAACAATTCATTAATATGTCTTGATTTAAGATATTAACTAAATATGATTCAATTTATAAGGCCGAATTTTTAAAATATTGACCCTCTGTTACTCAAAACAAAAACCCACATCTTTATTTTGAACTATAGTAAAATGTGCTTCCAAATGAATATTCGTACAAGTTTTTATTCCGAACAAACTGCTTCGAAAACGAAATTTCACATTTGCTACCAGGATCATAGGAATGAAAGGAGATCGTCTCAGTACGTAATATAGGCAAACGCGTACACAGGGAAGTAGTTTCGGTTGCGTGTACGTTAACTTAACATTAAAATGGTATTTTCAATGACTACAACCACATAATTGTAACTAAACTGCACTTAAGACAGTTTTAAGCACCTCAGAAATGATTTGTGATATGTTTCTATGCTGTGGATGGACTGGTTTGTTCAATTCGAAGACGAAGACCTTTCAAGGTGAAGTCAAGGTCAAGCACTTTTAAACCAGATATTTAAATGCATATATACATATCAAAAATGACTCTAACGGTACTAAAATATGTTATTTATATAGTTTCAACATCAATACATGCTTAATATTAATGAAATAAATGATTTAAAATTTAGTATTGTGTATAGGCAACCAAATATACACAATCGAAATTTCTCCTTACACTTCTGTGATCTTGGTACAAATTTGAAATTTCGTCTGCGGAAAGAGTCAAAACGTCGAACCAATTCAAATATGAAACAATCATTACTACTCATACGTGCAATGTTTACATAAAATCCAGATGGAATATAATTCCTCGGTTCCATTGATTACAATTTTAGCTAATGAAATGAGTAGTTACAATTAAAATTTTATAAAATGCCCAAAACTATTCTTCCAGAAGGTAGTGTGTGGACCCCCAAATATCAATATTAGGTTATGCTTAAAGGTTTTATATAAAATATAATTCTAATGCAAATCCATGAACTATTGGCTATTGTTTTTGGTATTTGGGAATTCATTTTAAATTCATTCATTCCGTTTTGCTTTGTTTTTTGATATTGGAAGCAATAGGTTGTCTCCCGCAGATATACATCTTTGAGTACTTTATTCTATCAGTTAGATTAATAGCTGAAGCCTTTAAGCCCTGCGACCTAGGTATATCTATTAAACGAATATCCTACTGCTAGTAACTTCCCACGAACTCTAACAGCTAATTATCATTAAAAGGAAGAGGAAATATTTTTTTCTACATAATCACTTGTTTATCACTGCATTTTGCAGTTTCCTTTGCACTTCCTTTTGCATTTACACCACACACTAAAAAACAATAATAAAAAAAATATTGTGCCTACTTATCTGCAGTAATTACCTAATACATATGTGTGAAATTAATCAATATGTTTCTACTTCTAAAATAAGTACAAACACAATTATATATTTATAATTTAAGCAATGATTGCCTCATTTGTTAAAAGGCACAATTACATTAGCGTTTTGATTTATATCAGAATTTGTACTTTCGAACAATAAATTTTTGTAATTACATAGCTCGCTACAAAAAAAAATTATTTCAATATTTCAGCGTTCCGGGGATCTTGTTTTAGGTTGCTCTTTTGTATAAATAATTACTACGGGCTGTAATGTGAATACTTTTTAGTGCAAGAATGTAGCATGGAGCATTACTTGCATGCCTAAAATATTACTTGTTACATTGACAATTTATTTAAGTATTTTATAAGGTTTCTGTTTTTCGTTACTTATGTTCAATATATTTTTTTTAATTACCAAGTTGTAATTCAATAAATATATTATTGTTTTAACATATTTCATTGTATTTATTGACTCCTAGTCGAGAGAAAATAAAACTGGATTGCATTGGAAAATTGTACAACAAGAATTATAATTTTATAAGGTAATGGATCTGTATAAAATTTCAAGCATTATCAAGTTCATATGGGCAAGAATAAATTTAAAGAAAAACTCGAGGACTCCTTTTTCACAAACCCTTTATTAGGTATTAACTAAATAAACAATTCATTAATATGTCTTGATTTAAGATAATAATTAAATATGATTCAATTTATAAGGCCGAATTTTTAAAATATGACCCTATGTTACTCAAGACAAAACCCCACATCTTTATTTTGAACTAGTAAAATGTGCTTCCAAATGAATATTCGTACAAGTTTTTATTCCGAACAAACTGCTTCGAAAACGAAATTTCACATTTGCTACCAGGATCATAGGAATGAAAGGAGATCGTCTCAGTACGTAATATAGGCAAACGCGTACACAGGGAAGTAGTTTCGGTTGCGTGTACGTTAGCTTAACATTAAAATGGTATTTTCAGTGACTACAACCACATAATTGTAACTAAACTGCACTTAAGACAGTTTTAAGCACCTCAGAAATGATTTGTGATATGTTTCTATGCTGTGGATGGACTGGTTTGTTCAATTCGAAGACGAAGACCTTTCAAGGTGAAGTCAAGGTCAAGCACTTTTAAACCAGACATTTAAATGCATATATACATATCAAAAATGACTCTAACGGTACTAAAATATGTTATTTATATAGTTTCAACATCAATACATGCTTAATATTAATGAAATAAATGATTTAAAATTTAGTATTGTGTATAGGCAACCAAATATACACAATCGAAATTTCTCCTTGCACTTCTGTGATCTTGGTACAAATTTGAAATTTCGTCTGCGGAAAGAGTCAAAACGTCGAACCAATTCAAATATGAAACAATCATTACTATCTCATACGTGCAATGTTTACATAATATCCAGATGGAAAATAATTCCTCGGTTCCATTGATTACAATTTTAGCTAATGAAATGAGTAGTTACAATTAAAAATTTATAAAATGCCCAAAACTATTCTTCCAGAAGGTAGTGTGTGGGCCCCCAAATATCAATATTAGGTTATGCTTAAAGGTTTTATATAAAATATAATTCTAATGCAAATCCATAAACTATTGGGTATTGTTTTTGGTATTTGGGAATTCATTTTAAATTCATTCATTCCGTTTTGCTTTGTTTTTTGATATTGGAAGCAATAGGTTGTCTCCCGCAGATATACATCTTTGAGTACTTTATTCTATCAGTTAGATTAATAGCTGAAGCCTTTAAGCCCTGCGACGTAGGTATATCTATTAAACGAATATCCTACTGCCAGTAACTTCCCACGAACTCTAACAGCTAATTATCATTAAAAGGAAGAGGAAATATTTTTTTCTACATAATCACTTGTTTATCACTGCATTTTGCAGTTTCCTTTGCACTTCCTTTTGCATTTACACCACACACTAAAAACCAATAATTAAAAAAATATTGTGCCTACTTATCTGCAGTAATTACCTAATACATTTGTGTGAAATTAATCAATATGTTTCTACTTCTAAAATAAGTACAAACACAATTATATATTTATAATTTAAGCAATGATTGCCTCATTTGTTAAAAGGCACAATTACATTAGCGTTTTGATTTATATCAGAATTTGTACTTTCGAACAATACATTTTTGTAATTACATAGCTCGCTACAAAAAAAAAATTATTTCAATATTTCAGCGTTCCGGGGATCTTGTTTTAGGTTGCTCTTTTGTACTAATAATTACTACGGGCTGTAATGTGAATACTTTTTAGTGTAAGAATGTAGCATGGAGCATTACTTGCATGCCTAAAATATTACTTGTTTCATTGACAATTTATTTAAGTATTTTATAAGGTTTCTGTTTTTCGTTACTTATGTTCAATATATTTTTTTTAATTACCAAGTTGTAATTCAATAAATATATTATTGTTTTAACATATTTCATTGTATTTATTGACTACTAGTCGAGAGAAAATAAAACTGGATTGCATTGGAAAATTGTACAACACAAGAATTATAATTTTATAAGGTAATGGATCTGTACAAAATTTCAAGCATTATCAAGTTCATATGGGCAAGAATAAATTTAAAGAAAAACTCGAGGACACCTTTTTCACAAACCCTTTATTAGGTGTTAACTAAATAAACAATTCATTAATATGTCTTGATTTAAGATATTAATTAAATATGATCCAATTTATAAGGCCGAATTTTTAAAATATTGACCCTCTGTTACTCAAGACAAACCCCCACATCTTTATTTTGAACTAGTAAAATGTGCTTCCAAATGAATATTCGTACAAGTTTTTATTCCGAACAAACTGCTTCGAAAATGAAATTTCACATTTGCTACCAGGATCATAGGAATGAAAGGAGATCGTCTCAGTACGTAATATAGGCAAACGCGTACACAGGGAAGTAGTTTCGGTTGCGTGTACGTTAGCTTAACATTAAAATGGTATTTTCAGTGACTACAACCACATAATTGTAACTAAACTGCACTTAAGACAGTTTTAAGCACCTCAGAAATGATTTGTGATATGTTTCTATGCTGTGGATGGACTGGTTTGGTCAATTCGAAGACGAAGATCTTTCAAGGTGAAGTCAAGGTCAAGCACTTTTAAACCAGACATTTAAATGCATATATACATATCAAAAATGACTCTAACGGTACTAAAATATGTTATTTATATAGTTTCAACATCAATACATGCTTAATATTAATGAAATAAATGATTTAAAATTTAGTATTGTGTATAGGCAACCAAATATACACAATCGAAATTTCGCCTTGCACTTCTGTGATCTTGATACAAATTTGAAATTTCGTCTGCGGAAAGAGTCAAAGCGTCGAACCAATTCAAATATGAAACAATCATTACTATCTCATACGTGCAATGTTTACATAATATCCAGATGGAAAATAATTCCTCGGTTCCATTGATTACAATTTTAGCTAATGAAATGAGTAGTTACAATTAAAAGTTTATAAAATGCCCAAAACTATTCTTCCAGAAGGTAGTGTGTGGACCCCCAAATATCAATATTAGGTTATGCTTAAAGGTTTTATATAAAATATAATTCTAATGCAAATCCATAAACTATTGGCTATTGTTTTTGGTATTTGGGAATTCATTTTAAATTCATTCATTCCGTTTTGCTTTGTTTTTTGATATTGGAAGCAATAGGTTGTCTCCCGCAGACATACATCTTTGAGTACTTTATTCTATCAATTAGATTAATAGCTGAAGCCTTTAAGCCCTGCGACGTAGGCATATCTATTAAACGAATATCCTACTGCTAGTAACTTCCCACGAACTCTAACAGCTAATTATCATTAAAAGGAAGAGGAAATATTTTTTTCTACATAATCACTTGTTTATCACTGCATGTTGCAGTTCCCTCTGCACTTCCTTTTGCATTTACACCACACACTCAACATGGACACTACAAAGCGAGGTAATTATATGCTTGGATTAATTTCCCTTCTTAAAGTCCCAGACTTTCAGATCGTTCTGATGAAAAAGAAACCCAGCGGGTTAAAAGCAAACGTTCGAGGATCGATCACGATCCCAACGTGTGCGCTCCCATTCGATCAATTGCTGAGCTATGGGGGTTCTTGGACAATCCTCCACCTTGGGTAGATAAAATCGAACAGTTATCAGAGAGGAGTGCGACAGTTGTAATGAATAAAGATACGCTGTGCCATCACCTTGAAGGCAGTTCGAACATTACGTTTAAAAGATTGGACAGACAATTGGTTCCAAGGACGTTAGTATGTCATGATATGAAGAACGGGTACTTAGAAGATAGGTAATTGTAAAGGATAATTAATTTATATATCATTGCAATGTTATTAGTTTCGCTTACAAAACATATCAAAGTCGAGCTGGCAAAAGCTGCTAGTAAAGTATGTTTCACGGCTTACTTTAAGCTTGTAGAAGTTGGTTTGATACACATAATATAGTTTATGGTTCAATTTCTACACCGGATGAAGGAGCAATGCAAACGCAAGCATTGGGCTAAATATTTTAGTTGTGGCTTGTGTTAGCTCAACTTTAAGAATCTGGGTAGCTACACTTAATTTATCATCTTGTTTATTTCATAATAAATGGGCTCGACACCCAATGGGTAAAAGAGGGATGGATTATGTATGTATGTTATTTCATAATATATGCAATTATATGATATACTTTTAGGTATGTGGGCCCGACGAAATCAGGAAATGGTTATGCATTCTACCGATGGTCACAAATCGATATTTTCGTCTACTTTAGCCACCATTTTATTACGATTCCCCCATTGGCATGGATTAATGTGGGTCATAAAAATGGAGTAAAAATGTTAGGTATGTTATATTTCAAAATATGATTTGTCTTATTAATTCGATTTATTAACCTCAAATTAGGAACTTTTATAACGGAATGGGATGAAGGCAAGAAGATGTGCAATGATTTTCTAAAAGACGAAGAAACAATGAGAGCATTCGTTAATGCTTTAGTAGATGTTACGGTGCTATTTAAGTTAGACGGGTGGCTTTTGAACATCGAGAATTCATTGGAAAACACGTCAATGTTGGTGGAGTTTGTCAGGTACTTAACAGATGTGATACACAGGAGGATACCTGGATCATTAATTATATGGTACGACAGTATTATCTCTGATGGATCGTTGAAGTGGCAGAACGAGTTAAATGAGAAAAACCGGCAAGTAGTTTGTTTTCATTACATATAAAGTGATTCATCAAATCCCTTTTTATAGGAAATTACTACATGTAGAAATTATGAAACAAATCTTACAATAATAATTTGTTTTGTCATTTTATTTCAGGTCATTTTTCGATGTTTGTGATGGAATTTTTCTAAATTACGTATGGAAGGAAATTAATTTACTGACGTCTTCTAAAATCGCCCAGCACAGAGTAATGGATATTTACGCTGGAATAGACGTGTTTGGTCGGAATACATTTGGCGGCGGAAGATTTAACTGCCATCTTGTACGTTTTACCTTATTACCGCATGCAGTCATGCATATGTTATGAACCATAATTTAAGTCTGAAATGTTTGTATGAACCTCGACACCCAATGGGTAAAAGAGCGATGGATTATGTATGTATGTATGTATGTTTGCATGAGTTGGAAAATCGGGGCAATATAATAAAATAACAACCTTGTTGGGGGACAACTGGAAGAACAATATGAATAAACATTATTTTTAACTGCTTTATGTTATGCACAATCTAATACTGGAGGAGTAGCAAGAATTATTATTATTACTATTATTATTAATATTTGACGTTTATTTTGTAGGCGGCAGAAAAAATTCGTAGCTTGAACATGTCTATGGCAATATTTGCTCAAGGCTGGACTCATGAGACCCTCGAACGGGAACCACTTAATACATTTCTGGAGCGATTCTTGAGGAAAGACAATAGCTTTTGGAGAAGCTTGTGGCCTTACTTATACACGCATCCGATAAATAAATTATTCGATACATTCTTTTATGTGGGAGTTGACAAGGTAAAATAATCTTGAACTCAGGGCAGTGTGATTGGATGATAATACATAATTGATTATTAATACATTTTCAAATAATTAACAAATAATTATGTTGTTAATTTTTAGGAAAACTTTAAACTTCACAATCAAGAACTGCAACTGTCAAGATTCCTACATTCGGATGGTGCCGACGAGTACGCAAACGATATATCAACGTTGAGACATCAATGCAACTGCCTACAGCTGAAAATGGAAAATGAAAACACTTGCTGCTTAATAACCAAAAATTTAGATAAATTGGTTTATATGCACAGCTTGTTTATTTGTGATATACTTGTGCAAGGCGATGTTATTTTGTATACATTCACTAAACCCGCGGCAGAGGGTGAGACAGATCGTTTGAATATGATATTGTTGGTGCAAGAAAACTATTCGTCCAGAAAGATTGTTTGCAATTCTACAAGAGAGCAGCGGTTTGGAAACAATTTAACTATTACACATATCTATCCTTGTCCTGATAACCGAATTTTAAGATTCGAACCTGACGATAATATTCCAAAGGATACTACATTGAGGTGAGGTACAAATTATAATAAAATGTTGTTATTTATTTTTGTATAGCATGATTACATCAAATTAATACATTTTGACATTTCTGACTTGCACATTTATATTTTACATTGAATTACGCTTAAATTGGACAGACATTTAAGATTTTTGAAAAACTAAAGTCTATTTAGTATTTAAACTTTATTTTGTATTTTCATTTGTTTTCATTACAAAATTTCCACCTAAAAACAACACAAGTCCAACTTTTTTCCCCGTTTTTGTATTGTTTCACATTTCTTATTTAAAATTTTCCCAGTACTTTGAGTGTAACTTCCACTGTACCTTTTTTAAATTTCCCACAAAACTGATTTTTGGACATGTGCACTTTTTAAAATAAAGCCTCAATTATTTAACTTAAAGTTGAGTGTTTCAATGAACCGTCAATTGTGTTAATAAAGAGGCTAATTTTAATTTTTTTAATTTGCAGATGCTACCACCTGAAGTTTGTGAATCAGAGCAGAATCTTGGAAATTACTGGAGAAATTGTGAACGGAAATTCTGTTATATTGTGTGGAGTGGGAATTAAACAAGTTAGGTTTTAGATGATTTTTACGGCCACGAGTGTATTTGTTAAATGTTTTTAAATGTTTTAAAAGTTTTAATGTACATCAATAAAGATTATTTATATATTGAAATGTGTGTTGTAATTGACGAGTATTTGTATAGTCGAAGAATGATCTTGGCTGTCCATTTCTCGGATAAGGCAATGTGGGATACGGAAAAATATCTCTGCGAGGAAACTCATTTTCATCTCTATACTAAATTAAGGTAAATCAAACACTTGGTTGAAGTTTCACTATATTAATAGAATATAGTCTACAATCGTTTCGGTCTCACGATCATTGTCAAGAGTAACAGAGATACTCTGTTACCAGAGACCGAAACGATTGTAGAGTAAATTCTATTAATATAGTGAAACTTCAACGAAGTGTTTGATTTACCTTAATTATCATGTTTCACCAAGTGGTATCCACACATACTTTCAACTTAATCTATACTAAATACTATATCGGAGGAGAGAGATAAAGAGGGAAATTGGGAAGGTATAATATTACGGTATCCACAAAGGCACAAGTTAATGAGGCCCACCCACTACCTTCTGGTATAATATTTTTGGGATTTTGACTTAACAATAATTATAATTGTGAACATGGGTGAAGGGTTCAGCCCCAGGTGACTGCGTATAGGATTTATTCCTGGAAAATCAGCGCTCCACTATGCTTTGAAAGGCACTTTAAGACGGTGTCCCATTGCTAATGTAACATGGCACTAACGGCTTAAAAATTAGGCTGGTATGTACTTTTAAAGTCGGGTACTCTCACAGACATGTATAGAATTATAAAGTAAAGTAAAGTAAAGTATTTTATTGGTGTTAAATAACATTAAAGTTTTACACAAGTCAAAAAAACACATAAAGAAAGCCAGACAAACTAGCAATAAATACAATAATATACAACACATTATGGACACAATAAAACAGCCCAAGATGCTTTGGCTTCCATTGATAACCCTATAGTAGTATATTATAGTATTATTGCATATGCTGTGGGTACTCTACACTGAATACCCGACAGTGGAGTCATCGACCAAAAAACAGGGAAATACAAATTATAATCGTATTATATGGGCAATAATTTTCCACCTCGATTTGTATAAATGCATGGGGCTTATGAATCGTGGTGGTACGCGCCACATCCGACTCTTTTCTTCGAATTTTGTACCAGGATCACAGGACTGGTATGAGAAAGTCTGTTGCTCGGAGTTTACTAATATAGCCAAATTTTTAGTCGAGTTGCTCGTTAATAGTTCCAAATTTTAAATAGTTTATTCCACTAATACTAAGCACTTAGTGTTGTTGAAACTCTATAGTACTATTTAGTACCATGGGAATAATTTTTTATATGCATTCATGCATTTAAATGCTGGTTTAGCTTGACCTTGACTTCACCTTGAAGTTTCTTCTTGTCGACTAATTAAAAAACACACATATATTTCACAAAAATTTTAGATTTTCTGATATAATCTTTAAATTAAAAGTACTCGTGCAAGTCTCAGTACTCTTTTTATATTGAATATATTATTTTTATACTCAAAAAAATTATTGTGAAAAAGGTGATTATGAATTTTTATTTCTACGGTTTGTTACCCTGCTTCAAGCGGTTGGTAGCATTTTTGAAATGTATTTTATGCTCTTGCGATTAAATGGATGTTTTGTGGTTCATGGAAGTAACCAGTTAGATTTATAAGATACTGATAATAATGTGGTTGTTGTAGTGGTGGATATCAGAGATATTGGAATCAATATTGGTTGATTGGTTCGATTTGGTGATTTTAATTTAAATTTCCCGCGCTTGTTGGGCAAATAATTGCGCAACGATCGATGAGCGTCTGTTCCAACACCGCCATATTGCATTCGTTTGCGCGTCATGTTTGGCACATTTAATTGATATTCTTTGGTGAACTGCTGCTTGCTTGAAGTATTTTTGACCATTGTAAGTACCAAGACACCGTGGAAGCCACCGACATGAGCTACGGAAGGCCGCCGCCCCGCATCGAGGGAATGGTGTCCCTTAAAGTGGATAACCTAACATATCGCACGACCCCCGAGGATTTGCGCAGGGTGTTCGAGAGATGCGGCGAGGTGGGCGACATTTACATCCCCCGGGACCGGTTCACGCGCGAGAGCAGGGGCTTCGCATTCGTGAGGTAAGCCCCGTCGTACGCAGCAGCTTTCGAACGGCCGTTGACCCCGATTTTGCGCCTCAATTTACAGGTTCTACGACAAGCGCGACGCCGAGGACGCGTTGGACGCCATGGACGGGAGGATGTTGGACGGCAGGGAGTTAAGGGTCCAAATGGCCAGGTACGGCCGCCCGACTTCCCCTCATAGGAGGTACGGAAGATCAAGCAGGCGAAGGTATCACGCACAGAATGCAAAATGCTCCGGATCGCTCTAATGTTTGTTTCTCAGGGGAGGTCACTCGCGCTCAAGATCACGCTCCAGGTCGAGGTCCAGGAGGCGCAGTAGGTCCCGCTCCTACCGCAGACGATCGGCCAGCCGCAGCAGGTCCAGGTCCGACAGCAAGAGCTCCAGGGGGCGGTCCCGATCCCGCTCCAAATCTGCTCCTAATAAGGGGAGGGAAAACAACACCAAGTCTCGCTCTAGATCCAAGTCATAGGTATGTATTAGCCTACTTTACTTAACAGCACTTTCCCAAACGATTACCTAAAAATTACATTTATTGCTATGCACAGCAAAAAATAAATCGGATCAAGAAGCCAAATGATGAAACATTGCATTTATTTTATTTCAACAATCGCTTTAAATAGATAGATAAAGAATATTTATTAGCAGCAAAGCATACTTAGGCCCAGTTTTACAATCGTGGAACATCCTTGTTCCTGGTACAATTACCTAGGATACAATTGTTTCAACAATTGTATCCTAGGTAATTGAACCAGGAACAAGGATGTTCCATGATAGTAAAACCGGCCCTTAATATACAAAATATAAATATATACATGACAACAAACAACACAACAAAATAACAATCATAACAACAAAATCATGTTTTATGGCCTCCTACAGCCTACACCGACATAGATAATACATTTAGACATTTTGAATTAATTTGATATGGATTCATCTATGTGAGACCACATGGGGGCGCCATTTTGCTCTTCTTCTGTAGAAATCCGCTGTGACAAATTCTCAGATATTTAACTAAACATATTAAAACTCATAACGTCACCCCTGTAGAATCGATAGTATAGTCGACCCAAAAATCTAAGAATATTACGACTTTGACTTTTAAGTATTTTATGGGGGTTTTATTTGGTGTTGCCATAAAATCAGCGCTTATACTGGCTTTGGGTCTTTATACAAGCCAGTATAAGCGCTGATTTTATGGCAACACCAAATAAAACCCCCATGAAATACTTAAAAGTCAAAGTCGTAATATTCTTAGATTTTTGGGTCGACTATAGCATTGCTAGCGCAGTTTTGAATTTTATCTTTGAATTTTTTCATAATTTTAAAGTTATTATTAATAATTCTTTGTATCTATCTGTCTCTACATATGAGGCGAAATAAAGATTATTATTATTATTAATAATTTAATATTTTAGTGATTAGTATTGTTAGATGCGCTTTAATTTTATCTTTTGGTACTATTATTTTCCCTGCAAGTTAAAAAGCATTGATAACATGCTTTATCAAATTCTCAGATATTTAATGAAACATATTAAAAGTCATACGTCACCCCTGCAGCATCTAGTAGTATTGCTAGCGCAGTTTTGAATTTTTTCTTTGAATTTTTTCATGAGCAGATATTTCATAAAACGTTCAACACATTGTTATTCCCTATGGCCAGGTCTGCTAGTTAACAGTATAGAGCGATATCTTGCAGAGTTTTGATTTATGTGTAGTCAGGTTTTGAATCTTAAAGAAAATTAGTGCTCAAAATTATTTTTTATTGTGCGGTTATTTCTTTAAGGCCAGTTGTATGATCGTGGATCATCCTTGATCGTGGTTCAGTTTCTAAGGCCCAGTTGTATTAACGTAGATCAGTTTGACTATGGTTCAGTCACCTAGGATACCATTATTGGCACAATTGTATCCTAGGTGACTGAACCATGATCAAACTGATCTCCGTTCATACAACTGGGCCTAAGGATACCATTGTATTAACAATTGTATCCTAGGTAACTGAACCATGATGAAGGGTGATCCACGATCATACAACATGGCCTAAAAGAAATAACCGCACAATAAAAAATAATTCTGTGCTCTAATTTGTTTTAAGATTCAAAACCTGACTACACATAAATCAAAACTCTGCAAGGTATCGCTGTATACAGTGTGTACCGTGTATAAGATCAACTTTACAGTTGTTTATTTTACTTTTGTTTGCGCAGTATTTATTTTGTTACCGTCGTTTATGTGTTTCTTTTGTTTCAGATTTGAAGTTCTAACGGAGTACCATAAATTTTGGCGCATCCTTAGTTGCCATGTTGCGGTTTGTGTTTAAGAAATACAAGGTATTTAGTTACTTAGTTAATCTATTAACCAATACCCCGATTTTAATTTTTAATTGTTTTTCTGTTTAATAATTTCCTACCCAAGTAGTTTATAGTTAATTATAAAATACATTACCATCCACTGATGTAAAGTGACTATAAATTTCTCTTATTTTATGTTTGCATTCGGCACATAAAGAGATTTCAAAATACATAATTGAGCTGTATATATTTAAAACGTTGAATACATAATTTATACTGTTGACCTCATGTGCTAGCTGTATCATATGGAAAGTATCATACGATTACCTCAAGTTTTAAATGTATACATATAAAGATAATAAATTTTGTGTTTATGAAGATTAATATAACTTACATTTCTAAAATTCTAGGTGTACTAAAGTAATTTTGTTTACAAGTTAGTAGCGATATTATATATAATTAGCTGTTTGAATTAAAATCGTATCAATCGTTCACATCCTCGGCAAAATAATAGTTTATTTTCTTTCTGACAAAGCGGCAAATTCTTTCCGTATGTTCAACATTTTTGAGGAAATGTGCTGATAGTTTTTAATATTTGTACCAGTTTTTGTTGAAAACTTACCACATTCATGTAAGAGTCGAATTTTTTTATTAAAAATATGTGTAAAATAAGAAGCAATAACTATAACAAAAAAAAAAACAAAAAAATTGTAAACGATGCTAACAGTAAGGTTAATTAAATAGGTATATGAACGGGTGTGTTAAAATGTAGTTATTATTTTCTGTTTGTTTATTTTCCTTTGTATTTCTTAATAGGATATGATTTTTCCATGATTTTATTTTCTTAGGGAATTATGTGTTTATGATCAAGTATATGTATAACTTTCCTTCTTATAAAGAATGATTTCAGAATATTTATTCTTTTCTTATGAAGGTGTGTACAAAATATTTATTTAATATCCTCGACTTACTTTCGCCGTGTGTCGGAATCACACGGTTTGAGTTATTAAATAAATATTTAAATACACATTGTGCTAGATGGGATTATGTTTTAAACCAAACTAACATATTTAATATATGCACAGGCTGTGGCAGTGTTAGCTGTGGCGTGACGAGGGAGAGAGAGGCTGAGTCAGAGAGGGGTGTAGCTGTATCAGCCCCACGTGTGCAGTAGCAGTCCCACTAGACGGGGTGTACTCTTAGCTGAGAGCTGTGCTGTGCGGTGGCTGCCCAGGTGCTGTACCGTGGTTAAAGGGGACTGACTGTTTGCTGTTCTCTCTACCCGTGCCGAAATAGTTTGGCACACGAGAGGCTAAATTTTACCAACTTCCCTTCTGTAATTACACCCTTAAGAGGCTTATCCAGGGATCTTGTTTGCAGCAATTTGACAAAATTTGCGTAAATTCATCAAGCCTCGTTCGGTCGGACCACAAGTCATTACACGCAGATTCAGTCAACTGGTGTCTGGCGAAATTCAATATAGATGTTGCAAATATCATCCACGCATGATTAAATTTGATTCATTGGTTGAATGGTGTCGTCATTAATTGCATTTCTTATAATTTAGAATCGAGGGTATTGATCAAAATTTCATCTTATTGGGTGATTTTTTCAGCTTTTGATTAATTGATGAATGCTTAATGTATTTTATTTATGGGTAAAATATTATGAATGTTTGTTAAAAAAAAGAAAACATTCTTTTCGTAAAGATTATACTGCATGAATCTATTAATTATTGATTAATTGAAAGGTAAGGTGAGGTAGGTATGTTTTTTAATTATATATTTTACGAGTTTCTACTGTTAAATTTGATTTCTTTTTGCAGCCGTGCAGAGAATACCTACTATACTGTAATGTATTAAAACACGTTAAGATGAAAATATACCATTCAAATATTTATTAATTTTAATTTATAACCATTTCAAATAAATTTGTAATTGTAGAAAGTATTGTCCGCCATTACATAGCAATATGTAGGGGTTTTTGTTTTTAAAAATTAAAGCCCCCAGAAAAAGTTCCTCTCGAAAGTTGACAGTTCACCATTTTGTTTGTTGTTCCAATAAAGATAATAAAGGCAAAAACAGGCACAAAAAACGTTCCAGTGGCTGTATAATTAAATTATTATTAACAATTTAACATACAGTTCCTTTAGAAACACGAGTGGTGCGAATACGCGAATCGCAATTTGCTTGATCCGAACGACCTTCTGGTTGAAAAATAACATTCTTTCATTGCGTTTCGCTCACACTTGCAGCCCACACAAACAAATCAAATACACGTGCTGCGTTGCTCGTGCCGTGCCCCTTGGGTAGATATTGTAGTGCAGAGCCTCAGGACCACACCAAGGCGCCCGGAACATGTAAGGGGCCCTCACTGATTCTCGTGGTGGAGCCTGCCCACTTCATTATTATGGTGACAATCACATCAATCCCTTTATTATGGCTGAGGACAGCAGTCGGCCCCCCCAGAAGTCCTACGATTATCTTCTAAAGTTCCTACTTGTCGGCGACAGCGATGTAGGCAAGCAGGAAATCCTCTCCGAGCTAGACGACGGGGCCTCCGAGTCGCCCTTTTGCAGCGGCAGCGGTAAGTGTATGTATTGTTTTATATCTTACTAGAATAGTTTGCGTCAACCAAACCCCCGGTTACGATCAATTTGTTTCATATGAAGTGAAACCGGTGTTAACAACCGCACATAAGAATGTCTAGACCGCAGGGATTCCACGAAAAAAAAGTGACACTTGAGGAAAGAATGTGGAAAACATCCTGTTTGAGTTAGACATCCTGTAATTTTTCTTTGTGTGGATTCACGACGACTTGAGAGGTATTCGTTTGGTCAGTGACCATAGTTCCTTATGATATTAATATTTACGTTTTGCAAAAGTAAAATACAGCCGGTAGTTGCAGTGACTTAGGGCTCTGCCTTGGAATCCGGAGATTTAGTTTGATTTTCACCTAGCCAAGATTGAGAATTTTAAATGATTAAAATGATTTCATCGTTGGGTCTTACACTGAAAGGTAGATAGGCAAAGGAATAAATATATAAATAAAATGGTTTATTTATAAAAATATGGAGTTGGGAGTGCCAATGAAGCTGGGGAATAAAAGTACACGATATGTCTAAAGCAAAATGTAAAGAGACAAAGTTCTTTGTGTTGTAGATGTTCCATTGGCGACATTAATTAGGCATAGCGTGAAATATGTGTTAAATACAGATCATCACCATCATCATCATAAGCGGATCCTCTCGTATCTTATGGACATGAGGAGTCAAGGCATAGGTTTCCCCATCCTTGATGGTTATTTCCAAGCATTTCTGCTTGTCTCCAGTTGATCTCTTTTTGTTGTAGAGCTTTGGAAATTTCTTGTGGAGTTAGCTCCAGTATTATCGACATATTTTAAGGGATATTGAAACGTAAATGCGATTTAAATGTTTAAATGATGTTTAGCTGCTTTTTTGTTTTGTTTTAAAATAAGTTTTAAAATAAAATAAATTTTAAAATGTTGTCTTAATACTAAAACCAACAAAAAATTACTCCATATTAGAATTGGGCTTAATTTTCTTCCATCTCGTTTAAATTTATTTATTAATCCCCTTATTAATGCATAATGGCGAAACTCATTATGAAACTGTCTTAATCTATTTTTAACGTTATCTTTTAACGATTAGAAAGTTTTACATATTATACCATAAGACTTAATAGTCGTTATTGATACTTACAATCGGGTCACTAAACTACAGAATAAACATGGTGTGTCAACGTTGAATTGCTATTTATATACATATATATAATCTAAACCCCCGGATATACCCAAATGGGTGTAGGGGTGTATAATTCTAGCTCATAGTAAACTCCTTCCATTCATTCCTTTTCATTGCTATCTGTCTAGCTTCACTCCACGATTTTCCTTTCTTCTTTAGTATTTTCCCTATTGCACTATCCCATGTCTCTTTTGGTCTTCCTCTCCTCATTTTTCCTTGTGTTTTCATTTCCCATATTTTCTTTACTGGCACCTCCCTGCTCATCCTATGGAGATGTCCCCACCATTGCAGTTGCTATTTATATACTTTATTATAAATATTGGAAAAAATTTTAAACTTAATTGAACGAGTTGTTCATTAATTGAAAATATTAGTTTTTAAAAACATCAATAATGTTTGGGGCCGAAAAATTTGGGGATTTCATTAGGAAAAATCCGTGTTTATCCTTGTGTGCATTTCTATTCACTCAATTGAACAGTCTTACGAGTTTGTCTTTAGCACTAGGCATCATTGGGTAAATTATGGTACGCACAGACCATATTATTTATTATTATATTGCTAAACACTAATATAAATGCCATTAATGTGGAATTTGTTACTTACTACATTGTGGCAAAAAGGTGTCTGTGTGTAGTACTTAATTACTTTCCAAATAATTAATAATTCCAGCTTACAAAACTACCACGATCCTTTTGGACGGCAAACGAGTGAAGCTACAGTTATGGGACACTTCCGGGCAAGGAAGGTTCTGCACGATCATAAGGTCGTACTCGAGGGGGGCCCAGGGCGTCTTACTGGTCTACGACATTACAAACAGATGGTCGTTCGATGGGCTTGACAGATGGCTCAAGGAAGTCGACGAGGTAGCTATGAACGGCGGCGTGCGGTGACTGTTATAACGCAAGGCAATTTCCAGCATGCACCCGGAGTTCCCAAAGTGCTGGTGGGCAACAGGCTCCACCTGGCATTCAACCGGAAGGTCGGCGAGAGGGACGCCCAGATATACGCGGAGAAGCACAGCATGGCGTTCTTCGAGGTGTCGCCGCTCTGCAATTTCAACATTCTTGAGAGCTTCAGCGAACTGTCGAGGATGGCTCTTGCCAGAAACGGCATGGAACGGCTCTGGCGGTCTAATAAAGGTAAGGGGCAAAGGTCGATGAACTTATTTTGGATGTAATCATCATCATTATAACAGGATCCTCTTGTATTTTACAAAGTCGAGGAGTCGCAGCATAGGTTTTTCTATCCTTAATAGTTTTTTGTCTCCAGTTGATCTTTTTATGTTGTAGAGCTTTGGCAATTTCTCAATTGCAGTTCTAATTTGGTCATTTACACTTTCCTGTTGTCATTCATTTTCATTGATTTAACTTATTTATAATTTTTTTCATTGTAATAATAATTTGGTCATTTACACTTTCCTGTTGTTATTCATTTTCATTGATTTAACTTATTTATAATTTTTTTCATTGTATTAAAAGTGTGGCCCCATTACACACTGATTTGATGATTTTGGAATATAAATTTACAATTTGTGCTATAATAATTTGTTTTCCTCTTGTAGTGCTCAGTTTGCAAGAGTTGTGCTGTCGTGCCATAGTGACCCGCACGACGGTTTACAGTATCGAGCAGTTGCCGCTACCTACGTGCGTGAAATCGCACTTGAAGTCGTACGCCCTCACGACGACGTGCACCCAGCTCAGATACACGCATAGTCAGCGGAAGACGCACTCTAGGAAGCTCAAGTTAATGAGCACGCCCTCGTCGCCTGCAGATACTCGCAGTTGTGTACCTAGAAATAGCTGTTGCATATCATGATGACACGAAAATAAAGCGTTCGCACTTTGGATGATACTAGTGTAATGATAGATTTGTATTTTATTCATTTCAATCATTGAACGTGAAGGCGTGATGTGAGCTCCTTCTTAACTAATCTTAAATATTTTAATCGGTATAAATAGTGAATATTTTACTGCTTTCTTTAATACTAAGTGAATGAACATTTTTATATGAAAGGTAGACAAACGTATATATTTTTATGGTTAATATTTCACCGAGATTTCTACACCATACCTCTTATATACTTTACAAACTCATATCAATGTTTGAGACCAATATACAAGTAATTGAATTATTTTTGGTTAATAAATTTGAAGCAAGTTAGACTGATTAATATGTAATGATTTCTTTACAATCACTAATTCTGATTTTAAAAGTGTGAGATTAATATGAAATTAATAATTGGCACTGATCACATGATTGAAATGATGCAACCAAGCAAATCGTGACTAACCTAACTAATTATATATTTATTGATGTTTTTACAATTTTCTTCGTGAGGCAGTTTGTAACTAACCGTCCTAGTACTACTAAAAGTATTGCTCTGTCATTCACGTTTTATGCGTCTGAACCGTTTACACGTAAGACGTACTCGGATCGTAGCTCAATGTGAATGACACGCAATGAGAAAAGGCTTGCAATACGCTGTTTATTTTCTATAAAAAAGCAATTAACATTTGTAAATAACTGTGTATATTAACATGTATTCTCACTTAGTCAGTATTTATATATTTTATTGTCACGGCCCACGTGAGCAACGGTTTTCTCTTTTATTGTTTTTGCATCGATGTACTTTCTACAGAGTAACAATCTGCATGAGGTTTAAGTTATTTTGTAGAACGCTTGTTAAGTTGTAATTTATATATTTTTTATTATTACTACTAACTCGTGAAAATGTGAATATTACAGTTTGTATTTGAATTTTGTTGTATTTTTGAAACTAAAACTAATTTTTAACATAATATGTAAATAATATATTTATCTGTACTGTTTGTATTTTCATTTAATCTTCGCCACTAATTAATATCGGCCTGTTGATTACTTTGTATAAACTTGACTATAACCACTACCAAGTAAAAAAATGGAAAGTAAAACAGATATAAAATAATATCGAAATAATCGTCCCATCGAAAGCTGACTATCGTTCCATATTAAGTTTCTTATATCATTTCATTACAGTTACCTTATTACTACCCTTATTGTTATTATTACCCTTAGGTTATCATTTATATACCAACATGAAACGGCCTCCATCGAGCTGCAAGTTGAGGGTCCGGTGTATAGCAGAGAAGTCTCGATAGTAAATTACCATGAGATATTGATGATTACTGGTAACGGCTTATCCAAAAATCGCACAAAATTCCAAACGATTTGATTTTTAAATGGTGAAATTAGTGATGGAGTAGGTATTAAATTGTGTAGGAATGATATTACATTATTAAGACTGTCAGAGGAACAATTCAAAAAATATATTTATACACAATATACAGAAAACAACATATTTTTTTAAAAAATACTTTACAAAACTTACTTCTTATGATAGATCAAAATAATTTAAGTAGATTTACCTTCCAAAAGTACAAACATCAAAATCGTAATTAAAATATAATCAGTACGTAAATAATATCAAATGTCATGTTTGCAATCTGAGCAATTGGAATCTTCATAAACATAAAAGTGGCAGAAACATAGATCGTTGCCAAGTCGTGTTCTTCGCCAAATACATCGACGGCGATATTTACGCACTAATACATGGTACAAACATTACACCAAATCGAGAAAATATTTTACAAGCGGTTAGTTTGTTAAAAGTAACGGGATGGGATTGGATGTAACGTTTGTGCAAATATTGATCGTCACGTCGGATGCCCTATTCCACCGTTGCAGCCGAGCCGCTCGAATGGAGAGAAAAAGTAATAGATACACATATTATGACTAGTAGATTGTTTCATAATTAAAACTGGCTGTGCACTAATAATACGATTAAATATCAATATATTTTGTACAGTGCATAGAATAGTGCATCGATTAATTTTCCACATAAAATTTTGACTAAAACATTAAATTAACATTAAACTCCTATTCTATTAGATAGCATCTTGTCTTTTGCTTAAATTGTACATGATATATTTTATTAATCATAAGAAGCTTGTGAATACTTGGCAAAAATAAATTGTGATGAATAGCAAAGTTATGTTTTTATCCCATCATAATTTAACCGATAAATCTTTACAGTCATAAATACTTCATTAGACTTAAAATTAGGCAACGACTAACATTATACTCCAAATGAATGTGCGTTAGAACAACTTAAACCGCTAAATCCATGGTGTGATAAAAACATTAGTCAAAGTAGTGCGTTTCGGTTAAGGGTCAGCTTATGCAGTTCACCTGAACTCGTAGATTTGTATGCTGTGCTCGGGAACATGTGTCAAATTCAACGACTGATACCTGCAAACGCAAAACGTTACAGCACACCCCAAACACCCCCCCGACGTGCTCACCATTCAGAACTCCTGTGGTAATAGTATCCTTCTATATTGGCCTTGGACTTTTGAAAGCATATGTAGTAAAAACCTGCAAACGACGCCCCGCTTATGTCCTTAATCGTGTGGTCGGGGACCAGGAAGTGCTCCTTCCAGCGCATGAACACGTAGTCGGTGTTCGCCAGCGCCTTGTAACCAAACGTGTCCGAATTGAACGTCTTCGAGTATTGGCAGAACGAGGAGAACTTGCTCTGAAATACGATGGACGGCATTAAAATCAATGTTAATGGAAGGAGCAATTATAAATAAGTTGGGAACATATGTGCAATTTATTAGTACGGATGATACCTACGGAAATAAGGGTATTGTTGGTATTTGAAGTTTCAAAATTTTGTTCTATTGTTAATTTGTCACTTTGATAAATGTGCTATGGCGTAATTCGTTTAAATCTGTTACAGCGTTATTAATAATAATTTAAGCTACCGCTAGTTTGGCTGACAGGTTAGAACGCTTGCTTAGCATGCACGAAGACCTGGGTTCGAGCCCCAGTACAGGTAGTACATTTGTACTGAGAAACTAGTGCCATTCGCCGTTGGGAGCTCATTAACGGCGCTCTAGAGATCGGGGGCGAATTTCTAGAGTAACAAGCCCTAACTCAATCACACACTTACACAAAACACACGGCAGAAGGACCCCCGTTGGTCGATAGCCAGTTAGGGATAATATCCCTAACAAATACAGTCACTACTAATTTAAGCTGTCGTTTAGCGGTGTTTTACAAAGGGGTTACCAAGGTTAATAAGACTAAAACACCGTAAAACTGCGGCTTAAATTTCATGAATAACACTGTGACAGACTTAAATGTCCGTAAACATATGTTGGTATTAAGCGATATAATTTACATTACCCAATGCTTTTTGTCGACATCCTCATCGGCGTCCCATTTCCTAGTTAAAAACGGATACTTCTGGCTGATTATCTCTCCATCGAAAAATGTCGTCAAAGTGGGATATTCGTCGGTAAGGCCATTTATCTGCAGGTACCCACATAAATAGGAATTTTCTTCGTCGACATGCTAAAACAATGATGCAATTTGCATTACTTTTACGTCATTTGCTATTCTTAAATATTGCGGTATAAATATTGCAAGTGAAATTTGCAAATTCCAACACCGATGTTGGTTTCTGTGTTTTGAAATGCGATAAATTTCTCTCCAAAACCATGCAAGTTCATGTCAGGCGCATAAACTACGTGCAACGAGAACTGCAGTGTTCTGTACATTTTTTTTTTTTGTATCTAGATATAGATACTTCAGAAAAATTTAGCTGCAGATACAGATACATTTGAAAAGTTTCTAGATACTTATAGATACATTTCAGATATAGTCGACCCAAAAATCTAAGAATATTACGACTTTGACTTTTAAGTATTTTATGGGGGTTTTATTTGGTGTTGCCATAAAATTAGCGCTTATACTGGCTTGTATAGTCGACCCAAAAATCTAAGAATATTACGACTTTGACCTTTAAGTATTTTATGGGGGTTTCATTTGGTGTTGCCATAAAATCAGCGCTTATACTGGCTTTGGGTCTTTATACAAGCCAGTATAAGCGCTGATTTTATGGCAACACCAAATAAAACCCCCATAAAATACTTAAAAGCCAAAGTCGTAATATTCTTAGATTTTTGGGTCGACTATACATAGAAAGACAAAGCAAAAATTGTTTTCTTTGCGGAACAGAAATAAATTTAATCATTGTTGCTAATAATCGGCAAGCTGTTTTCACAATCCAAAATTTTGAGAAGTTACTAAATTTTGAAAGATGTCAAACGTTGAAGAAATATTTGTTCTTGTGGAACATTTTGAAAGACAGCAGCGACGTAAAGAGTTTTATCAAGGGCAAAATCCCTTTACAAATTTAAATGAAATCATTTTCATGAAGCACTCTATCCCTTCTAACATGTTTAATCTAGCTCCTTTTTCTGAAAATTTAATGGGTTTAATATCTCCTAAATGGTGTCCCGTTTCTATACAATCGCACGTTAATCCTGTTTGTCTACTTAAATTCTGTATCGCATGAAATATAAATTTATAAACGTTTCACCAAGATATTAGCAAGGAAAGTATTAATTTTATTAGCTATATTTTTTCCTAATTACAACATTAGTACCGTAATTATAGCATTAGTACTATGGCAGTATTATGTTTGTATCTAACTGGTGCGACTAGTGGAAAACGCTACAACATATAGGCCAATGACTCGCTAGCCATGTTTGGACACCGGACAGCCTTGTGATCTCAATGTATAAGGAATGAGATGGCACTGCCCTGTCCGTTGTGCAGATTCAAGTTACATGGCCATTCCGAACATTCATTTTACATCCTTTGTGTGCTGGCAAACTGTTCGTTTTCTATAATAAATTGCTCATTTTATGCCATTATATTGGTGATAATGAAACAAATGACAAGAAATAGGATATGGCTTGAATGCAAATCGACTGCTAGAATTTAACTTTTAACGTATTTAACTGGTGCGACTAGTGGAAGACGCTATAACATATAGAGCAATGACTCGCTAGCCATATTTGCACACCGGATTGCCTTGTGATCTCAATGAATAAGGAATGAGATGGAGCTGTCTTATCCGTTGTGCAGATTTAAGTTACATGGCCATTCCGAACATTCATTTTACATCCTTTGTGTGCTGTAAAACTGTTCGTTTTCTATAATAAATTGCTCATTTTATGCCATTATATTGGTAATAATGAAACAAATGACAAGAAATAGGATATGGCTTGAATGCAAATCGACTGCTAGAATTTAACTTTTAACGTATTTAACTGGTGCGACTAGTGGAAAACGCTACAACATATAGACCAATGACTCGCTAGCCATGTTTGCACACCGGATTGCCTTGTGATCTCAATGTATAAGGAATGAGATGGAGCTGTCCTGTCCGTTGTGCAGATTTAAGTTACATGGCCATTCCGAACATTCATTTTACATCCTTTGTGTGCTGTAAAACTGTTCGTTTTCTACAATAAATTGCTCATTTTATGAATTATATTGGTAATAATGAAACAAATGACAAGAAATAGGTTATGGCTTGAATGCAAATCGACTGCTAGAATTTAACTTTTAACGTATTTAACTGGTGCGACTAGTGGAAAACGCTACAACATATAGACCAATGACTCGCTAGCCATGTTTGCACACCGGATTGCCTTGTGATCTCAATGTATAAGGAATGAGATGGAGCTGTCCTGTCCGTTGTGCAGATTTAAGTTACATGGCCATTCCGAACATTCATTTTACATCCTTTGTGTGCTGTAAAACTGTTCGTTTTCTACAATAAATTGCTCATTTTATGCCGTTATATTGGTGATAATGAAACAAACGACAAGAAATAGGATATGGCTTGAATGCAAATCGACTGCTACAATTTAACTTTTAACGTATTTAACTGGTGCGACTAGTGGAAAACGCTATAACATATAGGCCAATGACTCGCTAGCCATGTTTGCACACCGGGCAGCCTTGTGATCTCAATGTATAAGGAATGAGATGGCACTGTCCTGTCCGTTGTGCAGATTTAAGTTACATGGCCATTCCGAACATTCATTTTACATCGTTTGTGTGCTGTAAAACTGTTCGTTTTCTACAATAAATTGCTCATTTTATGCAATTATATTGGTAATAATGAAACAAATGACAAGAAATAGGATACGGCTTGAATGCAAATCGACTGCTAGAATTTAACTTTTAACGTATTTAACTGGTGCGACTAGTGGAAGACGCTATAACATATAGACCAATGACTCGCTAGCCATGTTTGCACCACGGATTGCCTTGTGATCTCAATGTATAAGGAATGAGATGTCACTGTCCTGTCCGTTGTGCAGATTTAAGTTACATGGCCATTCCAAACATTCATTTTACATCCTTTGTGGTGCTGTAAAACTGTTCGTTTTCTACAATAAATTGCTCATTTTATGCCATTATATTGGTGATAATGAAACAAATGACAAGAAATAGGATATGGCTTGAATGCAAATCGACTGCTCGAATTGTGGGACAAACAACTTGAAATGTTTTGATAACACCGTTGAATGCACCGGCTTCCTGAGAAGTGCCCCATTTAATAATTTATTATTCTGTCTGCTGTGCAGATTTAAATTATATGGCCATTCATTTTACATCCTTTGTGTGCTTTAAAACTTCGTTTTCTATAATAAATTGCTCATTTTATGCCATTATATTGGTAATAATGAAACAAATGACAAGAAATAGGATATGCCTTGAATGCAATAGAATTGTGGGGCAAATAACTTAAAATGTTTTGATAACACCGTTGAATGCATCCAAACTTGGGCTTCTTGAGAGGTGCCCCATTTAATAATTCATAATTCGCGGTTAGGGTTAGGGGGGCGTGGAGTTTAAATGTCAAATTGACATATGTTGGTCGGTGTTATTTATAGTAATTGCAGCGATCGCTGCCTAAAATAAGCGTTCCTGCCACGGGACTGCGTCCGAGGCTGCTGGGCGCGGCCCAGGAGGGGCCCGCCGGGGGCGCCGCGTGCACGCCGCCCCGAAACTAACCTGCAAAACGACCTCCACTTCGTACGAGTTTCCCTTGGACTTCTGGAAGCCCTGGAACTTGGACCCGTTGTACAGCAGCGACTTGGTTACACCGGGTTGTTTCGAGTTTGCGGGCGGTGGCGGTGTTATCTCCACCCTCACTGGCATATTTCACATAAATGCGTCTTTTTCACGAACACACTCACCAAAGCTTTGAAATAAAATGGCTACTCTGACGGGGAAACGCGGAAGCTTCCAGGCGTCAGCCGCGTGTATATTTGGTTGCATACGTTATGGAAAAATTGCAAATTTCAAAATTTTGTTCGATTCTGATGTAATTGAATAGTGTAAACGAGCTCAAATACGCCAAAATAAGTTTATCAATCGATAGAACAATTACTTTTGCTTTAATTATATCTGAATTGGCACGAAAATTGTAATAAAATGCAATAGTAATGGCGTGTATGGCAATCAATTGTTACTCTTTATCTTTTGTTTATGCAGAGATTTATGCCTTAAGCACTGTACTGTTTGTTGATTTAGTGAAGGCCTAATTCTTTTTCATTCTTTAGATGCTTAATTACAGCCCCAATTTATGTATTCGGGGTCCAAATTACGAGCGCCATCTAATTGGCATCGACAGAAGCCTTTTATGGTATCGTATTTGTGTCAAAATCAAAATGGTCTCCTTGTTCGAGAATTACGAACAGCAATATTCAGTATTAACGGCCGAAATAACGGCCCAAATTGGCCTGCTGACAGCCTCAACGACAAGTAGGTTAAAAACAGTCGAAAGCCGCGTCCCAACTGTTAATTCGTGTGTGTTTTGTTTTAAGAGGACCGCCGTCAACTGATATCGGACATCGAGAAGCATGTCGAGGAAGCCCAGGAACTCGTACGTATTCAATTGTGCATGTATCAAGCGAATCGTCAGAGACGAATCCTTCTCCTTTATTCTCGTGCAGCTCGAGCAAATGGATTTGGAGGTTAGGGAGATTGAGACGTCAAAACGGCAAAGGTGTCGCACGAAGCTCGAGTGCTACCGTGCTGAACTCAAGCGGTTGACTCTGGAATACATCAAGGCCCGGTCGATAAAGCAGGTGGGATACGAATCGGCAGACGATTTGAACGATGTGAGGATAACCGGGGACCAGAAGCAGAGGCTGCTCGACAACTCCGAGAGGATAGAGAGGACGGGCAGGAGGCTCGACGAGGGCTACCGGGTGGTGCTCGAGTCGCAGGAAATCGGCACGCAAGTGCTGCAAAACCTGCACGAACAAAGGGAAACAATTCAGCGGTCTCGAAATAGAGTAAGTAGTGCAGTACGGCCTACACTATTAAGCAAATGGGGGCCGACGCAGTTCCTTCGCCATCAATTGTCCGCTCCTGGACGTAGGCCTCTTATGTTTTTGCATGTTTCTCTGCTTGGCTGTCACTTATATGTCATCTAGCCATCTTTTCATTGGTCTGCCTGAGCTGTGTTTTGTCTTGGTCGCCAGTATGTTATTTTTGATGTCCACCTGTCTTATGCCTGTTTTACACGGTCCAAGAATTTACCCATGAAGTTCCTTCCTTAGTGAGCCATCAATCGTCCACTCCTGGACGTAGGCCTCTTTTTTTTTGTGCATGTTTCTCTGCCTGTGCTGTCACTTATATGTCATCTAGCCATCTTTTCATTGGCCTGCCTGAGCTGTGTTTTGTCTTGGTCGCCAGTATGTTATTTTTGATGTCCACCTGTCTTATGCCTGTTTTACACGGCCAAAGAATTTATCCATGAATAAATTCATCAATATCTTCATCAATTTCATTGACCGTGTAAAACCACTATTCAAACTCAAAGTTATTTAGAGACACTATTAAGCAAATGGGGGCCGACGCAGTTCCTTCTTTAGTGAGCCATCAATTGTCCGCTTCTGGACGTAGGCCTCTTATGTTTTTGCATGTTTCTCTGCTTGGCTGTCACTTATATGTCATCTAGCGCCTAGTGGCCGGTCGCCAGTATGTTATTTTCGATGTCCATCTGCCTTATGCCTGTTTTACACGGCCAAAGAATTTATCCATGAATAAATTCATCAATATCTTCATCAATTTCATTGACCGTATAAAACCGCTATTAAAACTCAAAGTTATTTACAGACAATTGCAAATAGTGGCCGTGTCTCAAAAGACCGGTCATTCAAACCCAACAAAATGTGCCTTGCAACTGTGCTAATGTAACTACATATACGTATAACAATAACATACAACATAATAACATAACAACATAACAACATAATAACATAATAACATAATATACATAATGTTTCACCAAGTAGTATCCACACATAGTTTCAATTTAACATAATATACGTTTGCATTTTTAGTTGCGTGAGACCAATGAGGAATTATCAAGATCGTCGAGGATAATGAATTCGATGTTGATGCGTGCCATACAACAAAAAATCGTCCTTTACACAGTCGGTGCCTGCTTTATTATTGCCATTGTAATAGGTTTGTATCTAGGTTTCAATAAGTGATCGCGGAAAATATTTCTAATAAGCATGTACAAATTAGATATTTTATAAGAGATATATATATATATACACATATACATAAACACGTTACATTATTTGACGTATTATGGACGGAGGAGGATGTTTAATTTATTGTCGATACCAGTGGCAGTGCATGACCTAACCTAATTGATACATAGGTAAAATTAAACGCAGATTACTTTGTTTATATCACTTGAGTTTATTGAATCGTGACTATGGTTTCGACACTTAACAGTTACTCATCTAATTGATACAATAGCACACAGTGGAATGTGCTTTATTTATCCACTGTCCGTGTAATAAGGTTTTTTCCGTGTGCGCGTGACGTTTCACGTGTGAGGCGTAACTCACACGGGAAATCATGCAAGCATGGAAGAACCATTTCTGAACATGCAATAAACGATACCTTTTTATTATAATTATCTGAAATAACCTTATCATTTTGACAATAACAGAAACATGACAGTATGAAAAGCGCACAGGAAAAGTTTTCCTGCGCTAAATGATGTCATTTAGCGCTGTTCAGAAAATGTCATCTTTCCTTCATTGTCAAAATGTATGGAAACATATATCTGAAACATTGTTAAAATTGTTATTTTAACAATGCATGTTACGAATTCAGCATATTACGAACGATACCTTTTTATTATATTTATCTGAAATAACCTTATCATTTTGACAATGACGGAAAGATGACATAATCTGAAAAGCGCATTGGAAAAGTTTTCCTGCACTAAATGACGTCATATAGCACTGTTCAGAAAATGTCATCTTTCCTTGATTGTCGAAATGTATGGAAACATACATTTGAAACATTGTTAAAATTGTTATTTTACCAAGGCATGTTACATGCAAACATTGTTATTTCAGATAATTTGACAATGCCGGAAACATGACATAGTCTGAAAAGCGCACGGGAAAAGTTTTCCTGCACTAAATGACTTCATATAGCACTGTTCAGAAAATGTCATCTTTCCGTCATTGTCAAATTATCTGAAATAACAATGATTGCATGTAACATGCATTGTTAAAATAACAATTTTAACAACGTTTCAATATGTTTCCATACATTTTGACAATAAAGTAAAGATGGAAGAGGTTATTTCAGATAATTTGACAGTGACGGAAACATGACATAGTCTGAAAAGTGCACGGGAAAAGTTTTCCTGCACTAAATGACTTCATATAGCACTGTTCAGAAAATGTCATCTTTCCCTTATTGTCAAAATGTATGGAAACATACGTTTGAAACATTGTTAAAATTGTTATTTTACCAATGCATGTTACATGCAAACATTGTTATTTCAGATAATTTGACAATGATGGAAAGATGACATAGTCTGATGAGCGCACGGGAAAAGTTTTCCTGCTCTAAATGATGTCATTTAGCGCTGTTCAGAAAATGTCATCTTTCTGTCATTGTCAAATTATCTGAAATGACAATGTTTGCATGTAACATGTATTGTTAAAATAACAATTTTAACAACGTTTCAATATGTTTCCATACATTTTGACAATAACAGAAAGATGGAAGAGGTTATTTCAGATAATTTGACAATGACGGAAAGATGACATAGTATGAAAAGCGCACGGAAAAAGTTTTCCTGCACTAAATGACGTCATATAGCACTGTTCAGAAAATGTCATCTTTCCTTCATTGTCAAAATGTATGAAAACATACATTTGAAACATTGTTAAAATTGTTATTTTAACAATGCATGTTACATGCAAACATTGTTATTTCATATAATTTGACAATGACGGAAAGATGACATAGTCTGAAAAGCGCATGGGAAAAGTTTTCTTGCATTAAATGATGTCATGTAGCGCTGTTTAGAAAATGTCATCTTTCTATTTTATTTGACAATAAAGTCAAAAGGTATAGAAACTATTGAAACGTTGTTAAAATTGTTATTTTAACAATGCATATTACATGCAAACATTGTTATTTCAGATAATTTGACAATGACGGAAAGATGACATAGTCTGAAAAGCGCACGGGAAAAGTTTTGCTGCACTAAATGACTTCATATAGCACTGTTCAGAAAATTTCATCTTTCCGTCATTGTCAAAACATATGGAAACATTGTTATTTATAAGTATAATAAAAATAAATGTTCACTGCTCTAGCATAACTTAACCTAAATTAACAGGTTATGTTAGGTTATAGCAACCAATCAATTTATCTTAACGTTTTGGAAAGGTGGATATAGTAGTAATACTGTGGAATTGCATGTTCTCGAAGTGATGTGTATACTCTGCCACTGGTCTGCATTTTAGAGTGATAAAATTTGCTTTGATCTCCGTTTGTGCGAGTAAATATCAAAATATTTTTCATCTTTATTGGTTTTATAATTGAATCGGTTAGTTTTAAATGGCATTAATATCAAGTGTTGATATTTTCGTGGTTTAGAGCCGCCACCAAATATACTAAGGGGCAGTTTTACAATCGTGGAACATCTTTGTTCTTGGTTCAATTACCTAGAATACAATTGTAGACACAATTGTGGATAGGGGAGGATACAAGTACGATACAATTGTAGACACAATTGTATCCTAATAATAGTAATAATAATAATAATAGGTAATTGAACCTACAACAAGGATGTTCCATGATTGTAAAATTGGCCTTAAGTGATCCATTTTGGATGACACTGTAATTTAGGTTGGTAACCTGCAGCAATTGGCAGCTTTGCATTTCAAAAATGATGTAGAGGTTAGTGTTAATAAACACTATTGTTTGGTGTTTTAATAAACACTATTGTTTAGTGTTTTAATAAACACTATTGTTTAGTGTTTATAATAGTTCAGTCCGTAAGACATGGAATTACATAATCAAAAAGAAGGCAGTCACAATCCAAACGGGGTAACTAAATTGTATTACTTACATACAATAATCTCACACTAAATGGATCACTCAGTAGTTGAGTGTGCTAGAAGTTTTTTGTAAGATACAAATTATGTTATACATGTTTCTTAACGCTAAATGGCGTCATTTAGCGAGTAAATATCAAAATATTTTTCATCTTTTTACGTTTTATAATTGAGTCTGTTAGTTTTAAATGACATTAATACTCAAGTGTTGATATTATCGTGGTTTAGAGCCGCCACCTAATATACTACGGACCGGTTTTACAATCGTCGAACATCCTTGTACAATTACCTAGGATACAATTGTGTCAACAATTGTATACTACGGACCGGTTTTACAATCGTCGAACATCCTTGTACAATTACCTAGGATACAATTGTGTCAACAATTGTATCGTAGGTAATTGAACCTAGAACAAGGATGTTCCATGATTGTAAAATTGGCCTTAAGTGATCCATTTTGGATGAGACTGTATTTTAGGTTGGTAACCTGCAGCAATTGGCAGCTTTGCATTTCAAAAATGATTTAGAGGTTAGTGTTAATAAACACTTGTTTAGTGTTTTAATAAACATTTGTTTAGTGTTTTAATAAACACTATTGTTTAGTGTTTATAATAGTTCAATCAGTAAGACATGGAATTACATAATTAAAAAGAAGGCAGTCACAAACCAAACAGGGTAACTAAATTGAATTACTTAGAGTTAATTACAATAGTCTCACACTAAATGGATCACTCAGTAATTGAGTGTGCTAGTAGTTTTTCGTAAGATACAAATTATATTAAAAATATTTCTTAGGTTATACAGTGATTTTTAAATATAAAAAGCATTCTGATAACCCGATTCAAGTGTTAGGTTGACATTCAGTTAAAGATAACATGCAAAACTATCATAAACTATTCATTTTGATGATAATGATTTATGGCCAGTTTTACAATCGTGGAACATCCTTGTTCCTGGCTCAATTACCTAGGATACAATTGTTGCAACAATTGTATCCTAGGTAATTGAACCAGGAACAAGGATGTTCCGCAATTGTAAAACCGGTCCTTAGTCGCTCAAATCATGTAGAAGGTCCTATGTAGCTATGTAAGTGTACCTCTTAAATCATGTGGTAAACGTGGCTTATTATGTTGTCAAATTCTGCGAAACGTATGACAAAAATATGAACAACACAAGTTTTTATTGTTTCCTGTAAAATTGGGTTGTGCGATTTAAAACCATCCGATTCAAGTTTATCCATTTTAAGGCAATAGAATAATTCCCTCCATTTTTCATAAGATATTGTGTTTATGTTGATTTGAGCATTCCCGTTGCATTTAATCGATTTTAATAATACTGAAATTATTATTTAGTGATCGAGGCTACCAGGTTTAATTTAAGACTGCTTTTAATGCGTATTGTATGTAATTTCTGTTCATTACGTAGAAGAGGGTTACGCGGTGTACTGAGCCTTGCAAAGTCGTGCAACTGTGATCTAAGACTGCTGCATTAAAATATAGGGGCTCATGGAACGTACCGAATAACTTGCGTGAATATCAAATGTATTTGGTCACCCGTGCTGGTCGTGCCGCTTTGCAAGACCCAAGACACAGCGTTAGTTACATGCAATATCTAACAGATTTTTAATAATACTTTGTACAATATTATTAGGTATATTTTAAATTAGTCATTACTTGTAGTACTACACTAATATTTATAGAACTGATTATATTTATTGTTGTTAATATTTTCAATAAGAACATTCTTTTGTCGTTATTATTAGCGTGTATGTTGTTTTTACCTAATTATTTAATCTGTTGATTTTCAGAGCCCTAAGTGAAAAACAATGTCAATTTGCTCGGTCCGAGGAAGATTTTCATCTGATCCGTAAAATCAGTGCAACATCGTAATGAGTGGCGGTTTTTTTGAATGAGGTTAGTAGTTATAAGATGAAGTTTATATCGAGCGTTCAACAAAAATCGACGACGAAGTTGGCGTTGGCAATCTCAAGTCATGTCTGCACAAAAATCACTAAAAATGACGTGTCAACATGAACAGCCAGCTTTGCATGTGTGCGCGTGTGATCTTGGTGCATACACGATTTGAGATCGCCAACGCCAACTTCATCGTCGATTTTTGTTGAACGCTCGATACAATGCAAAGCTTATTTAGACACGAACTATGTAAAATTCTGGAGTTGAAATATGCGTGGGTGTGAAAAACTGCTTAAATTCACGACACTAGCTTCAATTACGACTAGCTGATATGAATGTTTGCATAGATGTTGGCAATTGTTTGGCTAGCAATTTTTCGATAATATATTTTGAGGTGATTGTGTGATTTTTCGTATAAAAAGTAAAAAGGATCAGATCAACAATAAATCACTTTAATGTCAACTGCGCTTCAGCTGGCCAGACAAATTTCCCAATGCCAGGTAACAAATGATATCCAGAAAGCTTTCAAAGTGTTCACCAGTCGGCAACTTTTTATTGTTTAATGACCGGTTTTACAATTGCGGAACATCCTTGTTCCTGGTTCAATTACCTAGGATACAATTGTTGCAACAATTGTATCCTAGGTAATTGAACCAGGAACAAGGATGTTCCACGATTGTAAAATTGGCCAATAGCCCATTTACTTGATATCTGCATTGTCAAGTGACAGTGTGTTGGCACCACTGTTAATTTTTACCTGTTGGTACCTAGTCAAACAATGTCAAACATTTCGAATTTGTGAAATATTTTTATAATGGAAAATATGGATATTAGCAAGAAAAATGAATTAGAATCCTGTTATATTATAGAGAGAAAAGGTCAGTAGTTACTTATTAAATAGGTTTAAAATACTTGTGCTTCAATCATTTTCAAACAGTAATATAATGCATAACCATGCACATACGTTAACCTAACTTTTTTTCTGGCTTGAAATGGCTCTACAATCTTATTTACCTTATTTTAGTGCTATTTTACAGTCACATTCAATATTTGAAAACAAAATGACACTGACAGTGCAGATGTCAAGTAAATGGACTATACTTCAAGTAAATCGACTATATTTGAGTTTTGAGGTTACAAATGATTTTGTTTCGGTAAACATTAATGCCACTTGGCGTTTGTTGCATGCTATTTTACAGTCACATTCAATATTTGAAAAAAAATGACACTGACAGTGCAGATGTCAAGTAAAAGGACTATACTTGTGTTTTGAGGTTACAAATGATTTTGTTTCGGTAAACATTAATGCCACTTATGGTTTCAAAGTGTTCACCAGTCAGACACTTTTTAATGTTATAGTCAATTTACTTGATATCTGTACTGTTTACTGACAGTGTGTTGGCATCACTGTTAATTTCACTAAATGGTAACAATTTTTACCGGTTGGTACCAGTCAAACAGTGTCAAACATTTCGAATTTGTGAAATATTTTAATAATGGAAAATATGGATATTAGCAAGAAAAATGAACTAGAATCCTGTTATATTATAGAGAGAAAAGGTCAGTAGTTACTTATTATACAGGTTTCAAATACTTGTGCTTCAATCATTTTCAAACAGTAATATAATGCATAACCATGCACATACGTTAACCTAACTTTTTTCTGGCTCGAAATGGCTCTACAATCTTATTTACCTTATTTTAGTGCTATTTTACAGTCGCATTCAATATTTGAAAACAAAATGACACTGACAGTGCAGATGTCAAGTAAATGGACTATATTTGAGTTTTGAGGTTATAAATGATTTTGTTTCGGTAAACATTAATGCCACTTGGCGTTTGTTTTGTGCTATTTTACAGTCACATTCAATATTTGAAAAAAATGACACTGCCAGTGCAGATGTCAAGTAAATGAACTATACTTTTATTTTGAGGTTACAAATGATTTTTTTCGGTAAACATTAATGCCACTTGGCGTTTGTTCCGTGCTATTTTACAGTCACATTCAATATTTGAAAAAAAATGACACTGACAGAGCAGAAGGCAAGTAAATAGACTATACTTGTGTTTTGAGGTTACAAATGATTTTGTTTCGGTAAACATTAATGCCACTTATGGTTTCAAAGTGTTCACCAGTCGGACACTTTTTAATGTTATAGTCAATTTACTTGATATCTGTACTGTTTACTGACAGTGTGTTGGTATCATTGTTAATTTCACTAAATGGTAACAATTTTTACCGGTTGGTACCTAGTCAAACAGTGTCAAACATTTTGAATTTGTGAAATATTTTAATAATGGAAAACATGGATATTAGCAAGAACAATGAACTAGAATCCTGTTATATTATGGAGAGAAAAGGTCAGTAGTTACTTATTAAACAGGTTTAAAATACTTGTGCTTCAATCATTTTCAAACAGTAATATAATGCATAACTATGCACATACGTTAACCCAACTTTTTTCTGGCTTGAAATGGCTCTACAATCTTATTTACCTTATTTTAGTGCTATTTTACAGTCACATTCAATATTTGAAAACAAAATGACACTGACAGTGCAGATGTCAAGTAAATGGACTATACTTGTGTTTTGAGGTTACAGATGATTTTGTTTCGGTAAACATTAATGCCACTTTGCGTTTGTTGCGTGCTATTTTACAGTCACATTCAATATTTGAAAAAAAAATGACACTGGCAGAGAAGTCAAGTAAATAGACTATACTTGTGTTTTGAGGTTACAAATGATTTTTTTGGTAAGCATTAATGTCACTTGGCGTTTGTTCTGTGCTATTTTACAGTCACATTCAATATTTGAAAAAAAAATGACACTGACACTACAGATGTCAAGTAAATGGACTATACTTGTGTTTTGAGGTTACAAATGATTTTGTTTCGATAAACATTAAATCCACTTATGGTTTCAAAGTGTTCACCTGTCGGACACTTTTTAATGTTATAGTCAATTTACTTGATATCTGTACTGTTTACTGACAGTGTGTTGGCATCTCTGTGAATTTCACTAAATGGTAACAATTTTTAACTGTTGGTACCTAGTCAAATAGTGTCAAAACATTTCGAATTTGTGAAATATTTTAATAATGGAAAACATGGATATTAGCAAGAAAAATGAACTAGAATCCTGTTATATTATGGAGAGAAAAGGTCAGTAGTTACTTATTAAACAGGTTTAAAATACTTGCGCTGCAATCATTTTCAAACAGTAATATAATGCATAACCATGCACATACGTTAACCCAACTTTTTTCTGGCTTGAAATGGCTCTACAATCTTATTTGCCTTATTTTAGTGCTATTTTACAGTCATATTCAATATTTGAAAACAAAATGACACGGACAGTGCAGATGTCAAGTAAATGGACTATATTTCAGTTTTGAGGTTACAAATGATTTTGTTTCGGTAAACATTAATGCCACTTGGCGTTTGTTCCGTGCTATTTTACAGTCATATTCAATATTTGAAAACAAAATGACACTGACAGTGCAGATGTCAAGTAAATGGACTATATTTGAGTTTTGAGGTTACAAATGATTGTTTCGGTAAACATTAATGCCACTTGGCGTTTGTTCCGTGCTATTTTACAGTCATTCAATATTTGAAAAAAAAATGACACTGACAGTGCAGGTGTCGAGTGAATGGACTATACTTGTGTTTTGAGGTTACAAATGATTTTGTTTCGGTAAACATTAATGCCACTTGGCGTTTGTTCCGTGTATCAGACATTTCTATTTCGGCTGTGCTACCATTTGAGACATACCAAATGGTTTTGGTTATTTTTTTGAGTTTTCTTTATAAATTCGTATTGCAATAAAGTGTGTGGGAGTAGACAGGGTCTAAATAAGTCGTCTAGATTTGCAAAACATTTTTAATTATTTAACATAAAATCAAAATAGGAGGGTGTATAATTAACAATAAATTATTTAAAAACTAAGTACATAATAGAGTAGTAACTTAACTCGATTAAGGATCGAGGTAAGGGTTAACCATGTATTTACATTAAAAAATGATATCATTTTCCAATGATTTGACCGCTAGTGCTAAAGAAATACAATAAATATGCAGTCGGACACCCTATGAAAAAAACCAAAATAATAAGAAAAGTCATGACTATTTTCAATCACTTGAACATTATTAACCAGCGGGTTTCTATAAATCCAATATAACGATATCAAGTATAATTTATGCTACATGTTTCATTCAATAACAACGTGGTTTCCTCGAAACTTTTATTTGGTAAGCTAACGAGAAAATAGTCATGAAGCTTTTACCGTCTCCCCAAAATAATAGCCCTAGATACCAGCTCAACAACCTCAGTTTTTTTTAATTAATATTTAAATTCCTAATTATCACTACGCGTTTATTCACTTTTTGTATATGTTTTCCTTAATCAGCCCAAGTCTATATTTCTTGCACGCACTCTGTATGCATTAAAACAAGTAAATGCCGCTTTTTATAAATTTAATTGACGTATTTACAAATCAAACCCTTAATAGATGTTGCGATAAACAGCGGAAACGGCACGTTTCACTCCCCATTTTCAATGTGAAAAATGTCCTACGGCTTTACACGATTTGACTATAACCTCAAAAATTTCGTGGAACAGTGTGAACTAGAAAATCTAAGTATCGTTGCTAAATCACTTAATTAAAATGTGTTTCAAATAAGAGGACAATTATAGAAAATATAAGGATAAACATACCGCGCTGCATCAGAATGTTTCACTTAATCGTAATAAATAATGCGCCCAATTATATTTTTTAGATTTCTTGTTTGATAATTATTTGGTTAATTAAATTCCTAGGTAGTTGATTTTATTTTATGTTAGTTTTTTGTACATATCTTCTAGTTGTGGTGTGAAGTAAGACTTAATCTGGGGCCGTTTTGATTTCATTGTCGGTGTTAGGAGTCCATTTTGTACACTGAATGGATCTGGGTGAAGGTAAATGTCTTTAACCTAAAACAAAAACCCGACGGGTTAATTAAGCCGCTTATTCATCCACGTGCACATTCTTACTTGTTCAAATGATTTTAATCCGGCCTCTTTACCCCAAGATATCATATCGTCTATAATTAATTGCTTCACTTCAGGGTGTGCACACAGCACGCTCAGCGTGCCTGGGATGCCGTTCTCCTGAGCCCAGCACTTGATCACGTCCACATCGGGCACCACAATCGCAACAATACACGACTGAAACATAAAAATTAGTACCCGAAAGACATCTAACAAACGTTTAATCACCTTCAACGATTCTCCATGCACAAACACTTGCTGCACGTACTGGGATCGGTTGTAACTGTTCTCGATTTTCTCCGGCACTATGTACTCTCCTTGCGAAAGCTTGAAAATGTGCTTCTTCCTATCAATAATCTTCAGACAACCATTCTAAAATGCAATATAAAGTTAATTATCATTCTTATTCTCAGATTTCTTTGATGTATTAGTAATTCACATGACCAACAATCACAAGAACAAAAGAGTAAATTTGATTCCTTATGTATTATTTAGCTCGTAGGTTTAAATTTGTCAACAAGTTGGCGAAGATTATATTTTTGGGGCGATTGTTTGTAATTTGTGGTGGTTTAATTTGTGGTTGTGGTGGACAAGTTGTCGATGGTTATATCTTTGAGGCGATTGTTTGTAATTTGTGGTTGTGGTGGACAAGTTGGCGATGGTTATATCTTTAAGGCGGTTGTTTGTAATTTGTGGTGGTTTAATTTGTTGTTGTGGTGGACAAGTTAGCAATGGTTACATCATTGAGGCAATTGTTAGTAATTTGTGGTTGTTTAATTTGTGGTTGTGGTGGACAAGTTGTCGATGGTTATATCTTTCAGGCAATTGTTTGTAATTTGTGGTTGTGGTGGATAAGTTGGCGATGGTTATATCTTTTAGGCAATTGTTTGCAATTTGTGGTGGTTTAATTTGTTGTTGTGGTGGACAAGTTAGCAATGGTTACATCATTGAGGTGATTGTTTGTAATTTGTGGTTGTGGTGGATAAGTTGGCGATGGTTATATCTTTAAGGCGATTTGTTATTTGTGGTGGTTTAATTTGTTGTTGTGTTGGACAAGTTGTCGATGGTTATATCATTGAGGCGATTGTTTGTAATTTGTGGTTGTGGTGGACAAGTTGGCAATGGTTATATCTTTGAGGCAATTGTTTGTAATTTGTGGTGGTTTAATTTGTTGTTGTTATGGACAAGTTGTCGATGGTTATATCATTGAGACGATTGTTTGTAATTTGTGGTTGTGGTGGACAAGTTGGCGATGGTTATATCTTTGAGGCGATTGTTTGTAATTTATGGTGGTTTATTTTTTTGTTGTGGTGGACAAGTTAACAATGGTTATATCATTGAGGCGATTGTTTGTAATTTGTGGTTGTGGTGGACAAGTTGGCAATGGTTATATCTTTGAGGCGATTGTTTGTAATTTTTGGTGATTTAATTTGTTGTTGTGGTGGACAAGTTGTCGATGGTTATATCTTTTAGGCAATTGTTTGTAATTTGTGGTTGTGGTGGACAAGTTGGCGATGGTTATATCTTTGAGGCGATTGTTTGTAATTTGTGGTGGTTTAATTTGTTGTTGTTATGGACAAGTTGTCGATGGTTATATCTTTGAGGTGATTGTTTGTAATTTGTGGTTGTTTAATTTGTTGTTGTGGTGGACAAGTTGGGAATGGTTATATCTTTGAAGCGACTGTAATTTGTGGTGGTTATCAAAAGTTAAATTGAGTTTAGTAGTTATTTCTTTGTGACTAATAGTACACTGGATCCCAACTTGAGTTCCGTTACATATTTAATTTTTTTTTATTATTGCTTTACACTCCCTTTTTTGATTTATCCACGCCTAAGGAGTCTTCACAATCCAATTAGTCCTCATTCCGTTACATAACGGCACTTTAATTGTAATCGCTCAATAAATCTCTGGGTGTAATAGACAAATGCCGTTAGTTTTGTTGTCATTTGAATTATTAACAAGTTATTATAAAATAACGCTGTATTTAACACTTACGGGCTGCCACATTCCCACATCACCGGTGTGATGCCATCCGTTCTCATCGATAATCTCCTGCGTCCTCTCCGGGTCCTTGTAATAACCCTGAAACACGTTGGTCCCCTTGACGCAGACCTCTCCTTGGTTATTGCGTGCCCAGTACTCCATCTCCGGCACGTCGACCAACTTCACGCAGCAGCAAGCCACCGGGGGACCCACGTGCCCCGGGATATGGTCCCCTTGGACGGTTAAAGTAATGGGGGCGCAACACTCCGTTTGACCGTATCCTTCAACAATCTAAAAAAAATGTGGAATGGAGTGCTGCCGTGCAAATTCTAGTTGCTTTGTTTTGCCTCGCAGCCGATAAAAATTTAAATGCCCGTGACCTCAAGTTTGAGTGAGCCGTTGTACAATATTATGAGTTGGCAGGAGTGATTATAATTGTGTAAACTTGGCGTTGCCAATGTATTCAAAACAATATATCGTCGGTGAAACCAAGAAATAGAGTAACTCCAGTTTTATGAAAAATTAAATATTAGCCAGTAGTTGTTCCTTTCAGTTGAAAAAATGTAATTGCAGATTTATGAGATACATTTTAAATTGCATAATGTGTATGGGTAAAATTATTACGTTAAAACGTTCTCCTGTAAAATTTACTTTTTTGGAGTTACATTATTTTCTGGTTTCATTGATGATATAGAGGACGAACTTTGGGTGTCAATTAAGGGTGTGATTAGAATTCTGAATTGGTAACAGTGATAATAATTGTCAAAACTTTATGTTGCCAATCTGATAAAAAAAAATATTTAGTGTTCCGACTATGTGTCAAATAAGTATTTTGTAGTGGACTTACTAAACATCCTAGCGCGCATCTAGTAAACGTAAGTACACTTTCCGCTAGTGGTGCAGAACCAACGAGCATTAACCTCAGCCTGCCTCCCATTCCCTCCTGGACTTTGCGGAACACTAGCATGTCCCAAAAACTATTTTTACGTAATATACCCCTACGAAAACAAAAAATTAACAACCGCCCTATTCTCGCCTGTTTAATTTAATACCTTTTAAGTTCATTCTCTTTTGCACTCATTGCCATGTTAAAAAGCATCTTTTTGATAAAGCTCCTGCCAACTTCCGATTGGATTTTGTCGTATATGCGGTTGAGTAACCGGGGGACAGCCGGCGATATGGTGGGTTTCAGTGCCTTCATATCATCGGACAGTCGGCGGATGTCGCCCATGAAGAAGCCTACGGCGCCGCCTTCCATGTACATGGCATTCTAAAACAAATTAAAGTGATATTACGGTTGAGTAGTTACCGATTGTGCGCAACACCAACCTCACAACAACGTTCCAGCATATGCGCCAATGGTAAGAACGAGATCATAATGTCGTCGCTCTTCAGTTTGTGGTCGCCGAATTGCAGCATCACGGCAGCGATGGACGCAACCACATTCTCGTGGGTCAGCATCACCCCCTTCGGGTTACCCGTGGTGCCACTGGTGTAACATATTGTGCATAAATCTGTTGGTTTAGGTGGCTGCAAATTCATCGATGACAATTAATATTTAAGCATCAAGTTATAATTATAGCTAATGGATTCCAACATCGAGATTTTTTCATTTATTATGTAAGGTATATTTTTGTTGTTACTCACCACTTCCGGATGATTATTCTTCGAACCCAGGTGCTCAACGTCGGAGAACTTCAGCACTTCGACGCCCCGGTTCTTTGCCCGCTGCTTCGTGGCCGGCCTCACTTCCTTAAATACTATCAGCCTCCGCAGACACTGGGGCGCCCGATCCAGCAGCAAGTTGCATTTAGCATCGTCCTCGCACACTACAACATGCATTTCAGCTAAAACATTGAAGCATTATAGCAATGATGACCTCAGGTCTGTCAATATGGAAGTTATTTCGAAACAAAGACGGCATAAAGTTATAAATAGTTTCCATTGGTAATTGTTACAGTTGATATTTGTAATGCATGGATATGTCCAGAATGCTACCTGAAGAAATGTGTCCCAATTAAGCGGTTGTTTGTTGCGCTTACCTTGTTTAACAATGAAGGCACATGCGTCTGGGCCCAGGGTGTCGTACAGTGGCACGAGCACCATGTTATAACAGTAAAGAGCCTGCTCCGTCAGTATCCACTCGGGGCTGTTTTGGGAGTAGATGCCTACGAAGGTCTGCGTGCCTGGCTTCAGCCCCAGGGAGACGAGGCCGGAACCGAAGTTCTTCGCCCGCAGCAGCGTCTCGTTGTAATGCAGCCACTGGTACGGCTTGCTGTACGACTCTCTCCAACCCAGGCAAGGTCCATTGTCTAAAGGAAAAGTTAATCAAATATTAATTAAAAATAGGTTATATAACCTATGACGTATACGTATTGTAATAAAACAACTTGGTTTTAGTTAGGTCACTGTTTTTAACAGATTTCTCTACAATTGCAACTATTCTTAAGAGTCTGCGACTATTTTTAAGAGGAAGTTCAAGCGTAGTTTATGTAAAGTTTCTAGCATCTAAAATTGTGTAGGTTGATGGTGCACCATTGTATTCAATTACAGTATGCTTGAAAATATGGTAATTTGTTGAAAATCATTTATTTTGTATACAAGGAGTGCATAAATTTGTATCCTTAATAACAAATATTTGTATAGTCAATTTACTTGATGTCTGCACTATCAAACTGAAAGTGTGTTGGCACTACTGTTATTATGTTATTCGTTTTTATCTGTTGGTACCTCGCGCAAATCATTCCTTGTGAAATAGTGTTAAATATTTCGAATTTGTGAAATATTTTAATAATGGAAAACGTGGATATTAGCAAGAATAACGAACTAGAATCCTCTGAAATGGTAGAGAGAAAAGGTCAGTAGTTACTCGTTAAAAAGATTTAAAATATCTATGCCTTGATAACTTTTAAACAGCAACTATCACACATTGCATACGATAACCTAACTTTTTTCGTTCACATTTTAGTAATTAAATTTGCTGTGGGTAATTTGTTAAAAATCATTTATTTTGTATACAAGGAGTGCATAAATTTGTGTCCTGAGATAACCAAGTAAAATATTTGTATAGTCAATTTACTTGATATCTGCACTATCAAACTGAAAGTGTGTTGGCACTACTGTTATTATGGTATTATGTTTTAACTATTGGTACCTCGCGCAAATCATTCCCCGTGAAACATTATCAAACATTTCGAATTTGTGAACTAATTTAATAATGGAAAACGTGGACATTAGCAAGAAAAACGTACTAGAATCCTCTGAAATGGTAGAGAGAAAAGGTCAGTAGTTACTCGTTAAAAAGATTCAAAATATCTATGCCTTGATAACTTTCAAACAGCAACTATCACACTCTGCATACGATAACCTAACTTTTTTCGTTGACATTTTAGTAATTAAATTTGCTGTGGGTAATTTGTTGAAAATCATTTATTTTGTATACAAGGAGTGCATAAATTTGTGTCCTGAGATAACCAAGTAAAATATTTGTATAGTCAATTTACTTGATATCTGCTATATCAAACTGAAAGTGTGTTGGCACTACTGTTATTATGGTATTATGTTTTAACTATTGGTACCTCGCGCAAATCAATCCCTGTGAAACAGTATGAAACATTTCGAATTTGTGAAATAATTTAATAATGGAAAACGTGGATATTAGCAAGAAAAACGAACTAGAATCCTCTGAAATGGTAGAGAGAAAAGGTCAGTAGTTACTCGTTAAAAAGATTTAAAATATCTATGCCTTGATAACTTTCAAACAGCAACTATCACACTCTGCATACGATAACCTAACTTTTTTCGTTGCCATTTTAGTAATTAAATTTGCTGTGGGTAATTTGTTGAAAATCAATTATTTTGTATACAAGGAGTGCATAAATTTGTGTCCTGAGATAACCAAGTAAAATATTTGTATAGTCAATTTACTTGATATCTGCACTATCAAACTGAAAGTGTGTTGGCACTACTGTTATTACGGTATTATGTTTTAACTATTGGTACCTCGCGCAAATCATTCCCTGTGAAACAGTACCAAACATTTCGTATTTGTGAACTAATTTAATAATGGAAAACGTGGATATTAGCAAGAAAAACGAACTACAATCCTCTGAAACGGTAGAGAGAAAAGGTCAGTAGTTACTCGTTAAAAAGATTTAAAATATCTATGCCTTGATAACTTTCAAACAGCAACTATCACACTCTGCATACGATAACCTAACTTTTTTCGTTGACATTTTAGTAATTAAATTTGCTGTCGGTAATCTGTTGAAAATCATTTGTTTTGTATACAAGGAGTGCATAAATTTGTATCCTGAGATAACCAAGTAAAATATTTGTATAGTCAATTTACTTGGTATCTGCACTATCAAACTGAAAGTGTGTTGGAACTACTGTTATTATGGTATTATGTTTTAACTATTGGTACCTCGCGCAAATCAATCCCTGTGAAATAGTATCAAACATTTCGAATTTGTGAAATATTTTAATAATGGAAAACGTGGATATTCGCAAGAAAAACGAACTAGAATCCTCTGAAATGGTAGAGAGAAAAGGTCAGTAGTTAGTCGTTAAAAAGATTTAAAATATCTATGCCTTGGCAACTTTCAAACAGCAACTATCACACTCTGCATACGATAACCTAACTTTTTTCGTTGACATTTTAGTAATTAAATTTACTGTGTAGTATGAATTAATTTTATATTAGCGCTATTTTATAGTCACATTCAAGACTATTTGAACAAATTTGACACTGACAAAGACACTGACAAAATAAGTAGTCTTATGTAGAATTTTTTTATTTAATTTTTTTCCTTTGCTGCGGTCTCTCAAAGTATATTCAGTCTCTAGATTGGCAAGTGCCTCAAGTTCAAGTGTTACTTACTGGATATTTTAGCTCCTCGTCTGAAGCACTCGTAAAGTGTCTTGGCATCCTCATAAAGGCAATTGACGTACTTTCCATCTTTGCAGTCCTTTGAAAACCTTGATACACGAATAAGTTCTGAGCCCTGGAAATAAATGAAATTATATTAGTTAAAAGCGCTTCCAAGACTGTATAATGACAGCTGTCATTTAGCTGTCAGTTCATTACATGCTCTGTAAATTTTAATCTTCTCCCAATTCCCAATTTGAGTCTAGAAGTTAGAAATATTACTGCAAAAATCCATCTAGCTGTCAGCTGAATGGACTTGTATAAAAAGCAATGAAAAACTGGTTTATAACCTAAACTGTACAATGACAGCTGTCATTTAGCTGTCAGTTCATTGGACAGGTATAAAGAGCAATTTACATGCTCTGTAAATTCTAATCTTCTCCCAATTCCCAATTTGAGTTAGAATTTAGAAATATTACTGCAAAAATCCATCTAGCTGTCAGCTGAGTGGACTTGTATAAAAAGCAATGAAAAACTGGTTCATAACCTAAACTGTATAATGACAGCTGTCATTTAGCTGTCAGTTCATTTCTCCAATGAACTGACAGCTGTCATTATACAGTTTAGGTTATGAACCAGTTGTTCATTGCTATAAAGAGCAATTTGCATGCTCTATAAATTCTATTCATAACCCATTTATTTGGGTCCATTTAATTGTGCCCATTTAATTGGGAGTAAGTAAACTTTGCATATAATTTCTTTGCTTTGCTGTGATGCGTAAATTATGCTTTAAGAAACGTGGGGGCCTTTTGATCAGAACTGGCTGACCCAAAACTGTCTCTGTGCAGTCAAAATACTGTTTGTATATGACGTCCGATATACGCAAACCATACGAAATGTCTTTTTAGCACGCACTCCATTAATAAAGCCTTTCTTGCTGTGTGAAAACAGCTGGACCAGCTGCCACCATTCATCTACATGGTCGGGCAAAACCGCGGCAAACCGCGCTATAATTGTCCGATATTTCATAAGTCCGCGAAACTGAAGTTATGCATGTTTGCACAACATTACGCGCAGGAGCAACTATTTTTTTTGGCAGAGTTGCAGAAATGTTAACCTATTAAATTATCTGAAGAAATATGAATAGAAATATTACTGCAGAAATGCCATCTAGCTGAATCGACAGGTATAAAAAGCAGTGAAAAACTGGTTCATTTGTTTAATAAGCAGCGAAATCTAACCTAAAATGAGTAATGACAACTGTCATTTAGCTGTCAGTTAAGTGGACAGGTGTAAAGAGCAGTTAATAAACTTGTTCATTTGTTTAAAAAGCAGCGAAATCTAACCTAAACTGAGTAATGACAACTGTCATTTAGCTGTCAGTTAATTGGACAGGTGTAAAGAGCAGTTGATAAACTTGTTCATTTGTTTGTAAAACAATGGCATGTTACTTTTACATTACATCTGCACAGTGTTGGCAGGTGGAAAAAGCAGATGGCAATGAAAAACTGGTTCATTTGTTTTAAAAGCTGCGAAATCTAACCTAAACTGAGTAATGACAACTGTCCAACTTAACTGTCCACTTAACTGTCAGTTAAGTGCACAGGTGTAAAGAGCAGTTAATAAACTTGTTCATTTCTTTGTAAAACAATGGTATGTTAGTTTACATTACATCTGCACTGTCAAACTGACAGAGTGTTGGAACCACTGTGTTGGCAGGTGGAAAAAACAGATGGCAATGAAAAACTGGTTCATTTGTTTAAACAGCTGCGAAATCTAACCTCAACTGAGTAATGACAACTGTCATTTAGCTGTCAGTTAATTGGACAGGTGTAAAGAGCAGTTAATAAACTTGTTCATTTGTTTGTAAAACAATGATATGCTACGTTTACTTTACATCTGCACTGTCAAACTGACAGTGTGTTGGCACCACTGTGTTGGCACCACTGTTATTTATCACTAAATGGTTCTAAGTTTTACCTATTGGTATCTCTTGTAAATCATCCATTGACAGACAGTGTCAAACATGTAGAATATGTCAAATATTTTAATAAAGGAAAACATGCAACAAAAACGAACTAGAATCATCTTAAAAGGTAGAGAGAAAAGGTCAGTAGTTACTTATTGTAGATAAAATTTACAAAAGATCTCTTTTAAATCTCTTAAAAAGATGTAAAAGACGTATGCCTCGATCATTTTCAAACATCCAATGATCATACGATAACCTAACTTCTTTTGGTGACATTTTATGTGCAACAAAAACGAACTAGAATCATCTTAAAAGGTAGAGAGAAAAGGTCACTAGTTACTTATTAAAAAGATTTAAAAGACTTATGCCTCAATCATTTTCAAACATTAAATGCGCATAAGATAACCCAACTTTTTTTGTTGACATTTTAGTAACTAAATGGCTGTACAGTCTGAATCAACACTTTATTTTAATGATATTAGTGTTGGTAACAAAATGTAAGTTACACCAGTTTGTTGACATTTTAGTAACTAAATGGCTGTACAGTCTGAATCAAGACTTTATTTTGGTGACATTAGTGCAACTTTTTTTGTTGACGTTTAGTAACTAAATGGCTGTACAGTCTGAATCAACACTTTATTTTAGTGATATCAGTGCTGGCAAAAAAATGTAACTTACACGAGTTTGTTGACATTTTAGTAACTAAATGGCTGTACAGTCTGAATCAAGACTTTATTTTGGTGATATTAGTGCAACTTTTGTTGTTGACATTTTAGTAACTAAATGGCTGTACAGTCTAAATCAACACTTTATTTTGGTGATATCAGTGCTGGCAAAAAAATGTAACTTACACCAGTTTGTTGACATTTTAGTAACTAAACGGCTGTACAGTCTGAATCAAGACTTTATTTTGGTGATATTAGTGCAACTTTTGTTGTTGACATTTTAGTAACTAAATGGCTGTACAGTCTGAATCAACATTTTATTTTAGTGATATCAGTGCTGGCAAAAAAATGTAACTTATACCAGTTTGTTGACATTTTAGTAACTAAATGGCTGTACGGTCTGAATCAAGACTTTATTTTGGTGATATTAGTGCAACTTTTGTTGTTGACATTTTAGTAACTAAATGGCTTTACAGTCTGAATCAACACTTTATTTTAGTGATATTAGTGCTAGCAAAAAAAATGGTTACACCAGCTTGTTGACATTTTAGTAACTAAATGGCTGTACAGTCTGAATCAAGACTTTATTTTGGTGATATTAGTGCAACTTTTGTTGTTGACATTTTAGTAACTAAATGGCTGTACAGTCTGAATCAACACTTTATTTTAGTGATATCAGTGCTGGCAAAAAAATGTAACTTATACCAGTTTGTTGACATTTTAGTAACTAAATGGCTGTACGGTCTGAATCAAGACTTTATTTTGGTGATATTAGTGCAACTTTTGTTGTTGACATTTTAGTAACTAAATGGCTTTACAGTCTGAATCAACACTTTATTTTAGTGATATTAGTGCTAGCAAAAAAAATGGTTATACCAGTTTGTTGACATTTTAGTAACTAAATGGCTGTACAGTCTGAATCAAGACTTTATTTTGGTGATATTAGTGCAACTTTTGTTGTTGACATTTTAGTAACTATATGGCTGTACAGTCTGAATCAACACTTTATTTTAGTGATATCAGTGCTTGCAAAAAAATGTAACTTACACCAGTTTGTTGACATTTTAGTAACTAAATGGCTGTACAGTCTGAATCAAGACTTTATTTTGGTGATATTAGTGCAACTTTTGTTGTTGACATTTTAGTAACTAAATGGCTGTACAGTCTGAATCAACACTTTATTTTAGTGATATCAGTGCTGGCAAAAAAAATGTAACTTACACCAGTTTGTTGACATTTTAGTAACTAAATGGCTATACAGTCTGAATCAAGACTTTATTTTGGTGATATTAGTGCAACTTTTGTTGTTGACATTTTAGTAACTAAATGGCTGTACAGTCTGAATCAACACTTTATTTTAGTGATATCAGTGCTGGCAAAAAAATGTAACTTACACAAGTTTGTTGACATTTTAGTAACTAAATGGCTGTACAGTCTGAATCAAGACTTTCTTTTAATGATATTAGTGTTGGTAACAAAATATAAGTTACAGCGTTACTTTTTTTTTCATAAAATAATTATTACACGATTTACTGAATTTTTAGGATTATTACTTATTCCTGAAATATTTTGATTAATCGCAAATAAAGGTATTCGATCAAATGATATGCCAATTGATCGTATATTGATTACTGTTGTCACTTCATTGGGTCATCTAGTAATTTTAACATTAAAATTTAACGTTAAAACCACATACTAATCATCTATTATAGATATGAATTGTCAAATTCAAGGTCGACCAAAATGTCACAATGTATAATAATTTTGACAGTGTACTTGTAAAAAAACGATACCTTTTCAAGTTCAAATTGAGACCAATCTAGTTCAAATTGAGACCAATCAAGTTCAAATTGAGACCAATCAATTTCAAATTGAGACCAATCAAGTTCAAATTGAGACCAATCAAGTTCAAATTGAGACCAATCTATTTCAAATTGAGACCAATCAATTTCAAATTGAGACTAAACAAAATCAAATTGACACTAAACAATATCAAGTTGTCATAATAATTTTTATTGGTTTACTCTCAACCTGATATTGTTTAGTGTCAACTTGATTTTGTTTAGTCTCAATTTGAAATTGATTGGTATCAATTTAAACTTGATTGGCCTCAATTTGAAATTGATTGGTCTCAATTTGAAATTGATTGGTCTCAATTTGAACTTGATTGGCCTCAATTTGAAATTGATTGGTCTCAATTTGAACTTGATTGTCATTGGTGTCAACATGTGTTTTGAGGTTATGAGACCTATTACTTTTTAATACAATTTTTAATACAATGGACTTGTCAAAATTTGAAATAATCATTTAAATTGCCGCCAAAATTAAATAGTTAAAATACCTATTGGCGTTCCTAGTAACTTTATCAATAATGCCAACAAAATGGCACTTTGACAATTCATATCTATAATAGATTTAGTTTAAGTCTATAACATCTGTACATTATATATTTTTTAAATTAATCATTGTTTTTGCGCTTTCCAATAGGTGAACAATTAAAAATATAATGTAACTATAGAGTGAGCATGCTTTAAAATAAATAATTGTAAGAAAGAAAATATTTTTCTCTTTTCTTCCATTTATGGCTCATCATATAGAGCATTGCCATAATCTTTTTATTTAATGAGGTTATTCGTCGAGTGGGATGTTAATAAAACTGAATAAATTGTAATGGCAGTTTTTTTTTTGAATTTTTGATGTATTGACTAGTCAGGTGGAGCTAAAAATACGCCCTTTGAAATACGGATTCGAGCATTAATTTCCACTCCATTAGAATAACAGATAATAATTCATAACTGCCCGACGACAAGGATGAGCCCAATTTAACGTGTTTGTTATTTTTTTATGATGCTTTTGCTTCTCTAACGAGTCACAGTTGATCAAACAGCCGTAGCTTATTTATGATCCGTCAAAGTGGCGCAAATTTGTATTTTCAATGCACTACATTGTTAGATTTTAATATGTTATGATATATAATATTTTACCAAATACAAATTTACCAATGCATTTTTTACACTTATTATTATATAATAAGTTTTAAGTAAGTAATAATATGTATTATTATATATTATTACTATTATTATATAATAAGGGTCATTATTATTATTATTGCATACAAAGTCTTACATTGTTTCTTTTGTAAGAATAAACTTACAAATAGGATTTGAAGGGGCATTATTATCCCCCAAATAACCCAAATTCTATCACTAATGAAACAATTGAATTAGTTTTTTTTCCGTAAAATTCACACACAAAGTAAATAATCCCTCAGACGAAAATGGCTTTGCTCCATACGGTCGCTCAGGCATAACAGAAATGTTGTATGCAATTCGGGAATAAACCTCAATAATCCCTCAAACGAAAATGAATAACAATAATTTTGTATGCAATTCGGGAATAAACATCAATAATCCATCAGACGAAAATGGCTTTGCTCCCTACGGTGGCTCAGGCATAACAGAAATGTTGGTCTTGCTGCTTGCCAATGCGAGCGAAAAGTTGACGTTTTCAGAGGACCGTCACTTTACCGCGCGTTGCTATTGACAACAAGCGAAAAGTTCGTATAAACACTTTGTCGCGCGTTGCTATGGACAACAAGCAAAAAGTTCGTGTAAACACTTTGTCGCGCGTTGCTATGGACAACAAGCGAAAAGTTCGTGTAAACACTTTGTCGCGCGTTGCTATTGACAACAAGCGAAAAGTTCGTGAAAACACTTTGTCTAGTCTTGACTTTGTCTAATAACTATTTTAGTTACCAGTAGTTCGAACTCAAAGTGCCATTGTTGCTCTCGGGGAATTCCCACGAGAGCAACAATGTACCACTCTCCGCTCTTATTGCATAAATAACTCATTTTAATTTGGATTATAAACGGGAGATTAATACTAATGAATAATTATAGGGGATAATTGAGGGGAGATTAATAATAATGATTAATTATAGGGGATCATTGAGGGGAGATTAATAATACTGATAATAATAATGACCCAATAATAATAATTAGTTTAAAAAATCATTAATAAATCAATATTAATGATATTCTAATAATAATAATAATAATAATAATAATTAATAATAATGATTAATTATAGGGGATCATTGAGGGGACATTAATAGCACTGATAATAATAATGACCCAATAATAATAATTAGTTTAAAAATTCATTAATAAATCAATATTAAAGATATTTAATTCTAATAATAATAATAATAATAATAATTCATAATAATGATTAATTATAGGGGATCATTGAGGGGACATTAATAGCACTGATAATAATAATGACCCAATAACAATAGTTTAAAAATTCATTAATAAATCAATATTAATGATATTTAATTCTAATCCTAATCTTTTTGAAGATATTTGAATGTGTCTTCCATTCTTTCTTCGTGCTGGTAAAAAGGATTATAACATCTTGACCTCTCGACGCTGTCTCACGTTAACGTATCCACAACAAAAGAATTCGGTTAATCCAAGATACAATCACCGTCGAGACCAGTTATAATGCTTTCACGCCCACATTGAAATAATATTACTTTATTATCTAAATATTTCACCACGACCAGATATCACCCACGCACCATAAGGTGCGGATTCACGAGTTTACGATCGCTCCTGTTAGTATACACGAATGTAATTAAGAAGTATTTTCATGGGATGTCGAAGGATTTATGACATCGCATGAAACTTCCGGAATCTATACCTTGCGAACTGTAGCACTTGTGGCAAACCATGTAATATAATTGTTTCCAATTCGCATTATTAAAAGGCTCATTATGTATATTGAATCTCATCGTTAAAACTACACTTTAATCGAATGGGTGAATAAAATGTTTACATTTTCACTTTATTCACTACAACCATTGACAACGTGAATAATGTAAAAAAAAAATAGGCAAATTCGCACTATCCTTGAAATTTTTGTTGTCACCTGACAATGTGACACTTGCATGCAAATTCTGTAATTCTGATAAAGAATTGGAAAAATTCTTTATGATACACGTGAATAAAGCATTTTATGCTAAAATGCTATTTGCTCAAAATTTTGATTTTTATTCATTTATGTAAATTTTCTTCAAGTGTTCTTCATACACTCACACTCTTGATATGATTTATTATTGTTGTTTTCAAATAATCGTATCGTGCAATTTTCTGAATCCATATTTTCCCATTTTTTTTTCAAAAAATCTGCAGTTTTGGGAAAATTTATTCATTGAAGGACCCACGTTGGTGGATAGCCAGTTAGGGATAATGTCCCTAACAAATACAGTCACTACTACTATTCATTGAATCCGACATTATAACATTTGTGCCATATACACTACTCAAAGAATTATCGCATAATTTTTTTTGTATCCATCAACAAACACATCACATACTTAAAACAAATGTAATGGTGTATTTTTGGAATACGCGAAAATTATTTTGAGCAGTGTAGTTTTAAACCGATATAATTATTTTGCCGCTAGAATAATATTTACCTACACGAGGAAACTCTTGCGATTTGCAGTGCCCACATAAATTTCCGCTCTGTTTAATCGGTTTTCAAATAATCACCAAAACATTTGCACCAGCTTCAACGAAAACATTCTCTAAATCATCTTTGATGTGCCTCCAAAGTTCCAAACGTACATCCGGCAATTAAACGCGACCGAAACACGATTGCAGCTCATGTAAACATTTTTGCGGGCACAAACACATTTTAATGGGGCCGAAAATTAACGCGGCCAAGCTTAAAACGCCCGCGGATCCGCGTGACTCACGTCTTCGGAATGCGCGCAGACCTGAAATAGGCATCACTTGACCATCAAGTTTTTCGTTCAGTGTCATGCGAGATATTTATATCTATCAACAAACGATTATTTGCAGACGTATACGAGTCCGCTGGTAATTGTAATGTGTAATTGTTAAATGTGTTAATAAGTAAATAAAATAAATACATTTGCAAACGTCCGTTTGGAAACGGCTCATCCACCACTTCAAATAATTATGTTTTCCTCAACATAACGGTCGGAAGAGGAATGTTGTATGCAATTCCTCAATAATCCCTCAGACGAAAATGGCTTTGCTCCCTACGGTCGCTCAGGCATAACAGAACTGTTGTATGCAATTCAAGAATAAACCTCAATAATCCCTCAAACGAAAATGACTTGCCTCCCTACGGTCGCTCAGGCATAACAGAGATGTTGTATGCAATTCGGGAACAAACCTCAATAATCCCTCAGACGAAAATGGCTTTGCTTCCTACGGTCGCTCAGGCATAACAGAAATGTTGTATGCAATTCAGGAATAAACCTCAATACTCCCTCAGACGAAAATGGCTTCGCTCCCTAAGGTCGCTCAGGCATAACAGAAATGTTGTATGCAATTCTGGAATAAATCTTAATAATCCCTCAGACGAAAATGGCTTTGCTCCCTACGGTCGCTCAGGCATAACAGACTGTTGTGTGCAATTCGGGAATAAACCTCAATAATCCCTCAGACGAAAATGGCTTTGCTACCTACAGTCGCTCAGGCATAACAGAAATGTTGTATGCAATTCGGGAATAAACCTCAATAATTCCTCAAATGCTCAGGCATAACAGAAATGTTATATGCAATTCGGGAATAAACCTCAATAATTCCTTAAATGCCTAGGCATAACAGAAATGTTGTATGCAATTCGGGAATAAACCTCAATAATCCCTCAGACGAAAATGGCTTTGCTCCCTACGGTCGCTCAGGCATAACAGAAATGTTGTATGCAATTCGGGAATAAACCTCAATAATCCCTCAGACGAAAATTGCTTCACTCCCTACGGCCGCTCAGGCATAATTTAATCGCTTCGCGATTAAAACCTTCGTTTATTCTCTTAATGCATAACTATATTTTCAAATTGCACACCGTAATTTTGTAAACATTGTCTCGTGTGCATAAGTGTGCTCTCATTTTTGGTGCAAATTGGCATCTTCGCGTGTTTACACTTCCTGGTCTCTTGACACACTCTCGTGTCTTGTTTGGAGATTAGGAAACCGCAGACACAAAAACACTAACGATGCGCAGTTTGTGATCTAGATCTGAATCTTGCGTGACTTTCTTTACACGTGCAGCGTTTTTTTTTCTAATCGTGTCTTCTTAATACATATTTTGTAACGTGACTTAATTCAATCGCAACATCTCTAATACGTAGCAGCAGGAATTATTATTAGCCTGACGAGCAAATTATATTATTTGAGTTAACGACAGCCTATTTTCCGCTACTATGATTAATTACCGTCGTCAAAGTAATTTATGAACATATTGACATATTGGTGATACATAAAAGACGATGCTTGCCCAAAGTTGCCCGCCTTTCATTAAAAATTTACGTATTTCAGCGATTTCATGAAAAACAGTAACAGTAGGAAATATTTATGTTAATAGTTAGAAACTTTTGACATTGAAATTGGAAAATTTGGTCTTGAAACTAGGAAAACTATGTTGTAACTAGCAAAGTATGGTCTTGAACCTTTGCGTTGATTGTAAAGAATTCGGAAAATTTTGCTTGTAACAGTAGGTTTTTTTCTTCTTAATAGTTAGAAACTTTTGACATTGAAATTGGAAAATTCGGTCTTGAAACTAGGCAAACTTTAATGTTGTAACTGGGAAAGTATGGTCTTGGAATTTGGTCTTGGAACTAGGAAAACTTTAATGTTGTAACTAGGAAAGTATGGTCTTGAACATATTGACATATTGGTGATACATAAAAGACGATGCTTGCCCAAAGTTGCCCGCCTTTCATTAAAAATTTACGTATTTCAGCGATTTCATGAAAAACAGTAACAGTAGGAAATATTTATCTTAATAGTTAGAAACTTTTGACATTGAAATTAGAAAATTTGGTCTTAAAACTAGGAAAACTTTAATGTTGTAACTAGCAAAGTATGGTCTTGAACCTTTGCGTTGATTGTAAAGAATTCGGAAAATTTTGCTTGTAACAGTAGGTTTTTTTAACCTTAATAGTTAGAAACTTTTGACATTTAAATTGGAAAATTCGGTCTTGAAACAAGGCAAACTTTAATGTTGTAACTAGGAAAGTATGGTCTTGAAATTTGGTCTTGGAACTAGGAAAACTTTAATGTTGTAACTAGCAAAGTATGGCCTTGAACCTTTGCGTTGATTGTAAAGAATTCGGAAAATTTTGCTTGTAACAGTAGGTTTTTTTTTATCTTAATAGTTAGAAACTTTTGACATTGAAATTGGAAAATTCGGTTTTGAAACTAGGCAAACTTTAATGTTGTAACTAGGAAAGTATGGTCTTGAAATTTGGTCTTGGAACTAGGAAAACTTTAATGTTGTAACTAGGAAAGTATGGTCTTGAACATATTGACATATTGGTGATACATAAAAGACGATGCTTGCCCAAAGTTGCCCGCCTTTCGTTAAAAATTTACGTATTTCAGCGATTTCATGAAAAACAGTAACAGTAGGAAATTTTTATCTAATAGTTAGAAACTTTTGACTTGAAATTGGAAAATTTGGTCTTGAAACTAGGAAAACTTTAATGTTGTAACTAGCAAAGTATGGTCTTGAACCTTTGCGTTGATTGTAAAAAATTCGGAAAATTTTGCTTGTAGCAGTAGGTTTTTTTAATCTTAATAGTTAAAAACATTTTGACATTGAAATTGGAATCACCAGCTACGAAAATTTATAGGATTATACTGGTAGTCTTCCACTGGTACTCTATTTGATGATTAAACCTTTTGAGGTTTTGAATTGAATTTGGAGATGATTTATATTTCTGACGCATGTTGACGTGTTAATTTGCGGTCCCAATAAACGTGTTTGCGCTTGCAATAATATTTACACGAGCTGTAATCGTGTTTTGGACGTGTTTAATTGCCAGAGATATACGTTTGGAGGCACATCAAAGATAATTTAAAAAATGTTTTCGTTGAAACTGGAGTAAATATTTTGGTGATTATTTGAAAACCGATCAAATCGAGAGCGGAAATTTATGTACTACAGTCGTAAGTTTTGCTCGTGTAAATATAATTCAAACGGCAAAAATCATTAAATAAAATTTGGAAACTATAAAAACTGCAATTTGTTAAAAATAAACTGCAGAAATTTAAAATAACGTAATTCTTTGATAAATATCATAAATCAGGATAATTGAATCATACACGATTGTAATATAACAATAATAAATCATATCAATATGTTAGATAAACATTTGAAGAAAATTTTCAAAAACAAATAAAAATTCGTATGATAAATAAATCCATCCACATGTCATAAAAATCCTCTTATTTAATCACGTTCATGGATATTAACAGGAGCGAACGTAAACTCGTGAATCCGCATCTCATAGAGAAATATTATATGTATATATATATATATATATATATATATATATATATATATATATATATATATATATATATAGTCAATATCCCTTTCTGCCCTTGTGGGTGCAGGGTTTTTAATAATAATAAAAAAAATTAATATGGATAGAATACTAACAAAAATAATAATAAGGCTCAGTTTTACAATCGTGGATAATCTTAGTTTGAGGTACGAACCAAGATAATTTACGATTGTAAAACTGGGCCTAAGTCATAGTTTATAGCACGAGTCCAAATTTATGCTACGAGGCGTAAAGCTGCAAGTGTTTTAATGGAAAAGCGAATTCCCCTGAAAATTTGACAAAGTTTCGGTACTAAATAAGTGAGACAATCAAAAGTAGGTTAGGTCAGGTTAGGTTAGGTATAGCTATTACTGACTTTGACAATTTATCTGTTTGATTGATGGCTATTACAGTTCTGCAGAAGCATCTCCTAAATATTTGGATGTTGGTTATTACAGTTTTACAAAAGTTTGTAGTATCTATTTGGATGGTGGTTACAGGTCCTTAGAGGCTTGAGGTGGACCACCTGCAGACCTTTGAGGTGGACCACCTGCAGACCTTTGAGGTGGACCACCTGCAGACCTCTGCGGTATTAGTACTGCTTGGTGGTGTATATTTAGTTGCTCAATGAAACCATTGGTCAAAACCACTTACTTTGTGGTTGAAAACGTCCGTCTGGTTGTTGAGGTTGATCGGGGGCACGATGTGCTCGAACTCCGAACAACAGCAGCACTTGCAACAGTTGCCACACATTGCAGGCACAGGCGAGGCTGCTATACACCGTGTATTATTATACGATTATATATTTATAAAACGTTTTGGCAGATAGAGTGCGACGAAGGCCGACGGTGCTATTAAAAAATATCCATTAGGTCACACACAGCACCTTCGGAAATATTAATAAAACACAGTCACTGTACTTGCTGATGATGATTCACGTACACTTTTCACCAACACCACCACCTGGACGTTGGTGGGTCAGTTTGGGATTAGGTTATGGTTGGCTGGTTTGATCCCAGTAAACCCAAATGTCCGGCCTAGCAATGGACCAGCATTGGCCCAACAATAGGTCAGCACTGGCCCAACAAAGGTCCAGCATTGGCCACTGCTCGACCGGACATTCTGGTGTTCATTGGGAAGAAGCTTTTACGACCCATAATTTGTTTAAACTGTTTTAACGTGAGGATATTTGTACTTGAGTAAATGTGTGTCATGTAAGTTACACACTACATATTAAGTACTAAGTACTAAGTATAAGTACTAAGTATAAGTACTAAGTAATATCTAGTATTGGTCAAAATTAGTTTCTAGAGTCACCACAGAAAAATAGCCCTGTGGAGTATTTATGGGTGTCCACGATTATCCCGAAAAACCGGCTACGGTAATATACCAACACTATCGCGTCACGCCTCCGCTGTTTACACGGCTCCAGATGAAAATTGAATGGGACCTCGCTAAGTTGCTCATATGTTACCTGAATACAGGCACGCAGTGCCGCCAACCCGCGCAACATAAAGCCGCGAATCAAAATGATCCATGAGCCTTTGGGGACCGTTACAATCGGTTCTGTAGAGAAGATCTGTAGAACCGATTGTAACGATCCCCAAAGGCTCATGGATCATTTTGATTCAGGGCTTTATGTTGCGCGGGTTGGCGACACTGCGTACATGCATTCAGGTAACGTATGAGCAACTTAGAGAGGTCCCATTCAATTTTCATCTGGAGCCGTGTAAACAGCGAAGGCTCGACGCGATAGTGTTGGTATATTACCGTAGCCGGTTTTTCGGGATCATCGTGGGCACCCATAAATACTCCACAGGAGGACAATACGCTGAGTACGGAGCTGAGAGAGAATTGTTACGTCATCACGTTTGATGAACGATTCTAGAAACCGTATTAGGGAATGTTTTCGAATAAAAGTGGGCATAGGAATCTAAAATATGTATCGACTAGGCCAAAATTTCAAGTTTCTATACCTAAAAACAAGTGCAATAATAAATTTTCAAAGGTTGAAAAACGTGGAAACGACATTAGGGGTGTTTTTGCGTAAATATAACTTACTAACTTACTAACTGTAAGTAACACTTACTTACTGAAAGGCCCAAACGATATTTAAAGTTGTTACGCTATTAATAACGCACACAATTAATTAATAAATATTCAAATTCAAATATACTATTTCCTATAATTTTTCCTAATTCGAGCGCAAAGTGCCATTGTTGCTCTCGGGGAATTGGCAAGTCTTTCACCATTTTCTTTCGCAATTAATAACGCGGGATATAAATAATTTATTTTCACAAAGTTTAAGGGCAGGATCTCAATTTGGGGGTGGCTTCCAGTAAAAGTGGCTTTATCAAATATATCAGTTGATATGGTGTATAGAGATATTGGGCTGCTAAATATAAAATTAAACCCCAAAATGAACAACTGTATAATTCAGAGGGTGGGAATACTTTAAGGGATGTTACTTATAAAAACTGAAATTACTGTAAGGTTCTACATAAATTACACAAAGCGTGTGCAAAATTTGATGGTTGTACATTAATAAGCAACGTTGTAAATAATTAAAACGTATTAGGGGTTGTGCAAACATTTTGGGGGTAGCTGCTCTAAATTTGACAACACAGCAATTTCCGACATAAAATCCTGGACCTGAAAATCAAATTTTGCATAATTCTGGTAATTAATAACACCATTTTCAAATTCAAATATACTTATATTATTTACTATTTTTTACTATTTCCTATATTTTTTTCCTAATTCGAGCGCAAAGTGCCATTGTTGCTCTCGGGAGAAAATTGCCGAGTGACTCGTAGCGGAGCGCGCCAATTCCCCGAGAACAACAATGGCACTTGGTTGCTCTCGGTGCCATTGTTGCTCTCGGGGAATTGGCGCGCTTCCCCGAGAGCAACAATGGCATCGAGAGTAATAATGGCATCGAGAGCAACAAAGTGCCATTGTTGCTCTCGGGGAATTGGCGGAATTTTCCCCCGAGAGCAACAATGTACTACTCAACTACAACTCAAATAATATACTGGGAGGACATAAATAACTATTACATGCAATAAAATGCACTTTATTGATTATGCTATTAATGTTTCAAGTCACTAGACGTATGTAGTTTTAAGTTTTTCACGATTGTGTTTCATTAGCTCTAATTACGTCTTGTATTTGTTATGTATATCGTTAACAATATCTAATTGTCCGCAGAAACGTCACTCTGGTGGATCCAGTTCCACTGCACATCCGAAAAGGTACTTCTTGTTTCTGGATCTTCGTCAAGTCAACTTTAAAGCAAGATCAAGACATAAGGTAGGTCATATAGGATGAACTCCAACTCGTATTTCAGTGAGTACACATTTTTGAGCAATCAAGGTTTTTCTTGCGCCCACTTTATGATCCTCGATCTTCCTTTTTAGCATTCTGTAAAGTGCCATTGTTGCTCTCGGGGAATTGCCCAACTTTCCCCCGAGAGCAACAATGTACCATTTTGCGCTCTTATTGGATAAATAGCTATTCTTGCTTTTATACCGAAATAATTGGGTGTAAAAGTGCCATTGTTGCTCTCGGGGAATTGCCCAACTTTCCCCCGAGAGCAACAATGTACCACATTGAGCTCTTATTGGATACATATCTATACTTGCTTTATACCGAAATAATTGGGTGTTAAAGTGCCATTGTTGCTCTCGGGGAATTGTCCAACTTTCCCCCGAGAGCAACAATGTACCACTTCGCGCTCTTATTGGATAAAAAGCTATTCTTGCTTTTATACTGAAATAATTGGGTGTAAAAGTGCCATTGTTGCTCTCGGGGAATTGCCCAAATCCCCCGAGAGCAACAATGTACCACTTTGCGCTCTTATTGGATAAATAGCTATTCTTCAATTCAATTCAATTCAATTCAATTTATTTCATGTTAATGGCTTTGCAGCCTTACAATTGTCATTACATAATATAATAAAAAAATACATATTAAAAAAAGGACCGTTCATAAAACGGCAAATTAACAAAACATATAAAATTACATTGCACTACATTCTACATTCTTCTTGCTTTTATACCGAAATAATTGGGCGTAAAAGTGCCATTGTTGCTCTCGGGGAATTGCCCAACTTTCCCCCGAGAGCAACAATGTACCACTTTGCGCTCTTATTGGACAAATAGCTATTCTTGCTTTTATACCCCAATAATTGGGTGTAAAAGTGCCATTGTTGCTCTCGGGGAATTGCCTAACTTTCCCCCGAGAGCAACAATGTACCACTTTGCGCTCTTATTGGATAAATAGCTATTCTTGCTTTTATACTGAAATAATTGGGTGTATTGCGCATAAAGAAGCGCTAACAGTAACGTGTACGTTATTTGACAGCATCACATTTACATATCAAATGTTATTATGTCATAATTGCATTCGACATTTGAATGTCATGTTGCTACATAACGAACAAGTTACTATAAACGTTTTTTGAAATTTCCTACAATATTTCCTATATTTTTTTCTAATTCTAGCGCATAGTGCCATTGTTGCTCTCGGGGAATTGTCCAACTTTCCCCCGAGAGCAACAATGGACCACTTTGCGCTCTTATTGGAAAAATAGCTATTCTTGCCTTCATACCGAAATAATTGGGTGTATTGCGTTTAAAGTCTTTTTGATACACAATACATCTGCATATGTGAACTTATAACTTGTTTAGCTTATGGTCTTCCATAGGTGTTATTAGTTTTTCTTGACTTTCCAAAAAATGGTTTCATTTCCAAGTTTTCTTTTTTGAATTCGAGAGTTCAGTGAGTTCAGTCTGTTTTCAGTGATTTCCTACGTAGAATTAATGTACAGCAGTGTTGAATTATGTATTTTTTAAATCTACATTGACGTCAGTATTTGAAAAGTATTACAATCTCATTAGACCTCAGTTATGCATGTTTTTAAACGTTGCAACTTTGTAGCTTGGTTTTGAATAATTGAAAGCTAATTAAATCGTAAGTTAATTATTACGACTGAGATATTAAGAAACTAGTATTTTTACATTTGCTATAGTTCTACTGAATGGCTACATAAATAATACTAATATATTATAATATATTGCATAAATACTGTATTCCATAGAACTGGCACTAAAAATAGTCATCAGGGTCGTTGCAATCGTGCAATCGTTAATACGTGTTAATCCATATATAAACAATAAATAAAACATGTTTGTCCACGACTATCTCATAATTCACCTATTATACTTTCCGCAATTATAATAATATCCATTAATTATAATCAAATTATAGTGATTAATAACATTAGTCACTACTGAAATGTCTTGTACGTCTAATGTGTCCCATTGTTAAAAAAATCAAAACTCCAAAATCAAAAATCAAAAAGTTCTGGTGTAAGCCACGGTACGGTACTGGTACGGTACGGTACGGTACTGGTGTAAGACACGGTACGGTAGAAGGGCAAATCAATGGACGTGTAATTTTAAAAGAATTTTACTTTCGCATTACGTTATTTAAACCAGGTACTCGAGCAATATATCGCATATAGTCATACAGTCGTGGAGTAAATTATTTTAATTATTTTGCAATGAATCAAAAGTGGATTAAATTTCAGATATCAAATATATTTAAAAATTGATTTAGTTCGAGCGAGATGCCTCTGAAAAACGCAATTACATCGTCTACATATCGAGCTGATGCTTTTAAACGTTTCCTCATTTGCCTCATATCGAAATATTTAATACCCAATTTTCGTATTTCTCTTTGCAATAAATCAAATCTTTGGTTGAATTGCTCGCATTTAAATGGTCATAATGCACTTATTATACTTATGTTTCCGCAATTATAATAATATCCATTAATTATAATCAAGTTATAGTGATTAATATCTTTAGTCACTACTGAAATGTCTTGTAATTGTAATGGTACAAATGGACTTGTAATTTTAAAAGAATTTTAATTTCGTATTACGTTATTTAAACCAGGTACTCGAGCAATATATCGCATATAGTCATACAGTCTGAAATTATTATCTGAATTGTTTTAATTATTTTGCTCTGTTTCAAAAGTGGATTAAATTTCAGATATCAAATATATTTAGAAATTGATTTAGGTGCCTCTGAAAATGGTAATTACATTGTCTACATAACGATCTGATGCTTTTAAACGTTTCCTCATTTGCCTCATTTCGAAATATTTAATATCCAATTTTCGTATTTCTGTTTGCAATAAATCAAATCTTTTGTTGGATTGCTCGCATTTAAATGGTCCGTCAATGCCAAATAATATCTTAGCTCGATTAAAATATTCAATCTGGCACCGTTACGTTCGGCTGGCCCAAAAGCATTTCGATTAAATCGCATTGGGTTTATTTTGGTGGCGCGGTGGCCACTTGGTGCGACGTAAATCGGAGTCATCTGTCCGCTGATGATGATGATGAGGAGATGCTGCGCTAATTCGCAATTCCGATCGAACGGCGGCGCTCTCTATTTATACGTTGTTGGTTATGTAAAGTCGCCGAGTTTGCCGTGTGTTGGCCACGAGGCCAGAAAATAATACGGGCACGTAAATATTTGGTCGCTGTACGTTCTTGTCGCACCTAGTTTTTCGTCCTTTCGTCATATGTTACGATGGCGTCATTTGTTACGTATGAAAGGTGTTTTTCAGAATTTCAGAAGTAGGGTTATAACGGTATTGTCTCTTTTTTGTGTGTCCCATTGTCTCAAAAATGAAACAAAATTTCAAAAATCATAAATTTCTGGTGTAAGATACGGTACGGTACTGATACGGTACGGTACGGTACGGTACTGACACGGTACGGTACGGTACGGTGCTGGTGTAAGACACGGTACCATACCGTACCGTACCGTGTCAGTGTACGGTACGGTATGGTACAGTACTGGTGTAAGACACGGTACGGTAGAAAGGCGTACATTTGTTCTTGTCGTCTCTAGTTTTTCGTTCTTTCGTCACATGTTACGAGCGGCGTCATTTGTTACGCATGAAAGGTGTTTTTTCAGAGTTTCAGAAGTATCGTTTCCACGGGATTGTGTTTTTGGTTTGGATTCGTGTCCCATTGTCCCAAAAAAATCAAAACTTCACAATCAAAAATAAAAAAAAATCTGGTGTAAGACACGGTACGCTACTGGTACGGTACGGTACGGTATTGGTGTAAGACACGATACGGTAGAAGGGCACATAATTTGTTCTTGTGGCATCTGTTTTGTCGTTCTTTTGTCATAGTGGGTTGTTCTTGTCGCTTTCAGTGTTTCGTTCTTTCGTCATATGTTCATGCTTTGGTTTCATATGCATGAAAGTTGTTTTTCAGAGTGTCAGAAGTATCGTTTTCATGGGATTGTGTCTTTGTTTTGGATTTGTGTTCCATTGTCTCAAAAAAATCAAAACTTCAAAATCAAAAATAAAAAAATTCTGGTGTAAGACACGGTACGGTACTGGTACGGTTCGCTACTGGTACGATATGGTACTGTTGTAAGATACGGTATGGTAGAAGGGCATATCTTTTGTTCTTGTCGTTTCTAGTTTTTCGTTATTTCGTCATATATTCATGATATGGTTTCATATGCATGAAAATTGTTTTTCAAAGTGTCAGAAGTATCGTTTTTACGGGGTTGTGTTTTTGTTTTGGATTCATGTCCCGTTGTCTCAAAAAAATCAACACTTCAAAATCAAAAATCAAAAATTTCTGGTGTAAGACACGGAACGTTACTGGTACGGTACGGTACTGGTACGGTACTGGTATGGTACGGTACTGTACGGTACTGGAGTAAGACACGGTAGGGTAGAAGGGCATATAATTTGTTCTTGTGGCATCAATTTTTTCGTCCTTTCATCATATGTTACGAGCGGCGCCATTTGTTACCAATGAAAGGTGTTTTTCAGAGTTTCAGAAGTATCGTTATCATGGGATTATGTCTTTGTTTTGGATTCGTATTCCGTTCTCTCAAAAAAATCAAAACTTCAAAATCAAAAACAAAAATTTCTGTTATAAGACACGGTACGGTGCTGGTACGGTACGGCACGGTACTGGTACGGTACGGTACGGTACTGTCAGACACGGTACGGTAGAAGGGCATATCATTTCAGTATGCGAAGAAGTTAAAGGATGAGATTGAGAAGTAAAAAGAAACATGTTATTTTGGGCAAACAGATCGTGTTATAAGAACAGCTACTAATTTTGCTACTATTCTACTAAGTAGAACTTTGCTACTATTCTGCTAAGATACACAATCATTGATAATAGCTATTTATAGTATAAGTGAATAAAGTCGATTTTATCCACGAAAAAACAGTTTCAAGAGGCGAAGGCGAGTTATGATGTTTTCGAGTGGATACAATTGCTTTATTCACGCGTAACATAATAGCTATTTGTGCAATAAGTTAGGAAATGTAATTTTTAACATACACAATCACTGATAATAGCTATTTCTAGTATAGGTGAATAAAGTCGATTTTATCCACGAAAAAACAGTTTCAAGAGGCGAAGGCGAGTTATGATGTTTTCGAGTGGATAAAATTGCTTTATTCACGCGTATCATAATAGCTATTTGTGCAATAAGTTAGGAAATGTAATTTTTAACATACACAATCACTGATACTAGCTATTTATAGTATAGGTGAATAAAGTCGATTTTATCCACGAAAAAACAGTTTCAAGAGGCGAAGGCGAGTTATGATGTTTTGGAGTGGATAAAATTGCTTTATTCATGCGTATCATAATATCTGTTTGTGCAATAAGTTAGGAAATGTTAAAAACATGCAGATGTTATGAAAAATATTAGTTATCCAATTCGTATTATTAAAATGCTCATTATGTATATCGAATCTCATCGTTAAAACTACACTTTAATCGAATGGGTGAATAAAATGTTTATTCACTCGAAAACATTATCGCACTCGACTTCGTCTCTTGCGCTTAACTGTTTTTTCGTGGATAAAATTCGACTTTATTCACTTATACCATAAATAAGCTATTTATTCTGCACTTGTTAGGAAATATTCCACGTTTTCTAATTCAAATTAGTATTTGAATGTTAAAGTTTTCCAAACTCTAATAGAAAAAAGATATTTTCCTATTCGTTGAATAATTTTCGTGAAGTGTCACATTGTCAGGTATTATTATTAATTAATATTAATTGTAATAAAATGATTATGGAACAAAAACGCTGCAACATTGCATTTCCATTCATGTTGCAACATAATATAATTAGTTACATACTTTGGAACATAATAAGTAATAAATTATACAGCGTGAGTTTTTTTTTCATTTTAAACATTGAGATCTCGGAAACTATAAAACATAGAGATTCCGTTAAATGAGGAAAGAGTTGTCATTTAAAGAGCTAGCATGATATGCTTTTGTTTTTTGAAAAAACCCATAGTTTTTGAGTTATAATACAAATTTTTTTTTTGAAACGGCAGCCATTCTTAGCTTTGACATTTTTAAAAAGGACATTTTTGCTCTTGATAACGATATAATATTTGGAATCTTTGGAACATAATGAATAATAAATTATACAGGGTGAGTTTTTTTTCATTTTAAGCATTGGGATCTCTGAAACCATAGTAGTAGTAGTAAGTTTATTCATGTTTCACCTTTCAGTTTACATAAGTCAAGAAAAAGAACATAGAACATAGAGATTCAGTTAAATGAGGAAATAGTTGTTATTTTAAGAGCTTATGCAAGATATGCTTTTGTTTTTTGAAAAACCCCATAGTTTTAGAGTTATAATGCATACTTTTAAAAAAATCATTATTATCATTATCATTTTAAATCATTTTAAGTCATTATTGGCTTTGACGTTGTTAAAAAGGACAATTTTTTCTCTTGATAACGATATAATGTTTGGAAACTTTTTAACATAATAAATAATAAATTATACAGGGTGAGTATTTTTCATTTTAAGCATTGGGATCTCTGAAACCATAGTAGTAGTAGTAAGTTTATTCATGTTTCACCTTTCAGTTTACATAAGTCAAGAAAAAGAACATAGAACATAGAGATTCAGTTAAATGAGGAAATAGTTGTTATTTTAAGAGCTTATGCAAGATATGCTTTTGTTTTTTAAAAAACCCCATAGTTTTAGAGTTATAATACATACTTTTTTTAAAATCATTATTATCATTATCATTTTAAATCATTTTAAGTCATTATTGGCTTTGACGTTGTTAAAAAGGACATTTTTTTCTCTTGATAGCGATATAATGTTTAGAAACTTTGGAACATAATAAATAATAAATTATACAGGGTGAGTTTTTTTTCATTTTAACCATTGGGATCTCTCAAACCATAGTAGTAGTAGTAAGTTTATTCATGTTTCACCTTTCAGTTTACATAAGTCAAGAAAAAGAACATAGAACATAGAGATTCAGTTAAATGAGGAAATAGTTGTTATTTTAAGAGCTTATGCAAGATGTCCTTTTGTTTTTTGAAAAACCCCATAGTTTTAGAGTTATAATACATACGTTTTTTAAATTATTATTATCATTATCATTTTAAATCATTTTAAGTCATTATTAGCTTTCACGTTGTTAAAAAGGACATTTTTTTCTCTTGATAACGATATAATGTTTAGAAACTTTGGAACATAATAAATAATAAATTATACAGGGTGAGTTTTTTTTCATTTTAACCATTGGGATCTCTCAAACCATAGTAGTAGTAGTAAGTTTATTCATGTTTCACCTTTGAGTTTACATAAGTCAAGAAAAAGAACATAGAACATAGAGATTCAGTTAAATGAGGAAATAGTTGTTATTTTAAGAGCTTATGCAAGATATGCTTTTGTTTTTTGAAAAACCCTATAGTTTTAGAGTTATAATACATCCTTTTTTTAAAATCCTTATTATCATTATCATTTTAAATCATTTTAAGTCATTATTGGCTTTGACGTTGTTAAAAAGGACAATTGTTTCTCTTGATAACGATATAATGTTTGGAAACTTTGGAACATAATAAATAATAAATTATACAGGGTGAGTTTTTTTTCATTTTAAGCATTGGATCTCTGAAACGATAGTAGTAGTAGTAAGTTTATTCATGTTTCACCTTTCAGTTTACATAAGTCAAGAAAAAGAACATAGAACATAGAGATTCAGTTAAATGAGGAAATAGTTGTTATTTTAAGAGCTTATGCAAGATATGCTTTTGTTTTTTGAAAAACCCCATAGTTTTAGAGTTATAATACATACTTTTTTTAAATCATTATTATCATTATCATTTTAAATCATTTTAAGTCATTATTGGCTTTGACGTTGTTAAAAAGGACAATTTTTTCTCTTGATAACGATATAATGTTTGGAAACTTTGGAACATAATAAATAATAAATTATACAGGGTGAGTTTTTTTTTCATTTTAAGCATTGGGATCTCTGAAACCATAGTAGTAGTAGTAAGTTTATTCATGTTTCACCTTTCAGTTTACATAAGTCAAGAAAAAGAACATAGAACATAGAGATTCAGTTAAATGAGGAAATAGTTGTAATTTTAAGAGCTTATGCAAGATATGCTTTAGTTTTTTTCTCACCAAAACTCACCCTGTATATTCATTCCTCTTGAAATAATATAATGAGGTACATGCATTAAAACGAAGTAAATCGTAAATTATATTGCTGTTACAATGTAGTGCGTACATACATTTTACTAGGTCATGTATGCATTTTTCGCCTCTATATTAACAACTGCCAACAAATCATTAGGCGATTTTGGTACGCTTCCATATGTTACAGTACATAAATATTAGTGAAACATCGAACACAAGAGACGTAGCAGAATTATTTACACGTTTATTGACAATTTTGTGTAGTTTACCAGTAGAAATATATTTTCTAAAGTGGAGAAGTGGAAGTGGAAGTGGATATACAAATGCGTTTGGTTTTTGCCAGTATTCTGCTTCGAAGTTAATTTTAAAAAGACAAAATTTGCTTATAACAAGAGAACGTTTACATTGATTTGGATGTTGTTTGATCCCAGTAATCTGTGGTAAAGCCATGTCCACATAATTTAGAGACACCCTGTATATTGTTTTTTAAATTTAAAAAAAAACGGAAATAATATTTGGGTTGCATATCAGCAATAAAAAAATAACACAGTACATGGGGGCAGGGTAGGATGGGGAACATACAAGCGGCCCGGGAACAAACTTTTATCGGCCCATTTTGCATTCACATAAAATTGCAATAATACCATATAATCAAAATAATAATCATACTTCAAAATTTGACAAATATGTAAAAATCAAAAATACTTTACAATAAATAATTTAAAATTAAATATATTATTTTTATTTTTAAAATATATTAAAATGTATTATCAGAGACATAACACCTCTGAGGATGGCTAATAAAAGCCGAAACAAGTTGGGTGAAGAACATCAAATAAAAAGATTGCATAACTAAAAGAAAGTACTCCCCATAAAGAAAAAATCAATATAAAATTTAATACCGTAAGTTTTTCATAATACTTATTTATTTATTAATACAGAGGTTCCTAAAGTGTGCGATTACTGTACTGCTTTCAATCATATTAAATAAAATATGAAAAGATTAGGTAATTAGAATTCATGCTTTGACTAAGAAAATTTAATTGTAATTATAAAATCTTCATTAAAATTACAAAGTTTTATTAGATCCAGCAATTTTTTTTTGAATTATTGGAGTTTTATCCCGAAAGCATATCCCTCACAAAGTTGTTTAAATGTTATTTTCAGAAAATTTTTGAACATGAAAGAAAAAAATTAATAATTAAAAAAAATTAAATGTAATTTTCAACATTATTACTTTTACAAATTTTACAGTACAAATTATAATGTAAATTGTAAAATATTAATCAAAACACAAAATCGTCATTTGCATTATACAATTTATATTGAAAATTATAATAATAATAATAATATTTACTAGCGGGAGAACCTGCACAATATACACATAAAAATAAAAAATAAAAACTTACTAAATGAAAATGAACTTGAAACTTGATTTGAATTTTTTCATGAAAGTAAAAAATGTATATTATAAATTCCAAAACTCAAATGAAATATGAGTATCATGATAACAAAGTTATAATGATAAATGATAGAATTTAGTTGGAAACAATAAACAATTTATAGTAAATTCGAAAATATTAATTATAAATTTAAATGTTAAATTAAGATTTGACATTTTTAGTATAAATTATAAAAAAACTTTATCCTTAAAACATATAACTCACTAAGTTATTAATATTCTGACAGAAATTTGCAAAAATATTAATGCAAAATACAAAATTATGTACAAAATTACAAAGAGAAGCTATGAAGTTTTCATTGCAAATGACAAATTTTAATATTTTATTACAAATTGCAAGTTCATCAAACCATAAAATTCTCATTGAAACATCTCGCTTGTAAACTGCAATGAATTGGAAATAACAAAATTTTCGTTAGAATTTTTTAATATAATTACTAGACTTTTCATAAATTGTAAAGATCAATGGAATCTGCGAGTTTTTTTATTCTAATTTATGACGTCTTTCCCCAGAAATCATATTCCTTGCAATGGTGTTAACCATTTCATAGGAATTCGCAAAAAATATAATGGATGCTGTAAAATGTTGATTAAAATGATAGAATTTAGTTGGAAATTATAAAATTCTTATAGTAAATACGAAAATATTAATTATAAATTTCAATGTTAAAATAACATTTGAAATTATTAGTATAAATTAAAAAAAAAACTTTATCCTCAAAACATATAACTCACTAAGTTATTAATATTCTGACAGAAATTTGCAAAAATATTAATGCAAAATACAAAATTATGTACAAAATTACAAAGAGAAGCTATGAAGTTTTCATTGCAAAGGACAAATTTTGATATTTTATTACAAATTGCAGGTTCACCAAACCATAAAATTCTCATTGAAATATCTCGCTTGTAAACTGCAATGAATTGGAAATTACAAAATTTTCATTAGAATTGTTTAATATAATTACTAGACTTTTCATAAATTGTAAAGATCAATGGAATCTGTGAGTTTTTTTATTCTAATTTATAACGTCTTTCCCCAGAAATCATATTCCTTGCAAATGTATTAACAACCATTTCATAGAAATTCGCAAAAAATATAACGGATGGTGTAAAATGTTGATTAAAATGTTTTTAAATTCAAAATGATGAATGTTACGAAATTTTGATGATGGATTTCAGTATTTCAATAGAAATTATGGAGAATTAATTCTAAATTTCAAAAGTTTTAGAATTTGTAAAAGTTGAATATAAATTGGAGCATTGTAGTGAAAATTGCAAAGTTTTTATTATGAATACAATATTTCAATGGAATTAGAAAACAATCATAAAGTATAAATAAGTTTATATTATCACTATAACAAATACAATAATAAATAAGCAAATAAGTAAATAAAGAAATAAATCAGTTTTATTGGAATTATGTAATTTTCGTTGTGACTTTCATCATTCATCATTCTAAATTACAAAATTGCAATAACTTTATGAAAATTTTATTGTTAATTGATAAATTTCACTGTAAAATGTAAAATATTCAACATTCGTATTATAAATTACAACATTTCAGCAGCGATTATGAAAATTTTATTGTAAATTGCCAAAATTTCACTATAAAATGCAAAATGTCATTGGCATTTCCAAAATTTGTATCGAGTTGTTAAAATGTTTATAGTTATTTGTAGAAAATTTTATGAAAATAAACTTATTTGGAAATTACGAACTTTTCATTAGAGATTACAAGATGTTTATTAGATATTGTGAAATTCTTATTATAAATACTAAAATTTTACTACATATACATTTTCCTTACAAATTAGAAATTTTTATTAAAAATTGCAAAAAGCTAATCAAACCACAGCATATTAAAATTAAATCATGTCGATTGTAAATTAAATTTACAAAAGCTTCAAAATTTGCAATACATTTTTTATTAGAAATACCATTTTTTTTATAAATTACAAAGATTAATGGAACCTGCCAATTTTTAGTTGAAAATTATAACGGCTATCTACACAATTTATATTCCTCGCCAAATTATTTCATATTTCATATAAATTTGCAAAAAATATTATGGAAAGGGAATGGATCCATGGAAAATCCTAGTTCAAAAAAGGGGCTGCGAGGCGAAAAAGTTTGGGAACCACTGTGTTAATACATATATAAACAATCTTTATTGGGCTATCGACCACATGGGGCCTTTCCGCCTTGTGTTAATACAGTAGTAGTGACTGTATTTGTTAGGGATATTATCCCTAACTGGCTATCGACCAACGGGGGTCCTTCTGCCGTGTGTTTTGTGTAAGTGTGTGTATTGAGTTAGGGCTTGTTACTCTAGAAATTCGCCCCCGATCTCTAGAGCGCCGTTAATGAGCTCCCAACGGCGAATGGCACTAGTTTCTCAGTACAAATGTACTACCTGTACTGGGGCTCGAACCCAGGTCTTCGTGCATGCTAAGCAAGCGTTCTAACCTGTCAGCCAAACTAGCGGTTGTGTTAATACATTAAATCAAAATTATTAATAAACTTGTCGTCGGATCTGGGAAAATTCTGGGGCTTCCGGCCCAACATTCGGGATGGCTACCGGCCCACTGGGAAATTTCCCATTTTCCCGTATGACCCATCCGCCCCTGCATGGGGGCCCAAATTTTAATTTTTCCCAAGACCCCACGAAGCCATTGCGCGCCGTGATTAGGGCCTATTAATTATCAAACTTAGTGATCAAACTGAGTGAGAGAAATAAATATGCAAGTGGAAGTAATGAAGTAAATTGCCGCTGTAATTGATTTCACAAAGCAGACAAATCTTGACTTTGCGAGGAATCAATAAACACACATCTATTTTACAATGAACACCGTCGGTTTTGTCAATTTCCATGCTCATTAACATATAAGTTTTGTACAATTCATCTGTGAAGTTACAAAAGTACAAAAACTCAATCAAATTATCGCTTATCTTCATATTTTCAATGCTTGACCTACTTAAAATAAATCCTGTGCAGACTTGTCCGTGGCCTAACAATGCCCCACTTCTTATCTTTTGATTCATTGCACCTTTGTCTAACTGCAAGAAACCCTTTGGTGTGACACCAGCAGACAATGCTAATCGCGCGCAGCGTCTTCAGCACTTGGCTGCGGGCTGATTCACATACGCCAAAATTATCAAATTTGGTGCACTGATTAAGCGCCAGACTAATTGTTTTGAGTGGATTGATTCGTCCCATTGACACCTGCATTGTCCTCTGAGGGTCAGTCGAGAGTAGTGAGTGCGTGTGTGCTAAGAAGATGCCGTTTCGGGTAATTCCAGAGATTCCAGGTTCTGCAGAGCATTCCCGAGGGTTCTTACATATGCAGGGACTTCTTGTATACGGTCAGTGACATGCCCTTTATCCCTAATCGTCCGCATAATAGTCTTTGATCGCGTTTTGTGTAGAAAATGATGCATATTTCGATCGTATGAACGCCACGATTTGCACGTTTACGATGTGAGATGCTAAAACTACGATTCACTCGCGCAAATCGTTTCTACTTTCTCCGTATTAGTTTTGGAGGAGATTTAAAATTCTACACATACTATAATAATAATACACATAATAATAATAATACGCATACTTTAATATAAATAATACACATCAAATACTGCACATATATGTATTGTGGGCTCTTGTTTGGCATTTGTGGGTGACTTTAAGCATAGCCATTCCTATGAAATACACTTTCCATGTGCATAGGGACGGTTTGAAATTTCAATCCTCTGATATCGGCAAACCACCCACACACAGAATAACAATGATAAAAGTCTTAATACCAAATTGAATTCTGATATCGGCAATCCACCCACACACAGAACAACAATGATAAACGTCTTAACACCAAGAATGCAAGTATCACAAAATTGCGCCAAGCAAATATATTTTGGATGTAAAGGTGAACATTTTAGAGGTATTTTAGATGTATTCAGTAAACCTTGCTATACAGGGTGTCCAAGATAAGGATCAACAGCATGGGGTTCTCGCAAACCGTAGAAGTTACAAAGGTGGTTAAATTACAAAAAAAAACTTTATATTTTTATATAGACCGTAAATAAAGTACACCGTGTATTAAATAAGATTTCCTATTACGATTTATATCACAGTATGATTTCTCAAGTTTTTATTCAGAAAAAAAAGCTTGTTAATACATTTCGAACATTTTAGAGTAGTAGGAAACAATTGTTTTAAAAATGACTAACGCTTGTTGAATATTTGTCTAAATTTTGTTCGACATTTAATTACATACACATTTGCATTTGTTTTTACCACTAATTGCTAGAGCCTAATCAACACCTGCTCGAATAATGGCACATAATACATTTTGGTAAATATGTATCTCCGTTATTTATCAACCGATTTTGGAAAACTTTTTTCTATTGTATTCAAGGTTTTGGCACTTTCTGATATTTTTTTTCATATTTTATACTTTTCATCTCAACGCAGCAGTCTCGTGAATTCTCAGTTTCCAATTTTTATACAGGTATAGGTATAGGGCGGTGGTCTTTACATTTTTGATGCAATAACTTCGATGTGCATTTCATAACTTCATAACTTAAAATATCAATAAAAAACTGTCAGCTTATCAATTATGTTTGCCAAAATTTCATTGTTTCTTTAAAAAAATATATTGTTCTGTAAAAATTTAATGATTTCTGTAAATTTTTTAATGATTAATTAGTCTTTAACTTTCAATAAAAAACAGGGTTTGAATAAATCATGATTAAAAAAAAAATCAAAAACCTATGATTTTTTTATATTGTTGATCAATTTTTGCCAGGATAGATGTGATTTATATCAATTGATTTACATCACGATTTTAAACATATGATTTTTGTTTTAATAAATTCTTGGATTTGAACAAGATTGACGATTAAAACACAAAATCAATGTTTTTTAAAAATATTTTTGATCAGTGTTTGCCAGGATAGATGTGATTTATATCAATTGATTTACATCACGATTTTAATCATATGATTTTTGTTTTAATAAATTCTTGGATTTGAACAACAATTGACGATTAAAACAAATTTGTGTCTATCTGTACCATGTGATGGACAAAAAAATTAAAAAAAAAGAAAATATTTTACTCACTTACTTACAATTATTTACTTTAAAGCATGCTAACTCTGAAAATTTGGTAAAATTATTTAAATCATGATTAAAATCACATCAACCCTGCTAAAAACTGTCATCTATTTAATGATGTTTGCCAAAATTTCATCATTTCTGTCAAAATGTACATTGTTTTGTAAAAATATCAATGATTATTGATTTAAAATGACACAAATGATTTAAATCACACCAACCCTGCTAAAATCTGTCATCTGTCCAATGTGTTTCCTAAAAATTTCATTATTTCTGTCAAAATGTACATTGTTTTGTAAAAAAATGTCACTATTATAGTAAAATTTTCTTTTTTGTTATAATGTCGATCATTACTGTCAAAATTTTAATTTAAAATGTCAAAATTAGAATGATTTTTAACTTCCAATTGAAAATTTAGACAGTTACAATTTGAAAATTTGACAGATTTTACATTTTCACATTTTATTTTTCAACCGTAGTCTTCTAATAGAAAATTTGGCAAAATTATTTAGATCATGATTAAATCGCATCAACCCTGAAAAAAACTGTCATTTATTCAATGATGTTGGCCAAAATTTCATAATTTCTGTCAAAATGTACATTGTTCTGTAAAAATATCAATGATTATTGTCAAATTTTCTTTTATTTTGTTACAATGTTGATCATTACTTTCAAAATTTTAATTTAAAATATCATAATTCGAATGATATTCAACTTCCAATTCCAAATTTAGACAGTTGCAATTTGAAAATTTGCCAGATTTCACATTTTCACATTTTATTTTCAACGGTAGTCTTCCAATAGAAAATTTGCCAAAATTATCTAAAGTCAAAATCGACATATTTCCAACTGTAGCTGTCAAAATCTAGGAAGTGTTTAGCACCAGTTTCTAAAATCAGCAAAGTTGACAAATTTTATATTGAAAGTATCCAAACCCCAAAATTTTAACTGCATTTGTCGAAATCTTTAAAAAATATTAACTCTAAACGATTTAGTTTATCAAAATCTGAATTTTTTATATATAAACACGATAAGTGAAAATCTGCCCAATTGTTTTAATCATAATTTAAATTATTTTCTCATCAAATTACTATCAAATTTTTAATTTAGTGCATCAAACTTCGAATGATATTTTACTTCCAATTGAAAATTTGCACTATTGCATTTGAAAATTCGACAGATTTCACATGTGTATATTTGGAACTAAAAAATTACAGGTTTTGACAGATATAAACACGAAATTTCACTCTTTTTTTTTCAACAATTGTCTTCTAATAGAAAATTTGGCAAAATTATTTAAATCATGGTTTAAATCACATCAACCCTGCTAAAAACTGTCATCTATTCAATGATTCTTGCAAAAATGTCATAATTTCTGTCAAAATGTACATTGTTCTGTAAAAAATATCAATGATTATTGATTTCAAATGACACACATGATTTAAATCACACCAACCCTGCTAAAATCTGTCATGTGTTCAATGTATTTCCTAAAAAAATCATTATTTCTGTCAAAATGTACATTGTTTTGTAAAAAAATCCATGATTATTGTAAAATTATCTTTTTTGTTATAATGTCGGTCATTACTGTCAAAATTTTAATTCAAAATGTCAAAATTCGAATGATTTTTAACTTCCAATTGAAAATTTAGACAGTTACAATTTGAAAATTTGACAGATTTTACATTTTCACATTTTATTTTTCAACCGTAGTCTTCTAATAGAAAATTTGGCAAAATTATTTAGATCATGATTTAAATCACATCAACCCTGCTAAAAACTGTCGTCTATTCAATGATATTTCAATGATGTTCGCCAAATTTTCATAATTTCAGTCAAAATGTACATTGTTCAGTAAAGAATATCAATGATTATTGATTTAATATGACACAAATGATTTAAATCACGCCAACCCTGCTAAAATCTGTAAAAAATTCCATGATTATTGTAAAATTATCTTTTTTGTTATAATGTCGGTCATTACTGTCAAAATTTTAATTTAAAATGTCAAAATTAGAATGATTTTTAACTTCAAATTGAAAATTTAGACAGTTGCAATTTGAAAATGTGACAGATTTTACATTTTCACATTTTGTTTTTCAACAGTAGTCTTCCAGTAGAAAATTTGGCAAAATTATTTAAATCATGATTTAAATCTCACCAACCCTGCTAAAAACTGTCATCTATTCAATGATATTTCAATGATGTTCGAAAATATCAATGATTATTGTCAAATTTTCTTTTATTTTGTTATAATGTCGATCATTACTATCAAAATTTTAATATAAAATATCAAAATTCGAATGATTTTTAACTTCCTATTGAAAATTTGGATAGTTGCAATTTGCAAATTTGACAGATTGCACATTTTTCACTTTTTTTTTCAACAATAGTCTTTCAATAGAGAATTTGGTAAAATTATCTAGAGTCAAAATCGATATATTTCCAACTGTGGCTGTCAAAATCCAGGAAGTGTTTACCACGAGCTTCGAAAATCAACAAAGCTGTCAAATTTTAAATGAAAATTATCTAGCTCTCAATATTTTAACTACATCTGCAAAAAATAATAACACTAAACGATTTAGTTTATTAAAATCTGTAATTTTTTACATATTCACACGATAAGTAAAAATCTGCCTAATGGTTTTAATCATAATTTAAATTATTTTCTCATAGTGTCGATGATTACTATCAAAATTTTGATTTAGTGCGTCAAATTTCGAATGATTTTTTATTTCCAATTGAAAATTTGCACTATTGCATTTGAAAATTCGACAGATTGCACATATTCACATTTGGAACTTAAAAATTACAGATATTGCCAAAATTTCATAATTTCTGTCAAAATGTACATTGTTCTATAGAAAATATCAATGATTACTGTCAAATTTTCTTATATTTAGTTATAATGTCGATCATTACTGTCAACATTTTAGTTTAAAATATCAAAATTCGAATGATTTTTAACTTGCAATTGAAAATTTGGACAGTTGCAATTTGAAAATTTGACAGATTTTACATTTTCACATTTTTTTTCAACAATAGTCTTGCAATAGAAAATTTTGCAAAATTATTTAAAGTCAAAATCGACATATTTCCAACTGTAACTGTCAAAATGTAGGAAGTTTTTAGCACCAGCTTCGAAAATCAGTAAAATTCCTTCTGCCAAATATTTCAAATTAACTCTTAAGTTGTTAAATTTTAAATTTAAATTATCAAAACCCTAAATATTCAACTGCATTTATCCAAATGTGTACAAAGTTTAACTATAAACCATTTAATTTATCAAAATATGCGAAAATCCTAATTATTTTATTCGTACAAATTTTGAGTTACAATGTTCTGAAACGTTTCAAGTTCTAGCTTGAATCGAAATTTTTTAATAACAATTGTAAACATAATCTAATCATGTTTACAAATGATGCTGTTAATTTGTGCGTAATTTTTAAAATCAGCTGCGAAAATCTATAAAATTTTCAATCCCAACTGTCAAAATCTGTCAATTTTTATATATAAACGTGAAAATGTGAAAATCTGTCTATTTTGTTTTTAATCTCAAATTTCCAGTTGCAATATTTTGATTTTCAAATTCTTTAATAATAATAATACTACTACTAATAATAATAATAATAATAATATTTATTAATCTTCTAAAACTGTCCATTTTTACATAAAAGCGTGAAAATATTAAAATATGCCTGCTTTTTTTTAATCTGTCAAATTTTCAGTTGCACAAATTTGAAACTTTTTAAGTTCTAACCTAGTCTATTAAAATTTTAACTGACACTATCAAGACAATCAAATTTTTAACATCAATTGTGAAAATTGCCAACTGTCAAAATCTGTCAATTTTTAGATATAAAGGTGAAAAACTGCCTATTTTTTTTTAATCTCAAATATTCAGTAGCAGTATTTTGAAGCTTTTCAAGTTCTTTAATAATAATAATAATAATAATAATAAATTATTGATGTTTCTGACCTAGCATGTCTTACACAGGTCAAATTAATTTGTTCTGCCATATTTTATTCAAATTTTAACTGACACTATAAAAAATAATCAAATTTTTAAGAGCAACTGCAAAAAATATCAAATTTCCATATTATCCTTTTAAGTATGAAATTTTTACAATCAGCTGCAAAAATTTGTAAAATGTTCAACCCCAACCGTCGAAAACTGTCAATTTTTACATAAAAACGCGAAAATGTTAAAATCTGCCTGATATTTTTTAAGTTGTCAAATTTTCCGTTGCACTATTTTGAAACTTTTAAAGTTCTGACCTAGTCTATTAAAATTTTAACTGACACTATCAAATTAATAAATTTTTTAACAACAATTGTAAACATAATCATGTTTATAAACGATGCTGTTAAAAGGTGCGAAATTTTTACAATCAGCTGCAAAAATCTATAAATTTATTAATCCCAACTCTCAAAATCTGCCAATTTGCGAATTTGCTCTTAAAAGGTGCGAAATTTTTACAATCAGCTGCGAAAATGTGTAAAACTTCTAATTCAAACTGTCAAAATCTGTCAATATTTAGATATAAACGTGAAAATGTGAAAATCTGCCATTTTTTTTTTAATCTCAAATATTCAGTTGCAATATTTTGAGACTTTTCAAGTTCTTTAATAATAATAATAATAATTTATTGATGTTTCTAGTACTAGTATGCCTTACACAGGTCAAATTAATTTGTTCTGACTAATTCTATTCAAATTTTAACTGACACTATCAAAAAAATCAAATTTTTAATTTCAATTTTTAGATATAAACGTGAAAATCTGCCTTTTTTTAAATCTCAAATATTTAGTTGCAATATTTTGATTTTCAAGTTCTTTAATAATAATAATAATAATAATAATAATTTATTGATGTTTCTCACACTAGTATGCCTTACACAGGTCAAATTAATTTGTTCTGACTTATTCTATTCAAGTTTTAACTGACATTGTCAAAAATAATCAAATTTTTAAGAGCAACTGCGAAAATCATCAAATTTCCAAATGATGCTTTTAAGTTTGTGCAATTTTTACAATCAGCTGCGAAAATTTGTAAAATGTTCAACCTCAACCGTCGAAAACTGTCCATTTTTACATAAAAACTAAACATATTAAAATCCAAATATACAGGGCTAGTCACGAGGAAAGGTATATCTTTTAAGGGGTGGTAAAGGGCCAAAATTTTCAAAAAATCTTAAGAACATAGGTACCTATAATCCTCAATAGTTTCGGAGATACAGCTGAATTTTTAGATTTATTGTAGTTTTTGTAGTTAAAAATATGTGTCGGTTATTAATTTTTTGAAAAGCATAACATAAACAATGCATGTTTTTCTGTTAATGCACATTCCTATCATTAAATTATAGTACACTTTTGTGCCAAAAGTAATTACATTTAGCTGCTACATTTAAAATGTATTTTATTTCATGAGAATTATTAAGTATTTATACGAAATATTCTCTCTCCACTGCACAAATTATACAATAAAATGCTATTTATACGCGAGCGAACTATTTTTTCCGTCGGAATCCTCTGCAAAATTTCAGGATAATTCGCAGATCTGTGCCAAGACACGCAAAAAAGCCGTTGGTTTGGGAATTAATTAGCATGCTGGACATAATAATTTATGCGTGTTAGTTAAATTTTATCAAAATTTATTATTATTACTTGGCCACATTAAAAACATGTGGGGGCAAATTTTTAACAAATGCGCTGATTTACGCACCAACATTCTGGTTAACTTCCGTTTACACTGAGCCATAACTTCAGGTGTTCATGTAATGGCTCCCATTTATTAGCGCAAGTGAGTGATGATTACTAAACACCATCCTCTCTATTAGCTTCAAGATAGTAGTTATAAAATGGTGGTTCTGGCAATTTATTGCAATAATTAATAATGTGTACATTTGATTGATAATAGCACATAGTCGCGTGCTAAACTAATAATAATATTTATAATAATATTAATATAATGGGTGTGTTCCCCTGATAGCACTGCACTGGCAATCTTATGGGGAAAGTGCACAAATTTGTTATTAATAACGTTAAGGAGCAGTAGGGGTTAATATTATTGCAACAGAGTTTCTTCTCGCGTTAACCTTGTATGGGCCGAACTGATGGGGTCTTTAGTTGCCCCCGAAGAAGGTCCCCAAATATATGTATGGGTACAATATGTATGGGTCGTAAAACGCTGCAAGTGTATGCCGTTAACTTAAGAGTTATTGAACCAACATTGTGGAGGTGATGCAAATCATTGGTGCACGTCGGCTGACTGTTTAAATACTCGCGAATTCACAACCCGACAGACTGTTTCCGTTTCCTGTTTCGCGAATGCCGGGAACGCAGCGGGTTCCTACGTTCAAACGACGCGTGAAGCAACTAGAGGAGATCCCGTGGGATAGCCGAGAGCGACCAGGAATAACCGATCCCACTCTGCACTCTCTCTGCAGCCCCACGTTCGATTAAACCGCATGGGAACGGCAGTACACATATTTCTGGATCAATTTCTCTATTGATGTGTTCAGATGCTCAATTCGTACATAAATGTAGTAATCAGTTTATGAGTGTAAATCTAAAATTTATAGTTATTCTAGCAATTGCGAGAGTTAGCCCTAGTTATACGATCGTGGATTATCTTTAATCGTGGTTCAGTTTCCAAGGAAACCATTGTATTAACAACAGTATCCTAGGTAACTGAACCACGGTCAATGATGATCCACCATCGTACCTTGAGCCTGGCGCACATTAAATCCCCATTTAGGGTTAGAATCGTCGATGTTTGCCACTAGGATCGGTCTAAGGCCGTGGATCATCCTTGACCATGGTTCAGTTGCCTAGGATACAATTGTTAATACAATGGTATCCTTAGAAACTGTGTATCCGTATACCCGACTAGGATAGGTCTAAGGCCGTGGATCATACTTGACCATGGTTCAATTGCCTAGGATACAATTGTTAATACAATAGTATCCTTAGAAACTGTGTATCGGTGTATAATCTTTGGATGTCATTATATAGATTAGTAGGGTCAAATGGTTCAATATCACAATGCTTACAACTACGACGTTCATCAGAAAGAAATAATGATCTTTGATCTTACCTAACCTAACCTACACTAACTTAATAAACTCTAACCTAACTTAACAAATCTTAACCTATCTTAAGCTTACCCTAACTTATTAAACTGTAACCTAACTTATCAAATCCTAGCCCAGGGTTCTTCAACCTTTCATTGCTTAGGAACCCTTCTGACTTGTGGTATTTCTAAAGGAACCCTCGTAATTAAAATAAATAATTATCAAGTTAATTGTAAGTTCAAAGATGGCAAATTTAAATTTTTAATAAAATTTGAGTTATTACTCTTAAAATGTTTTTTTTTCAACTTTCAATGTCAACATTTCAATTATTACTGTCAAAGCTGCACTTATTACTGTCAAAATTGTAAATATTATTGTTTTCAATTCTTGTTGATTTATTGATTACTGTAGACAATTAAATTATTTCTGTCAAAATTGCAATGATTAATCGCCAAATATTTAATTGTAAGTTCAAAGATGGCAACTTGTAATTTTTAATAAAATTTGAGTTATTACTCTTTAAAATTTCAGACTATGACTATATTAATGTCAAAATTTCAATTATTACTGTCAAAGCTGCACTTATTACTGTCAAAATTGTAAATATTACTGCCAAAATTGCAGTGATTACTGCCAAAATTGCAATGATCACTGTTTAAATTACAGTGATAATTTTTTATATCTTTTCAGTTATTCCTGTTCAAATTTAAAAAAAATATCGTCAAACTTTCGATAGAATTAAAGCATTGAAAGCAGGGTTGGCATAAATTTTTGTTTTTTAACCAAAAATCAATGATCAAATTAAAAAAAAAAATCAAATAGACCATGATTTCTTTGATTTTTTAAATATTTTTGATCAATTTTTGACACGGTAGATGCTTACTCGTCAAGGCATTAATTGCAAATTCAAAGATTATTGGTAAATTGTAATTTTTGATAAAATTTGAGTTAATACTTTTAAAATTTAAAAAAAAAACACAATCTTTAAATATAAAATTTCAATTATAACCTCAAAGCTGCACGTATTACTATCACACTAGCAATTGTTACTGTCAAAATAGCAATTATTATCGTTATCCTTATTCAAGGATTATTGTAAACAATTAAATTATTTCTGTTAAAATTAAAAAGCTTACTCTTCAAAGTTTTAATTGCAAATTCAAAGATTACAGCAAAATTTTAATTTTTGATGAAATTTGAGTTATTTCTTCTTAAATTTCAAAACCAATTTTCAATGGTTAATGATAAAATTTCCATTATTACTATCAAATGTGGACTTATAACTGTCAAAATAGCAATTATTGTCCTAATCTCTATTCATTAATTAGTGTAGACAATTAAATTATTTCTGTCAAAATTGCAATGATTAATCGCCAAATATTTAATTGTAAGTCCAAAGATGACAAATTTTAATTTTAATAAAATTTGAGTTATTACTCTTAAAATGTCAAAGACTATATTCAAGTTTTAATGTCAAAATTTCAATTGTTACTGTCAGAGCTGCACTTATTACTGTCAAAATTGTAAATATTACTGCCAAAATTGCAGTGATTACTGCCAAAATTGCAATGATTACTGTTTAAATTACAATGATCATTTTTTGTATCTTTCCAGTTATTCCTGCTCAAATAAAAAAAAATATCGTCAACATTTCGATAGAATTAAAGCATCATTGAAAGCAGGGTTAGAATAAATGTTTGTTTTTTAATCAAAAATCAATGATCAAATCAAATAAAAAAATCAAATAAACCATGATTGCTTTGATTTTTTGATTTTTTTAAATATTTTTGATCAATTTTTGACAGGGTAGATGCTTACTCGTCAAAGCATTAATTGCAAATTCAAAGATTATTGGTAAATTGTAATTGTTGATAAAATTTGAGTTAATACTTTTAAAATTAAAAAAAACAATTTTTAAAGATAAAATTTCAATTATAACCTCAAAGCTGCTCGTATTATTATCACAATAGCAATTGTTACTGTCAAAATAGCAATTATTATCGTTATCCTCATTCAAGGATTGTTGTAAACAATTAAATTATTTCTGTTAAAATTAAAATGCTTACTCTTCAAAGTTTTAATTGCAAATTCAAAGATTACAGCAAAATTTTAATTTTTGGTGAAATTTGAGTTATTTCTTCGTAAATTTCAAAACCAATTTTCAATGTTTAATGATAAAGTTTTAATTATTACTATCAAATGTGGACTTATAACTGTCAAAATAGCAATTATTGTCCTAATCTCTATTCATGAATTACTGTAGACAATTAAATTATTTCTGTCAAAATTGCAATGATTAATCGCCAAATATTTAATTACAACTTCAAAGATGGCAAATTTTAATTTTTAATAAAATTTGAGTTATTACTCTTAAAATGTCAAATACTATATTCAAGTTTTAATGTCAAAATTTCAATTATTACCGTCAAAGCTGCACCTATTACTGTCAACATTGTAAATATTACTGCCAAAATTGCAGTGATTACTGCCAAAATTGCAATGATTACTGTTAAAATTACAATGATCATTTTTTGTATGTTTTCAGTTATTCATGTTCAAATTAAAAAAAATATCGTCAACATTTCGGTAGAATTAAAGCTAAAGCATTAAAAGCAGGGTTGGAATAAATGTTTGTTTTTTAATCAAAAATCAATGATCAAATCAAATAAAAAAATCAAATAAACCATGATTGCTTTGATTTTTTGATTTTTTTAAATATTTTTGATCAATTTTTGACAGGGTAGATGCTTACTCGTCAAAGCATTAATTGCAAATTCAAAGATTATTGGTAAATTGTAATTGTTGATAAAATTTGAGTTAATACTTTTAAAATTAAAAAAAACAATTTTTAAAGATAAAATTTCAATTATAACCTCAAAGCTGCTCGTATTATTATCACAATAGCAATTGTTACTGTCAAAATAGCAATTATTATCGTTATCCTCATTCAAGGATTATTGTAAACAATTAAATTATTTCTGTTAAAATTAAAATGCTTACTCTTCAAAGTTTTAATTGCAAATTCAAAGATTACAGCAAAATTTTAATTTTTGGTGAAATTTGAGTTATTTCTTCGTAAATTTCAAAACCAATTTTCAATGTTTAATGATAAAGTTTTAATTATTACTATCAAATGTGGACTTATAACTGTCAAAATAGCAATTATTGTCCTAATCTCTATTCATGAATTACTGTAGACAATTAAATTATTTCTGTCAAAATTGCAATGATTAATCGCCAAATATTTAATTACAACTTCAAAGATGGCAAATTTTAATTTTTAATAAAATTTGAGTTATTACTCTTAAAATGTCAAATACTATATTCAAGTTTTAATGTCAAAATTTCAATTATTACCGTCAAAGCTGCACCTATTACTGTCAACATTGTAAATATTACTGCCAAAATTGCAGTGATTACTGCCAAAATTGCAATGATTACTGTTAAAATTACAATGATCATTTTTTGTATGTTTTCAGTTATTCATGTTCAAATTTAAAAAAATATCGTCAACATTTCGGTAGAATTAAAGCTAAAGCATTAAAAGCAGGGTTGGAATAAATGTTTGTTTTTTAATAAAAAATCAATGATCAAATCAAATTAAAAAATCAAATAAACCATGATTGCTTTGATTTTTTGATTTTTTAAAATATTTTTGATCAATTTTTGACAGGGTAGGTGCTTACTCGTCAAAGCATTAATTGCAAATTCTAAGATTATTGGTAAATTGTAATTTTTGATAAAATTTGGGTTAATACTTTTAAATTAAAAAAAATAAATTCAAAGATAAAATTTCAATTATAACGTCAAAGCTGCACGTATTATTATCACAATAGCAATTGTTACTATCAAAATAGCAATTATTATCGTTATCCTTATTCAAGGATTATTGTAAACAATTAAATTATTTATGTTGAAATTAAAATGCTTACTCTTCAAAGTTTTAATTGCAAATTCAAAGATTACAGCAAAATATTAATTTTTGATGAAATTTGAGTTATTTCTCTTTAAATTTCAAAACCAATTTTCAATGTTTAATGATAAAATTTCAATTATTACCATCAAATGTGGACTTATAACTGTCAAAATAGCAATTATTGTCCTAATCTCTATTCATGAATTACTGTAAACAATTAAATTATTACTGTCAAAATTGTAAATATAACGGCCAAAATTGCAGTGTTTACTGCCAAAATTGCAATGATTACTGTTTAAATTACAATGATCATTTTTTGTATCTTTTCAGTAATTCTTGTTCAAATTAAAAAAAAAATCGTCAACATTTCGATAAAATTGAAGCATTGAAAGCAGGGTTGGAAAAAATGTTTGTTTTTTAATCAAAAATCAATGATCAAATCAAATCAAAAAATCAAATAAACCATGATTTCTTTGATTTTTTAAATATTTTTTATCAGTTTTTGTCAGGGGTAGATGCTTACTCGTCAAAGCATTAATTGCAAATTCAAAGATTATTGGTAAATTGTAATTTTTGATAAAATTTGAGTTAATAATTTTAAATTAAATAAAAAACAATTTTCAAAGATAAAATTTGAATTATAACCTCAAAGCTGCACGTATTATTATCACAATAGCAATTGTTACTGTCAAAATAGCAATTATTATCGTTATCCTTATTCAAGGATTATTGTAAACAATTAAATTATTTCTGTTAAAATTAAAATGCTTACTCTTCAAAGTTTTAATTGCAAATTCAAAGGTTATAGCAAAATTTTAATTTTTGATGAAATTTGAGTTATTTCTTCTTAAATTTCAAAACCAATTTTCAATGTTTAATGATAAAATTTCAATTATTACTATCAAATGTGGACTTATAACTGTCAAAATAGCAATTATTGTCCTAATCTCTATTAATGAATTACTGAAAACAATTAAATTATTTCTTTCAAAATTCCATTGATTACTCGTCAAACTATTCATTGCAAATTTAAAGATTACTGCCAAATTTTAATTTTTGGTTTCAGTTATTACTTTTTCTTAAAATTTCGACTATTTTCAATTTTTAATGACAATATCCATTATAACCTCAAAGCTGCACGTATTACTGTCAAAATAGCATTTGTTACTGAAAAAATAAAAATTATTGCCGTCAAAATTACAATTATTACTATTAATATTACAATGACAAACGGCCAATACTTTAATTCTATTAAAATGTTAAAATTAACATGTTTAATAAAATATCTGTTACTGTTACTGATGCTGTTCTGTCATTATAACAAAATATAAATTATAACATCAAAGCTGGACGTATTACTGTCAAAATAGCAATTGTTACTGTCTAAATTACTGTCTTAACCTATCCTAACCTAACGCAACTTATCTGATGATATAACTTAATAACGTTTCCCAATTTTTGTGTGTATAAACATAACATATATATTGAATCTATTGAAATTAAGATCCTTGATCTGATGACATAAATATTTTTTTTTAATTTGTATTCATAAAGACGTCATTAACGTCGTTATAACAAACAATCTAAACAACCGTTTATGTGCAATGCTACAATATTTTATAGCAACGGACGTTAAATTTTTTGTTTTATAGCAACGGACGTTAAAAACCGCCACAGCGGACTTTTCTGTTTAACGAGATAGAGAGAATGAGATACGAGAGGACGATATAACTAGAAGAACGAGATTGCGAATTAATTATTATTTAGTTAATAATAATAATCTAAACACATACAAATTATTTATCTTTCTTTACAATACTGAAATTAAACGTACATTTATTAAAGTGTCCACTAAGCGTAATTCTTCCGTCGTCACATATATCATTCATAATCGTTTGTTCATTGCTATTAGAGACGATTCCAGATGATGTAGATGGAATGTCATCAGCAGTTTTATTCGCCGAATTTGTAATTTTCTTTGCAATTTCCATTTTCTGGTACTCCGATTCCTCAATATATCCTTCCGCTACACTCGTTGAGCGCCATCCACCAAGACTTTTTAACGCAAATACATCACCTCCACCTTCTACCAACAAAGTGGCCGATGTTCTCCGAAAACAGTGTCCGGTGTATAATTTAAAATCCGGAAGTTTTAAATATTCGGCAACTTTTTGGGGAATATTTGCTATTGTGTGTATTCCAGCTGGCTGTACAGTACATTTTCCTCCGCGATAAGTTAAAAATAACCTTGTAGTTTTAACATGACCTGGCCGCAATGACAAATACTTTTTGTAAAGCATATAACCGTTGAATCCATCAGCATCATTCGTAATTACGAAAGATCTTGTTTTGTCGGTTTTTGTCGCTCCAAGAAACACCCGTAAAAATGAGCCATTCTCTTTCACATCGTTTACCGTCAAATTGACAAGTTCTTGGCGACGACAAGCACCAAAAACTCCAAAAAGAACCACAAGCTGAGAAGATTTGATATAGGTACATCAGTTTGTCTAGCAGAAATACAGTTTACCTACCTTTGCAAATAAAAAATGGAAATCATCAGCCTCTTTCAAAAATGCCATGACATTTTCTTTAGATAATACCTTTGACTTTTTAGGTCGGTAACCTCGGGAAATATTTTTCAAAAATTCTTGAGCACTAGCATATCTAACAATTTATACAAATCTAGTATTGAATTTATACATAGCAATATTAGAACTTACTTACTAATATCCACTTTTTCCTTTACTTTTAGCACTTTCTTCAACATTGAAAAATATGACCAAAGACTAGATGGTTTGACTTGTTTCGATTTCTCATTTAAGTAAGCCATAAGGACTTGTTCCGAAGTTTTTCGAACAGACATTTTGTTGCGCCAATCGCAAAACAACTTATACGTTTTTTCGTAAATGGCAGCCGACTTCACGGGCATCAATCGACTTTGTGCTTGTGCAGCTTGCTCGATAACTTCTGGTGGCAAATCATAATCTTCTTCGATATTATCTTCGATATCTGACATTTTGTCAAATTTAATTTGTCAACAACAACACTGTTGTTATGGTTGGAAATAACATATTTCAATATTATTTTCAAATCAATATGTGTACAAATTAAAAAAAAAGTTGTATGTTACACGTACGCTAATGGTCTTTATGGACTTGGCCGGTTAAATGGCTCGGCTAACGCCTCGCCATTTAATCTTCCGGCCGCGTCCATAAACACCTATTTAGCGTACTTGTAACATAAATAACTATAAAAGTACAATTTACTGAGTGTCTAAAATCGGTAACAAAATTTCGCCGTGTTAGTCTCATATGAATAGAAATTTTGATGAATCGCTATCAGCGTGACTGAAATGAGATGGCTCTTGTCCAAGCAGTCACATGAAATGTCACGCGATTCACGAGCTCTGTACGACGCGTGCATCTCTCGCCGTTCCACTAATCCTGAGAACGTGGTGTGATCGCATAGGTAATATGTCAAGGAACATATAACTAAACCGTGATAACGAACTAAAGATAACTACAACTAACCAAATTAACGAAACTAATTAATTGTGAAAAAATCTGATTATTTAAACTGATTGCAAACAATAGTTATTTGTGATACAAGCTCGTAAAGCACCACTTTACGAAAATGTCTCATGCAAAGTTTTTACGATCGAGTACGAAAAACAGCTAAAATTTGAGTTATTTGTGATACAAGCTCGTAAAGCACTACTTTACGCAAATGTCTCATGCAAAGTTTTTACGATCTAGGACGAAAAACAGCTAAATTTGAGTTATTTGTGATACAAGCTCGTAAAGCACTACTTTACGAAACTGTCTCATACAAAGTTTTTACGATCTAGTACGTAAAACGGCTAAAATTTGAGTTTTTTGTGATACAAGCTCGTAAAGCACTACTTTACGAAATTGTCTCATACAGAGTTTTTACGATCTAGTACGAAAAACAGCTAAAATTTGATGCAAAATACTATCTTTCTTTTGTAATAGTTATTTATGATACAAGTTCGCAAAGCAGTACTTTACGAAACTATCTCATACAAAGTTTTTTCTACGATCCAGTACGAACTGATTGCAAACAATAGTTATTTGTGTTACAAGCTCGTAAAGCACCACTTTACGAAAATGTCTCATACAAAGTTTTTGCGATCTAGTACGAAAAACAGCTAAAATTTTATGCAACAGACAATCTTTCTTTTATAATAGTTATTTATGATACAAGCTCGCAAAGCAGTACTTTACGAAACTATCTCATACAAAGTTTTTTCTACGATAAAGTACGAACTGATTGCAAACTATAGTTATTTGTGATACAAGCTCGTAAAGCACTACTTTACGAAAATGTCTCATACAAAGTTTTTACGATCTACTACGAAAAACAGCAAAATTTGAGTTATTTGTGATACAAGCTCGTAAAGCACTACTTTACGAAATTGTCTCATACAAAGTTTTTACGATCTAGTACGAAAAACAGCTAAAATTTGATGCAAAATACTATCTTTCTTTAATACTAGTTATTTATGATACAAGCTCGCAAAGCAGTACTTTACGAAAACATCTCATACAAAGTTTTTTCTACGATCCAGTACGAACTAATTGCAAACAATAGTTATTTGTGATACAAGCTAGTAAAGCATTACTTTACGAAAATGTCTCATGCAAAGTTTTTACGATCTACTACGAAAAACAGCAAAATTTGAGTTATTTGTGATACAAGCTCGTAAAGCACTACTTTAGGAAAATGTCTCATGCAAAGTTTTTACGATCTAGTACGAAAAACAGCTAAAATTTCATGCAAAATACTAAATTTTTTTACAATAGTTATTTATAATACAAGTTCGCAAAGCAGTACTTTACGAAAATATGTAATACAAAGTTTTTTCTACGATCCAGTACGAACTGATTGCAAACAATAGTTATTTGTGATACAAGCTCGTAAAGCACTACTTTGTGAAATTGTCTCATACAAAGTTTTTACGATTTAGTACGGAAAACAGCTAAAATGTGATGCAAAATACTATATTTTTTTACAATAGTTATTTATGATACAAGTTTGTAAAGCAGTTATTTACGAAACTATCTCATACAAAGTGTTTTCTACGATCCAGTAGCTAAAAATAGCTAAAATTTGATGAAAAATACTACCTTGTTTTATTATAGTTTCATCCATTATACCATTCATTTATATCTGCCCAAAAGAATCACTTGACGTACTTCGAACTGGCAAAGAGTTAGATCATTTAGTTTTTTATATTTTTATTTACATCTGCCTAAATAAAGGTATAAAAGATCTAATATAAAATACGTAACAAAAACATAAAAAACTAAAAGATCTAATCCTTTACCAGCACAAGAAAATACATTTAATTAACATAGTATCTTTTTTTTATTGGCGAGGGAATGAATTGTGTGTAAAACTTATTTTACGCACAGTTGATGTTAGTACGCACATGTGATGTTTTTACGCATATGTGATGTTTTACGCACTTATGCTGAAAAGTATCACTTTACGCACTGCGAACTGGTAATGCTGAAAAGTATCACTTTACGCACTGCGAACTGGTAATGAATTAGATCTTTCAGTTTTTTATGTTTTTATTTATATCTGCCTAAATAAAGGCACAAAAGATCTAATTTAAAATACATAACATAAACATAAAAAACTAAAAGATCTAATTATTTACCAGTAAGTACAAGAAAAGAAATATAATTAACATACTCTCTTTTTTTTAAATTGGGGAGGGAATGAATTGTGTGTAAAACTTATTTTACGCACAGTTGATTTTTTTACGCACTTGTGCTGAAAAGTATTACTTTACTCACTGGCTGCGAACTGGTAAAGAATTAGATCTTTTAGTTTTCTATGTTTTTATTTATATCTGCCTAAATAAAGGCACAAAAGATCTAATTTAAAATACATAACATAAACATAAAAAACTAAAACATCTAGTTCTTTACCAGTAAGTACAAGAAAAGAAATATAAGCAACATACTATCTTGTTTTAAATTGGGGAGGGAATGAATTGTGTGTAAAACTTATTTTACGCACAGTTGATTTTTTTACGCACTTGTGCTGAAAAGGGTTACTTTACTCACTGGCTGCGAACTGGTAAAGAATTAGATCTTTTAGTTTTCTATGTTTTTATTTATATCTGCCTTAATAAAGGCACAAAAGATCTAATTTAAAATACATAACTTAAACATAAAAAACAGAAGATCTAATTATTTACCAGTAAGTACAAGAAAAGAAATATAATTAACATACTATCTTTTTTTAAATAGGGGAGGGAATGAATTGTGTGTAAAACTTATTTTACGCACAGTTGATTTTTTTACGCACTTGTGCTGAAAAGTATTACTTTACTCAATGGCTGCGAACTGGTAAAGAATTAGATCTTTTAGTTTTCTATGTTTTTATTTATATCTGCCTAAATAAAGGCACAAAAGATCTAATTTAAAATACATAACATAAACATAAAAAACTAAAACATCTAATTCTTTACTAGTAAGTACAAGAAAAGAAATATAGTCAACATACTATTTTTTTTTATTTGGCTAGGGAATGAATTGTGTGCAAAACTATTATAATTTATCATACAATTTTTGTAAAATTTTCATTTTTTGCAGCAATTTTTATGGCAAGAATGTTTCTACAGCCATCAGCTTGATACTAGATCCGGTCTATTATTTCGAGTTTTATAAAAATAAATAAATATGATATATTTATTCTAAAAATTAATAAATATGAAAATTTACTAAATTTCAATGAATATTACAAAATTTGTATTCTAAATTACATAATTTCAATAGCGTTATGAAAATTTTATTGTAAATTGATAAATTTCTCCATAAAATGTAAAATATCATTGGCAATCCCAATATTTGTTGGAATTACAAAAATTACAAAAATTACAAACATTTCAGCAGCAACTATGAAAATTTTATTGAAAATAGCCAAAATTATAGTCATTTGTAGAAAATTTAATAAACATGAATTTAGTTAAAAAATTACGAACTTGTCATTAGAAATTACAAACTTTTCATTACGAAATTCTTATTACAAATACTAAAATTTTAATTATAAATTTCAAACTTTAATTGAAACCTGCAAGTTTTAGTAGAAATTATAATGGATTTATCCATAAAGCGTATTACTTACTAAGTTACCGATACATGAATAGAAATTTGCAAAACTTGTAAGGGAAAATACAAAATTTTGATTATACATTAAAAGATTCATTAGAAATAATAAACTTTTGTTTATCGCAACTACTGGCACAAAATTAGTTTAAATAAAGGAATTCGGAAAATTTACGAATTTGCTAATTCGAAATCATTTACTTCGCGCGTCAATAATTCGGAATTCCACATAAATAAAGGAATTCAGCAAATTTACAAATTTGCTAATTCGAATTCATTCACTTCGCGAGTCAATAATTCGGAATTCCTCAAAGCTATGTGTTACACAATATGATCGTACAATTTTATACGGATTTTATGAAACAATTCGTGTGGCCGTGGCACTGTAATCCCGAGCTTACGTGTAAATTTAGAGGTTGACCAACAGGTTGCGATTTTCCCCGAAGATATGAACGTATATCGCACTAAATCCACTGGGAATACTTCCGACCTCGTGAAATAAAGCGAAACTACACGTAGTGAATATGAAGCGGCCTTCGGCACTTTTATATAACTTGCCTACATAAATATAGATCAATTCGCGTTGACAGGAGTTAAAAATAATAAGACGTGTACTGAGAATTACCCGCAATTCTGCGATTTTCGTCCATCTAGAGCTGACAATGACTCATTGCTTCATAATGCAGGAATTTGACGTACGTTTTTTATTTCATTTCATTCTATTACATTTACCTTAAGCATTTGAACGAGTATAGAAAACGCGATTCTTTGTTCGAAAAAGTATGAGTCATTGTCAGCTCTCGTCGGGTGACTATAGCACTGGTCATGCATCAAAAGAATAATGTTGGGCGATTAAAAGTCTCCATTGGTATTCACCATCAAGTTCTGATAATAATAACTGATAATTCAAAAGTCTTGCATCAAATGAATAATGTTGAAAATTTTGAGCGATTAAAATTCTCCATTGATATTCAACATCAACTTCTGATAATAATGACTGATAATTCAACTAGTTGCATTATAAATGAAGTGCACTCTACGCCCACAAACAAATTTTGGCCGCTGACACAATTTCTAGTCTCACATAGCGATCGTAACGGCGACACCGCATACAAAAGAATAATTATATGTCACGATGACACCCGAACTGTTCATAAAGGTAACATTTCTGAGTGAGGCTTGGCGACGGTAATTGGCCATTGCAGCAGAAATAAATAAACTGTCGTTAAATAAACATACAAATAATAAAATAAACATAAACAAATAACAATAAAACTTTGGTGGAAACAATGTTCGCAGTTTTAGTATAGTAAAATTGTCGGAAAATTCGGTTACCTCGAAAAAAATAGTACTTCAGATTTTTTTTAACCTAACTAGTTTTTGTCTACAACCAATAGAAAACTAGATAAATCGACTGTTACAATTTTTCAAAATGGCGGCACCTTCCGACGGTAGTGGGGATATGCCTTTTTGGTTCTGGGCTTGTCTTGTGTCCCTCAACACTTCTCAAAAATAAAATCTGAAGTACTATTTTTTCAGAGGTAAAACTACAATTTTACTGTATTATTTCTAAACTTTGTAACAATTTCGATAATTTGATTAAACGTTCTGAGATTTCTAACTTCTTTAACTATTTTTGTTCACTAACAAATAATTAGGTTCCGCTTAAAAAAAAAAAACTTGATTATATGTTTCAAGTTTCTGAACTTTCTAACAATTTCAATATTTGATAACTTCTTTAACTATTTCTTTGAGATTGAATTAATTACGTTATCAATTTAAAAAAAAAATCTTGAATACAGGGTGTTTCATGTTTCTAAACTTTCTAACAATTTGAATATTTGATTAAACGTTCTGAACTTTGTTTAAACGAACTTCTTTAACTATTTCTTTGAGATTGAATTAATAACGGTATCGATTAAAAAAAAACTTGAATACAGGGTGTTTCATGTTTCTAAACTTCTTTAACTATTTCTAAATATTAAGAAAAGATCTAATTCTTTACCAGTTCACAGTGCGTAAAGTGATACTTTTCAGCACAAGTGAGTAAAAAAATCATATGTACGTAAAAACATCAACTGTGCGTAAATAGTTATTTACGTAACCAGTTATGAAAAGTGCGATATTGTTTGCGAGTGTCATATTTGCCAAATCGAGCGAAGCGAGTTTTGCAAATTACACGAGTATTCTCGTGTTCAAATTTCAAAAGTTTTTGGATTTTTAAACAATGGCATTGGAATTTTCAGTAACTTAACGAACTTTTTGTTTCTGGAACTTTGATTGACTCTTTTGAATGTTATGATATACTGATACAATTTTGTAAATCTTCACATTTTTTTATGAGTAATTCGTCTGTATGTTTTGATATTACGAATAAATTTTCTGTATATTTCGTAAGAGTTTGTGGATTTTTAAACAATGGCGTTGCAATTTTCAAAAACTCAACGAAACTTTTGGTTTCTGGAATTTTGATAGACTGTTTTGATATACTGATACAATTTTGCACATCTTCACTTTTTTTATGAGTAATTCGTGTGAATGTTTTGATATTACGTATAAATTTTTTGTATATTTCGTAAAAGTTTTTGGATTTTTTAACAATGGCACTGGAATTTTCAGAAACTCAACGAAACTTTTGGTTTCTGGAATTCTGATAAACTTTTTTTGAATGTTTTGATATACTGATACAATTTTGCACATCTTCACTTTTTTATGAGTAATCCGTATGTATGTTTTGATATTACGAATAAATTTTCTGTATATTTCGTAAAAGTTTTTGAATTTTTAAGCAATGGCATTGGAATTTTTAGAAACTTAACGAAACTTTTGCATTTTGGAATTTTGCTAGATTTTTTTGAATGTTTTGATATACTAACAAAATTTTGCGCATCTTCACTTTTTTTATGAGTAATTCGCGTGTATGTTTTGATATTACGAATAAATTTTCTGTATATTTCGTAAAAGTTTTTGGATTTTTAAACAATGGCATTGGAATTTTCAGAAACTTAACGAAACTTTTTGTTTCTGGAATATTGATAAACTTTTTTTGAATGTTTTGATATACTGATACAATTTTGCACATCTTCACTTTTTTTTAATCAGTAATTCGTGTGTATGTTTTGGTATTACGTATAAATTTTCTGTATATTTCGTAAAAGTTTTTGGATTTTTAAACAATGTCATTGGAAGTTTCAGAAACTTGACGAAACTTTTGGTTTCTGGAATATTGATGGACTTTTTTTGAATGTTTTGATATACTGATACAATTTTGCACATCTTGACGTTTTTTTTATGAGTAATTCGTGTGTATGTTTTGGTATTACGTATAAATTTTCTGTATGTTTCGTAAAAGTTTTTGGATTTTTAAACAATGGCATTGGAATTTTCAGAAACTTAACGAAACTTTTTCTTTCTGGAATTTTGATAGACTTGTTTTTAATGTTTTGATATACTGATACAATTTTGCAAATCTTCACTTTTTTTATGAGTAATTCGTGTATATGTTTTGATATTACGAATAAATTTTCTGTATATTTCGTAAAAGTTTTTGGATTTTTAAACAATGGCACTGGAATTTTCAGAAACTTAACGAAACTTTTGGTTTCAGGAATTTTGATAAACTGTTTTGAATGTTTTGATATACTCATACAATTTTGCAAATCTTCACGTTTTTTTATGAGTAATTCGTGTGTATGTTTTGATATTACGTATACATTTTCTGTATATTTCGTAAAAGTTTTTGGATTTCAAAGAATGGCATTGGAATTTTCAGAAACTTAACGAAACTTTTGGTTTCTGGAATTTTGATAGACTGTTTTGATATACTGATACAATTTTGCACATCTTCACGTTTTTTTATGAGTATTCGTGTGTATGTTTTGGTATTACGTATAAATTTTCTGTATATTTCGTAAAAGTTTGTGGATTTTTAAACAATGGCATTACAATTTTCAGAAACTTAACGAAACTTTTGGTTTCTGGAATTTTGATAGACTTTTTTGAATGTTTTGATATACTGATACAATTTTGCACATCTTCACTTTTTTTATGAGTAATTCGTGTGTATGTTTTGATATTATAAATTTTCTGTATATTTCGTAAAAGTTTTTGGATTTTTAAACAAAGGCATTGGAATATTCAGAAACTTAACGAAACTTTTGGTTTCTGGAATTTTTATAGACTTTTTTTGAATGTTTTGATATATTGATACAATTTTGCACATCTTCACTTTTTTATGAGTAATCCGTATGTATGTTTTGATATTACGAATAAATTTTCTGTATGTTTCGTAAAAGTTTTTGGATTTTTAAACAATGGCATTCGAATTTTCAGAAACTTAACGAAACTTTTGCTTTCTGGAATTTTGATAGACTTTTTTTGAATGTTTTGATATACTGATACAATTTTGCACATCTTCACTTTTTTATTAGTAATTCGAATGTATGTTTTGTTATTACGAATAAATTTTCTGTATATTTCGTAAAAGTTTTTGGATTTTTAAACAATGGCATTGGAATTTTCAGAAACTTAACGAAACTTTTGGTTTCTGGAATTTTGATAGACTTTTTTGAATGTACTTGATACAATTTTGCACATCTTCACTTTTTTATTAGTAATTCGAATGTATGTTTTGTTATTACGTATAAATTTTCTGTATATTTCGTAAAAGTTTTTGGATTTTTAAACAATGGCATTGGAATTTTCAGAAACTTAACGAAACTTTTGGTTTCTGGAATTTTTATAGACCTTTTTTTGAATGTTTTGATATACTGATACAATTTTGCACATCTTCACTTTTTTATGAGTAATTCGTGTGTATGTTTTGATATTACGAATACATTTTCTGTATATTTCGTAAAAGTTTTTGGATTTTTACACAATGGCATTGGAATTTTCAGAAACTGAACGAAACTTTTGGTTTCTAGAATTTTGATAGACTGTTTTGAATGTTTTGATATACTGATACAATTTTGCACATCTTCACGTTTTTTTATGAGTAATTCGTGTGTATGTTTTGATATTACGTATAAACGTGCTGTATATATCGTAAAAGTTTTTGGAATTTTAAACAATGGCATTGGAATTTTCAGAAACTCAACAAAACTTTTGGTTTCTGGAATTTTGATAGACTTTTTTGAATGTTTTCATATACTGATAAAATTATGCACATCTTCACGCTTTTTATGAGTAATTCGTGTATAAGTTTTGATATTACGAATCAATTTTCTGTATATTTCGTAAAAGTTTTTGGATTTTTAAACAATTCCATTGGAATTTTCAGAAAATTAATCCAACTTGTGGTTTCTGGAATTTTGATAGGCTCTTTTGAATGTTTTAATATACTGATACAATTTTGCACATCTTGACTTTTTTTTTATGAGTAATTCGTGTGTATGTTTTGATATTACGTTTAAATTTTCTGTATATTTCGTAAATTTTTTTGGATTTTTAAACAATGGCATTGGAATTTTCAGAAATTTAACGAAACTTTTGGTTTCTGGAATTTTGATAGACTTTTTTGAATGTTTTGATACACTGATACAATTTTGCACATCTTCACTTTTTTTATAAGTAATTCGTATGTATGTTTTGATATTACGAATAAATTTTCTGCATATTTCGTAAAACTTTTTGAATTTTTAAACAATAGCATTGGAATTTTCAGAAACTTAACGAAACTTTTTTTTCTGGAATTTTGATAAAGATTTTTGAATGTTTTCATATACTGATATGTATAACGTATAAATTTTCTGTATATTTCGTAAAAGGTTTTGGATTTTTAAACAATGGCATTGGAATTTTCAGAAACTTAACATTTTGTTTCTGGAATTTTGATAGACTTTTTTGAATGTTTTGATATACTGATACAATTTGTACTAATCTATTATTCTCGTGGTTTCTTCAGTTACTATGCAAAATCGTTGCACTTGACTGTAGAAGCTTTAAATTTCTATTTGAGTTTTGGATTTTCAAATGTTCGCTTCTATGGTGCTATTTTTTGCATTACTGGAGAACCTTTAATTTTCTATAAGTTTTTGAATTTTTCAAATGTTCGTTTCTGCGGTGCTATTTTTGTCATTGTCTCTTCAATTGGTTTTGCTCATGCTACTCAAAAAAATTAGAACCTTTTGGATTCTCAAAAGTTCACTTGATAGTGGTCGTTTCGGATGCGACCTCTTCAATTTTCTGCATCACTTACCTCGAGTATAGCTTGGTCATCGATTGGCCAAAGAAGCCTCTCCGATGAGGGTCTGCTGGCCAAATAGAACGCCGATGCAGCGGCGACTCCAGTTAAGGCCAAGGCGCCTGCACCCCCTCCAATGTAATGGAGGTACTGCTCCATGTCCTCCACTGCAAGCAAAAGAAAATAGTTAGAGTTGCAGATTGCAGAAGCTACAAGAACTTTTGGTGGACTGATCCGCGACGGAACCTGTGCTGGTTCTAATAACATTCGGATGTAATCGACAGTCACTTTAAACAATAATGATATAATAAATATACGGCAGGAATTATGAAACACAATTTCCTGCCATGCAAGAGTAAATAAAAAATCAGCTGATACCATCGCAATCTCTAGTAATAAGTATTTGGATAATTACGTATGCACTCAAGGCCTGTACCATCAAAACTTGGTCGACATCCAATGCGATGAATGAGGCTTGACGTGAAACAGCAAACTTGACCATTAATATTTACACTCATGCTCAAATTACTAGCACTGCACTCATCTGATGACCAGAGAAGCTACGAATTTATCAGCTTCAAAGTGGCAATCGCCATCCGTTCTTCCGGTGCTAGATTATTTGGAACGCGATTCTAATAAGATCAGAAAGTGGGGAGGTAATGCGTTGCGAACTACAGTTTTATAATTAAGTTAATGGCTGTAATTACTGTTTAAGTGTAAATTGCTTTGCTGCTCATGCCATGGCCCCTTACGATGGTTGTAAAGTGTAGACCTGCTCTACTTAATTTGATCCAACTTTAACGCCAAATTAAAACATGCTGACACCTCACAAAAAACCCATAGAGAGATTTATATCGCCAAGAACGAGATTTGTGTTAGGTCAGGATAGGTTAGGTTACATTACAGGGTGGTACAGGGGCGGATGTGCAACATACAAGTGGCCCGGGAAATAACTTTTGTCGGCCTATTTTACATTCACATAAAACTGCAATAATACCATATAATCAAAATTATAATCAAACTTACGGGGGTGCACACGTGCAGAGAGAGAGAGAGAGAGAGAGAGAGAGAGAGAGGGAGAGAGATCATGTTCAGTAAAACAAGCGAAAATAGAGACGGTGTTGGTAGAATGTAGAAGGAGAATAAGTATAAATTCCAAAATTCGACACATACTCAAATCAGTTAGAAGTAACCACCAGCGCAGAACGTTACTCTGCTCGACGAAGTCTCAGAAGTTTAGCATTAATTTCTCAGGTAATCACTGCTCGACGAAGTCTCAGAAGTTGAGCTTTAATATCTCAGGTAATTACTGCTCGACGAAGTCTCAGAAGTTGAGCATTAATATCTCAGGTAATTACTGCTCGACGAAGTCTCAGAAGTTGAGCATTAATTTCTTAGGTAATTACTGCTCGATGAAGTCTCAGAAGTTGAGCATTAATTTATCAGGTAATTATACGAACGACGATATCAAATGTACACCTTATTAATCTACTCGATTAACGTTTTCATTTAACCTAGTCAATTTCTTTACTAATGATAGCACCTATCTAGTGACATTTCGACGCGATGTCGTGTGTGAAACGAATTTAATAAAGGTCTAATAAAGGTTTAATAAAGGTATTTAATGTAGGTTTCTATCGCCGTATCAGCATAGTCGAGCTGTAACTACATTTCATACCTTGTCCTGACAATATTTTCATATGACAGTAGAATATTGTAAACTTCTTTGCTTCCAAGTATTGAATTTATGCACTCTCAGAATGTAGCAATATAAATTTTTACAAACGTGAACTATAAATCGCATATTTTTCCGTGTGCATTTCGGAATTATTTCCTCCGACAATTGGAGACTAGTTTCGATCTTATTAGATCTCATCAGTCCAATATAGTCAGATTCGTAATTCACAAATGCACATTTTGTATTCATGCATCTCATCAGTCCAATATAGTTAGATTCGTAATTCACAAATGCACATTTTGTATTCATGCATTTAGGCATTATTAGCAGGAGAACCTACGTAATATACACATAAATAAATAAATATAAAAACTTATTAAATTATAATGAATTTGCAATGTTGTTAATTGAAAGTACAAAAGTTGCATTATAAATTACAAAACTCTAACGATATAGCAAATTGTCATGATAAATGATAGAATTTAGTTGGAAATTATGATATTCTTATTGTAAGTACCAAAATATTAATAATTTATTTCAATGTTTCATTAAAACCTGAAATTTTGAGTATAAATTATAAAGAATTTATTCTCAAAGCATATAACTTACTAAGTTATTAATATTCCGACAGAAATTTGCAAAACTTTTAATAGAAAATACGAAATTATTTACAAAATTACAAATAGAAATTGTGAAATTTTCGTTGCAAATGGCAAATTTTGAATGCATATTTTCTACATTTTTCCTACAAATTAAGAAATTGTATTACGAGTTGCAAGTTTATCAGACCACAAAATGATCAATAAAATGATATCATTTCGCTTGTATATTACAATGATTATATATTATATAGAAATTATGAAATTTTCGTTGCAAACGACAAATTTTGAATGCATATTTTCTACGTTTTCTCTACAAATTAAGAATTTGATTACAAATTGCAAGTTCATCAAACACAAAATGCTCAATCAAATACTTTTAATAGAAATTACGAAATAATTTACAAAATTGCAAATAGAAATTATGAAATTTTCGTTGCAAACGACAAATTTTGAATGCTAATTTTCTACAATTCCCGTTTTATTCAGAAAACATAACCCTTACAAAGTTATTAAAAAGTAATTTTGAACATAATTTACAAATTTTAATTTTAAATTGCAATATATTAATGGATACATAAATCTGAATTATACAATTTATATTAAAAATAATAATAATAATGTTTATTAGCAGGAGAACCTACGTAATACACTCATAAATAAATAAATATATATAAAAACTTACTAAATTATAATGAATTTCCAATTTTTTAATTAAAAGTACAAAATTTTCATTATAAATTCCAAAACTCTAACGATATAGCAAATTGTCATGACAAATGATAGAATTTAGTTGGAAATTATGAAATTATTATTGTAAATACCAAAATATTGATTATAAATTTCAAAGTTTCATTAAAACCGGAAATTTCGAGTATAAATTATAAAGAATTTATCCTCAAAGCATATAACTCACTAAGTTACTAATATCTAATATTCTGACAGAAATTTGCAAAACTTTTAATAGAAAATACAAAATTATTTACAAAATTATAAATAGAAATTACGAAATTTTCGTTGCAAATGACAAAATTTGAATGCATATTTTTTACATTTCCCTACAAATTAAGAAATTTTATTACAAATTGCAAGTTCATCAAACCACAAAATGCTCAATCAAATGATATAATTTCGCTTTTAAATTACAATAAATGTTGCATTTCTATTGGAAATTACAACATTTTCATTAAAATCAAATCAATTACCAAAATTTTCAAAAATTGTAAAGATCAATGGAACATGCGAGTTTTTTTATTGGAAATTATAACATATTTCCCCAGAAATAATATTCCTTGCAAAGTTATTAACCATTTCATAGAAATTTGCAAAAAATCTAATGGAAGGTGTAAAATTGGTGTTCATAATAAATTTAAAAAAAAATTAACAAAAAATATGAAATTTTCGTCATTTTAACTACAAATTACAAACATTTCTTTAAAAACCCCATAAATAGTAATAACATTATCATGAATATTACGTAATCTTAATGATGGATTTCAATATTTCAATAGAAATTACGGAATATTAATTGTAAATATCAAAATTTTTGTAGAATTTCGAAAATGTTGAATTTTAACTACAAATTACAAAAATTGCTTCAAAAACCCCATAAATAGTAATAACATTATGATGAATATTACGAAATGTTGATGATGGATTTCAATATTTCAATAGAAATTATGGAATCTTAATTGTAAATTACAAAAAAAAAAAAAAAATGTAAAATGTTGAATTATAACTACAAATTTCAAAAATTTCTTCAAAAACCCCATAAATAGTAATAACATTATGATGAATATTACAAAATTTTGTTAGAATTTGTAAAATGTTAAATTTTAACTACAAATTTCAAAAAATTCTTCAAAAACCCCATAAATAATAATAATATTATGATGAATATTACGAAATTTTGGTGATAGATTGCAACATTTCAATACAAATTATGGAATATTAATTGTAAATTACAAAATTTTAGTAGAATTTGTAAAATGTTAAATTTTAACTATAATTTTTTTTAAATTCTTCAAAAACCCATAAATAATAATAACATGATGCATATTACGAAATTTTGATGATGGATTTCAATATTTTAATAGAAATTATGGAATATTAATTGTAAATTATAAAACTTTTGTAGAATTTGTAAAATGTTGAATATAAATTGGAACATTGTAGTGAAAATTGGAATATTTTTATTATAAATACATAACTTTCATCATTCATCATTCTAAATTATAAAATTGCAATAACTTTATTCAAATTTTATTGTAAATTGATAAATTTCACTATAAAATGTAAAATATCATTGGCAATTTCAACATTCGTATTATAAATTACAATATTTCAGCAGCGATTATGAAAATTTTAATGTAAATTTGCAAAATTTAACTATAAAATCCAAAATGGCAATAATTTGCAAAATTTGTATTAAGCTGTTAAAATGTTTGTAGCCTGTTATTTGTAGAAAATTTAATTAAAGTAAACTTCGTTGGAAATTACGAACTTTTCATAAGAGATTACAAAATTTTCGTTAGATATAGTGAAATTCTTATTATAAATACCAAAATTTTACGACATCTACACTTTCCTTACGAATAAAAAAAAAATACTGCAAAAACCTAATCAAACCACAAAATTGTGATTAAAATGAAGTCATGTCGATTGTAAATTAAATTTACAAAAAATTCATAATTTTAATTAGATTTTTTTTATTATTAAATACCAAAATACCTCCAGCTTGGAGGCGGGACTCCAAGACCCCACAAAAAAATACCAAAAATTTTCATATATTACAATTATTAATAGAACCTGCGAATTTTTAGTTAAAAATTATAACGATTATAGACGATTATCAAAAACATTATTTAACATTGCAAAAACATAATTAAACCACAAAATTCTCATTAAAATTGTGTCAAGTCAATTGTAAATTAAATTTACAAAAATTTCATAATTTTCATTAGAATTTTTTATTATTAAATACTAAAATTTTCATAAATTACAATGATTAATGGAACCTGCGAATATTTAGTTAAAAATTAAACGATTATAGAAGATTATAAAAAAAATGTAACATTGCAAAAATCTAATGAAACCACAAAATTCTCATTAAAATTGTGTCGACTTAATTGTAAATTAAATTAACAAAAATTTCATAATTTTCATTAGAATTTTTTATTTTTAAATACTAAAATTTTCATAAATTACAATGATTAATGGAACCTGCGAATATTTAGTTAAAAATTAAACGATTATAGAAGATTATAAAAAAAATGTAACATTGCAAAAATCTAATGAAACCACAAAATTTTCATTAAAATTGTGTCGACTTAATTGTAAATTAAATTAACAAAAATTTCATAATTTTCATTAGAATTTTTTATTTTTAAATACTAAAATTTTCATAAATTACAATGATTAATGGAACCTGCGAATATTTAGTTAAAAATTAAACGATTATAGAAGATTATAAAAAAATGCAACATTGCAAAAATCTAATGAAACCACAAAATTCTCATTAAAATTGTGTCGACTTAATTGTAAATTAAATTAACAAAAATTTCATAATTTTCATTAGAATTTTTGTATTATTAAATACCAAAATTTTACAATATTAACATATAATATTGTATTCCCGGTCTAGGCCGGCAATGAATTATTCCTGGAGGTCTACAACAAAAACAAATCTTCTTAGATCTTCTATATTGTTATTAAACTTGCAAAAATATTGCGATGGGAGCAAAAATAGTATGTGCATGAAGTGCCTTGCCGGCCTCTTCGGCTTGCTGTCCTCGCCTAATGCCTCGGACATGAATTGCCGCATCGGCCGGTGATATATCACTTCCTGTACTAATAACACGATATTCTATTGCCTAATTTGTAATGTTCATTAGTTAATTGCCTAATTTGTAATGTTCATTAGTTAATCACTTAAAAAAAAACAATGCTTTCACAAATCTGACTTGCAATTAATTTCACACAAAAACAGAACGTTGCACGTTAATCTGACACGTGCAACACGTGTTACCATGGTGCATCTTGCACGTCATGGATCAGAGTATGTAATCCGTGGCGGATTTTCGGATTTTTCTTGAGTACCTGTGAAAATTTGGCTGGTGTTTTTGGTCATGATGAGGCGAAAACGGCGGATCCACGACCTGAGACAACCACTGGCGCGCACAAAACTGCCACGAATCCCCTTTTTGTCTTCGCCAAACTAATTTTAGTGCTTCCCGCACAAAGACGTGCCGACAAGTGCTGCGCAAACAGACAGACGGACATCCTCGGAGCAATTGGCATGCGATCCACGAGCTGCCACGCACTTCCAGCGTGGAACAAAGCGTGGAGACGTGGAGGTCGCGAACAATGCACCGGCCATTAGTGCCACTCTGATGATGGAGGTGCCGAAATTCTCCGCGGTTTCCAATCAATTTCACACCTGGCGGATTCTGCGAGCGAGCCGTTTTTTCGCGATTTGGGTCGATGACCCGCGCGATCGCCGCTACATGTGTACGTACACATCCGCGCCATAAATTTAACTTTTTTTTTGCCTTTTCCACCTGCCCGGAAAAGCCGCGTAGAAAGTTGCCAATCGGATCAGGTGATAGATGCAAGCCAATCGGGACGTGCAAAGTTGCAAAGTTCACAGTTCTTTCCAAGCAAAGTGCTCGCAAAGAACCTTCTAATGTTAACACGATCTCGTCAGGTATAGAGAGTTTAGGCTCCGACTAGAAAACTGTAAAACTGTTCAATTTCACTCCGATCAGAACGTCGAAGGTGCAAAAACTGTACAGGGTGTACAAATTTGGATGTTAGTATAGGGGGGAACTCGGCAACCATAAGAGATATGGGAAACACATTTATTGAAACAATAGATCGAAACAACGAATTTAAGCTAATGGCTAATGCCCATAGATGGCGATACGCTTAACCCCCCACCCCCACAAAACACAATGGATATCTTGAACTATCTTTTACGAGGGAAACTCAAAGGTGAAAACTAAAATCAAAGTCTCTTTTACCAGAGAAACTCAAAGGTGAAAACTAAAATCAAAGTCCCTTTGACGAGGGCAACTCAATGGTGATCACCAAAATTAGCTATTGTCTTTTGTTTTCGAGTTGTGACGAAAAGTTCGACTTCTCAATAGTTTGATCCGTCTTGGTAGCTTGTTAATTCCTCAGGCCCTTTTTGGGTATAATAGAATATACAGGGCCTTTTTGAAATATTAAACTAAAGCGCTTCAGCTGAGATAGCTCGAAACAATGAAAAGTCCCCGAACAGGTACATTTTTCTTATTTTTTCTGACGCACAAAAAATATGACGTCACTAATTTTTGACTTCTGGCGTCATTTCATTTAAACGGATTCGACTTTTTTAGTTCACAACTTTTGTAGAGCTCTTAGGCCCGTATCTATAGTCCGTACTTGAGCTTGAGTTCGACTCAAGTCGTATATTTGGTTGCGTTTGGTGCATAAACGTATATAGAAAATACGCAACCAAATATACGACTTGAGTCGAACTCATGCTCAAGTACGGACTTGAGAGAATTTGGAGAATGAGAATATATGTAATAATCGTGCCAATCGTGGCAACTAATTTGCGTTTTCTGATTCTAATGATCTCGAAATGATTAAAAATTCTATCAAAATCTTGATGATTAATGTATAAATCTACAGAATCGATAAAAATTATTGAGATAGTTTCTACTTTTCAAATGAAATGATAAGTATTTTTGCAAAGAGAATTATGTGACTGTGAAGAGAATTAAGGTCCGTATCTATAGTCTGTACTTGAGCATGAGTTCGACTCAAGTCGTATATTTGGTTGCGTATTTTCTATAAACGTTTAAAAATATAATATTTTATTGTGTGCTATGAAAATATATCTAATAATCGTGTCAATCGTACCAACTAATTTGCGTTTTCTGATTTTAATGATCTCGAAATAATTAAAAATTCTATCGAAATCTTGATGTTTTATGTATAAATCTATAGAATCATTAAAAATTATTGAGAATGAGTTCGCCTCAAGTAGTATATTTGGTTGCGTATTTTCTATAAACGTTTAATAATATAATATTTTATTGTGTGCTATGAAAATATATCTAATAATCGTATCAATCGTGGCAACTAATTTGCGTTTTCTGATTTTAATGATATCGAAATGATTAAAAATTCTATCGAAATCTTGATAATTAATGTATAAATCTACAGAATCAATAAAAATTATTGAGATAGTTTCTACTTTTTAAATGAAATGATAAGTATTTATGCAAAACGAATTATATGACTGTAGCTACTTGAGCATGAGTTCGACTCAAGTCATTTTTTGTTGTTGAAAATTTTCATTTTTAAATTTGTTGAAATTAACTTTTGTCTCGTACCTACATAAAAAAATGGGAATTTTGTAATTCCCATCTTACAATTGCAATAATATTATTAACTATTGCTCATCTAAAAAGAAGCAATAGCTCACCACATCTCGACATTTAACATTGGCATTAATTTTTTTATCTTATGTAATTAATTTATATCATTTAAATTGATATAAATCCCATTAAAACTGGGAAAAACTAAACAGAAATATAAAAAAATCAAATACATCACGATTTTTTAATTTTATTAATTGATTTTTGATTTTTTTTTATGTTGATCTATTCCTGGTTTTTAGTGAAAGTTAAAGCCTAATCATTAAAAATTTGACAGTCATGATCAGTTTAAATCGTTTATGTAAATCAATTGATATAAATCGCATCAAAACAATCAAAAAACTGATCAGAAATATAAAAAAAATCAAATACATCATGATTTATTTGATTTTTTTAAAATGTTTTTTGATTTTTTTTTGTATCTTGATTTATTCTTGGTTTTTAGTGATGGTTAAAGCCTAATCATTAAAAATTTGACAGTCATCATCAGTTTAAATCGTTATGTAAATCAATTGATATAAATCACATCAAAACTGGCAAAAACTGATCAGAAATATAAAAAAAAATCAAATACATCATGATTTATTTGTTTTTTTTAAAATAATTGATTTTTGATTTTTTTTTTTTGGTATGTTGATTTATTCCTGGTTTTTAGTGAAAGTTAAAGCCTAATCATTAAAAATTTGACAGTCATGATCAGTTTAAATCGTTGTGTAAATCAATTGATATAAATCACATCAAAACTGGCAAAAACTGATCAGAAATATAAAAAAACATGAAATACATCATGATTTATTTGATTTTTTTTAAATGTTTTTTGATTTTTTTTTGTATCTTGATTTATTCCTGGTTTTTAGTGAAAGTTAAAGCCTAATCATTAAAAATTTGACAGTCATGATCAGTTTAAATCGTTATGTAAATCAATTGATATAAATCACATAAAAACTGGCAAAAACTGATCAGAAATATAAAAAAAAAAATTAAATACATCATGATTTATTTGATTTTTTTTAAATGTTGTTTGATTTATTCCTGGTTTTTAGTGAAAGTTAAAGCCCAATCATTAAAACTTTGACAGTCATGATCAGTTTGATCAGAAAAAATCAAATAAATCATAACTTATTCCAACCCTGTTTCTAGGTATTGTCAAGATTTCGAGAGATTTTCCAATAATTTTCATGGAATTTCCAATACGTTTCATTACCAAGATTTCTAGAGATTTCTAAATCATTTCTGATATTAAATATTCTTCGAAATTTCTACAGATTTCAATAATTTTCATGAAATTCTCAATACTTTTCATTACTAAGATTTCTAGAGATTTCTCAATCATTTCTAATGTTATTAAATACTGTTTGAGAATTAAACATATTTTCTCAAAAAATGTTGAGATTTCTAGAGATATTTCAACAATTCTCAAGATTTCATAATAATATTATAATAATAATTTTAGAGATTTATACAGATTTCTCATTAATTCTTAAGATTTCGCGATATTTTGTGATAATTTCAAGATCATTAAAATCAGAAAATCAAATTTGATTCACACGATTGACATTTTAAACACCTGAATGGATTTATTTAGACTACTAAACTTCAAACGGATTAAAATTAAATAAAACGCTAATAAAAGGTATACGTATTCATAAAAATAAAGATAAAATAAATTAGGAATTAATCTTATTTCAAAAAATAAATAAAAAATAAATAAATTTAAAGATGAAAAATAACAAAATAAAGAAAATAACAATAATAAAATTTGATTTATGCTAGGGAGGTACCGGTTAGAGTTTAGTAGTCTAAATCAATCAATTTAGGTGTTTAAAATGTCAATCGTGTGAATCAAATTTGATTTTCTGATTTTAATGATCTTGAAGTTATCAAAAAATATCGCGAAATATATTATATATAATATATTAATAATAATTTAGGTGCTCATTTGATTTATGCTAGGTTTTCATTCTACACATTTTTCGATAATTCTTAAAATATCTAAACATTTCTAAATTTTATCACGATTTAAAAGATTTTTCAATAATTTCCACCATTTCTCAATACTTTTTGAGATTTCTACAAATTTCCCAATAATGATTTCAATAATTCCCAAAATTTCTTAATAATTTTCAAGATTTATACAGATTTCTCATTAATTCTCAAGATTTCGTGATATTTTTTATTAGTTTCAAGATTATTAAAATCATAAAATCAAAATTGGTTCACACGATTGACATGATTATTACCTACATACATTTTTCAATCTACAAATGTTTCGATAATTCTTAAAATATCTAAACATTTCTAAATTTTATCTCGATTCCGAGAGATTTTTTAATAATTTCCAAGATTTCTCAATATTTTTTTGAGATTTCTACAAATTTCCTAATAATGATTTCAATAATTCCCAAGATTTCTTAATAATTCCCGAGTTTCATACAGATTTCTCATTATTTTTTAATAATTTCAAGATTATTAAAATCAGAAAATCAAAATTGGTTCACACGATTGACATGGTTATTACCTACATCCATTTTTTTATATATCTATGGGAAACTCGAAAATTATTGAGGAATCTTGGGTCAGAAAGTATATCATTGTCTCATTCTACAAGATAAATCACATTCTCATAGGCATTAGTAGTTACTTAGCTTTAGTAGCTACTAGGCACGACTATGCATATGGATGCATATGAGATTTCTAGAGATATTTCAACAAGATTTCACAATAATTTTCAAGGTTTATAGAGATTTCTCATAAATTTTTAAGATTTCGCGATATTTTTTAATAATTTCAAGATTATTAAAATCAGAAAATCAAAATTAGTTCACACGATTAAAATGATTATTACATACATACATTTTTTTCAGTCTACACATTTTTTGATAATTTTTAAAATATCTAAACATTTCAAGTTTTACCACGATTCAGGGAGATTTTTCAATAATTTCCACGATTTCTCAATTTTTTTTTGAGATTTCTACAAATTTCCCAATAATGATTTCAATAATTCCCAAGATTTCTTAATAATTCTCGAGTTTCATACAGATTTCTCATAATTTTTTAATAATTTCAAGATTATTAAAATCAGAAAATCAAAATTGGTTTACAGAATTTACATGATTATTACCTACATACATTTTTTATATATCTATGGAAAACTCGAAAATTATTGAGGAATCTTGGGTCAGAAAGTATATCACTGTATCTCATTCTACAAGATAAATCACATTCTCATAGGCATTAGTAGTTACTTAGCTTTAGTAGCTGCTAGGCACGACTATGCATATGGACTATAGTATTTTGCATCAAATTTTACTTAGAAGTCAGCATTCATACGAGAGAAGTTCCAATTTTCAAAGTTGGAAAATTTACCAAAGTTTTCGAAAATTTACCAAAGTTTTCGAAAATTTACAAAGTTCAAAGTGGGAAATTTTCGCAACTGTTGTTTTTAATCAAAAACACCACATTTCTTATCCAAAATTGATAGAAATTGAGTGGAATTCAATGGTTTTGTGAACAATTGTTGCATTATTTTTTTTAGAGTCTCTCTGAATACATTTTTTGTGTGACATGTTTTAAGAAATTTATCATTAAGCTATGTTCACACCGAAAGTAACACATATATTGTGTTTATGTTTATTGTTCCTGGAATTTTTTTCTGAATGATTCTGAAAGTTTCTTCTGGACATCAAGAAACTTCAAGAAACCTTCAGAAACAAGTTCTAGGAGCAAGCAACATAAACATAATGTTCCTAGGTGTTGCTTTTGGTGTGAACATAGCTTAAGAGCTGACGCATTAACTGAAACGCATAAAAATCTAATTCCTGACAGCCGCACGAAGGAGTCGAAAGAAAGGGGGAACAAGAAAATGCGTTCCGGACTATTAATTTCCGCGATTCCATTGGTTTCAGTTTATTGCAGGCGATTTCTCTCTCCATTTGCCATTCGAAAGGTTATTGTAGTGCAGAGTGAGTAATTAATCTGTAGGTAGTATTACTCATGCTGCGGTGTATTGGCACTGTAATTGCACTCGGCTGTAAACCATCTTTGCAATAATTGTTTCGAAAGGTTAATCGAACGGTTCAATTAGTGTATGCATTGCTTCGTGGTTGATATTTATTTTAATTTGATTGTTCAATGACTAAGGCTTGGAATATTTGCAATAGTTACAAGATATATTGCAATAATTTATACATGTTATCGCAGCGTTCACACAATTCATAAATACAATATAATTATATGGATCAAGAAAATACTCATGGCCAATGTATTTTTATACAATAATAGTGTATAATTGCATCTATTGACATGATTTTTATACGTATTCAAAAATTCTTATTAACTGAAACGAAGAATAATTATTTATGCCACTTGTAAAATAAATGCATTATTATAATATGAGTGTAAAGAGACTTGTAAAAAGTATCATAATACGGCAGAAATAGGATTAGCACATTGATGACGCCGCCAAACCCTTACGAAAGATGAAGGTTCAAGTAGGAGGATAATACGCTTTTATCCCATACAACATTTTATCTAAGACTGCCCAAAAAAGACAAATATCGTTTTTTTTTGCTTGAAAATTTATATATTTGATATTTCAATTTTTTTCTTTCACAGTTTTAAAACTTACAACAAAAAAATAGAATTTTTAAAGTTCAAAGTTACATCCAAGTTCCATTGTATTATAAACTGTTTAACATATGTCTATCGTACTTAAAAATAATTTTCGAAATTATGATACATATGAAATATGAAATATGATATGATTTCATATGATACATATGAAAAATGTTTTCATAAAAGTTGAAGCTGTCTTTAGATTTTGGCTGAGATAGACGTTTTGGGTCTTTAGACGTTACTTTTTATATGAGCTGTTTTCAAAATTCAATCACGATTTTTAGTTTTTTTAAAATAATATCTAAACTGCTCGGACTTTTGAAAATTTTTCAACATAATCTGAACCAGCATACAAAACTGCATAACATTTCCCATTTAACCAGATCTCTAGCTTCAAAAATAAGAAAAATACCCATGTAATCCTACTCTATTTAGGACACCCTGTATAGCATAGCTGAATTAAAAAAAAAGGGAAATTTCAATAAAAATGACGTTTTTTTCCACGTTTATTGTAGTTTGAAAATGACTTTTTAGAAATAGAAAGAAAGATACCCATGCAATCCTACTCTATTTAGGACACCCTGTATAGCTGAATTAAAAAAAGGAAATATCAATAAAAATGACGTTTTTCCACTTTTATTATGGTTTGAAAATGGCTTTTTAGAAATAGAAAGAAAGATACCCATGCAATCCTACTCTATTTAGGACATCCTGTATAGCTGAATTAAAAAAAATAGGGAAATATCAATAAAAATTACGTTTTTTCTACTTTTATTATAGTTTGAAAATGGCCTTTTAGAAATAGGTTTAATTATTTGACGAATATTTGAACAAATTATATTTTTTAATACTCTGTAACAAAACGATGCAGAAACAGTAGGACCTATATCATACAATAATAATGGGTGATATTAATAATTATTACCTACTTTATAATTTATTACCCATGTTTCTAATTAAAAATTTGATAAACATTTTTCATAGATACTGTCAAGTAGACAATTAATTGACAAATACTTAAAAACAAATTTACGTCGGGAAATATTTCATTTCCCGTTTTTTGTGATCCCCAATTGATACGTACATGTTTCTATCTATCTATATTATGTGTTTATATTTTCACAGAAGTTGCCTTTTTTGCGTAAATACGTGTTTTGCGTAAATTTACGAAAAGTATAACTTTGATTGTTAATATGAAAATAATATTTATGTTGCATTACTTTTTTGGGGTGATTTTTTTTCATACATTGCCACTATTTTCAAAAAGTACAATTTCGATAGTTTTTGGGAAAATTTATGGTTTTGGCTCTTTTTTTTGGGCAGTATTGTAAATATTTTGTATATTTTCATAGAAATAAACGTTTTGGAGTGCATACACTACCAGCACGAATTGAAAAATGAATATACAGTATACAAGTTTTTGCGGTTCCTGATAAAAATTTTTTTTTTTAAATTTACACATATAGCTGAATTAAAAAGAAGTACAATTTCAGTAGTTTATGGGAAAATTTATGGTTTTGGCTCTTTTTTGTCACTATTGCAAATATTTTGTATATTTTCATTAAAAAAAAAACGTTTTGGAGTACATACACTACCAGCACGAATTGCAAAATTAAATAAAAACGAATATACAGGGTGTCCCACGCAAGTCATTAGTTGAAAGTTTATGGGGTTCCTGATGATTTTTTTTTAAATTTACACATATAGCTGAATTAAAAGAAAGTACAATTTCGGTAGTTTATAGGAACATTGATGGTTTTGGCTCTTTTTTTGGCAGTATTGTAAATATTTTATATATTTTCATAGGAATAAACGTTTTGGGGTGCATACACTACCAGCACGAATTGAAAAATGAAATGAAACGAAAATGAATATACAGGGTGTTCCACGCAAGTCGTTGGTTAAAAGTTTATATATATTTTAATTTACACATATAGCAGAATTTAAAAAAAAAAACGGGAAATGTCAATAAAAATGACGTTTTTTTCACTTTTGTTATAGTTTGAAAATGGCTTTTTAGAAATAGGTTAGAATTATTTGACGGTATGTCAGCTTATAAATAGATAGGTTTAATTTGAACAAATTACTGGTATTTGTTTATTTATTTTATTATTTATTTTTATCGCCCGACAAGTTTCGGTTAAAAAAACTTCAGAGGCATATGCATATATATCCTGAAATTATTTGAATTGTAATTTTAAATTTGAAAGATATAGATGTCTAAAAAATGTCTCCGAAACTAGTCCTGCATAAAAATAAGTAATAAAATAAATAAACAAATACCAGTAACTACTTATTAAAGCAACCTTAAAAAATATTTATGTTGCATTACATTTTTGGGGAGTTTTTCATACATTGCCACTACTTTCAAAAAGTACAATTTCGGTAGTTTATGGGAAAATTGATGGTTTTGGCTCTTTTTTTTTGGCAGTATTGTAAATATTTTGTATATATATTCATAGAAAACGTTTTGGGGTGCATATACTACTAGCACGAATTGCAAAATGAAATGAAAATGAATATACATGGTGTCCCATGCAATTAGTTAGTTAAAGGTTTATAGGGTTCCTGATTAAATAATATTTTTTTAAATTGTACACACATTAATTAAACTTAATTAAAAAAAAAAGGAAATGTCAATAAAAATGACTCGTTTTTTACCACTTTTGATATACTTTGAAAATGGCTGTTTAGAAATAGATAAATAGGTTAAATTTGTACAAATTTCTGGTATTTGTTTATTTATTTTATTATTTATTTTTATCGCTTGACAAGTTTCTTATAAGCTTATAAAAAACTTCAGAGGCATATGTATTTAATGTGTATATATCCTGAACTTCTAATGTCTAATGTCTAAAAAAATGTCTCCAAAACCAGTCAGGCATAAAAATAAATAATAAAAGAAATAAACAAATACCATTAACTACTTTATACAGTATAAATTTGATAAACATTTTCCGTACATACTGACAATTAACTGAGAAATACTTAAAACCAAATTTACGTTGGGAAAAATTTCATTTCCCGTTTTTTTAAAATTCAGATGTACAGGGTGGGCAAATTTCGATGTTTTAATAGGGAATCTCGATAACTATAACAGGTATGAAATAATGGACCCCCCTCCCCGATATTTTTTTCGAGAAAAACCTATTGGTAATAATTTTTTTTAAATTATTTATTAATTTTCTTTGGGTTTTATTTATTGAATTTCATCCAGAAGTTTATATTTTAATTCTTCCAAAAATTGATTGATTTAGTCAACTAAACTGCAAACGGTATCTCCCCAGCATAAATACCAAAATTGGCTATTATCTTTTGTTTCCGAGCTATTCGCAAAAAATATATTTTTCGACTTTTAGTTTTATGGCTTATTATGAGAACAGAAAAGAATAATTTCTATGTTCTTCATGCACTTTTTTGATAAGAATGCAGCGACGTACTCAATTTGTCAAAAAACGGTTCGAAATTCGAGTTATGCCATAAAGTTGTGGTTTTTGATATGGAACTCATAGCTAAGTCACAGCCAATTAAGTCAATAGCCAATTTTGGTTTTCACCATTAAGTTTTTCTCGAAAAAAAAAAGAGATTGGGTCAACTAAACTTCAAACAGTATCTTCCCAGCATAACTACCAAAATTGGCTATTGTCTTTTGTTTCCGAGCTAATCGCAAAAAATCTATTTTTCGACTTTTAGTTTTATGGCTTATTTATGAGAATAGAAAAGAATAATTTCTACGTTCATCAAGCACTTTTTTGATAAGAATACAGCGGCGTAGTAAATTTAAAAAAAAAACAGTTCGAAATTCGCGTTATGACATTAGGTTGTGGTTTTTGATATGGAACTCATAGCCAACTATGAGTTTTATATAAAAAAACCACAACTTTATGTTATAACTCGAATTTCGAACTGTTTTTTGAAAAATTGACTACGCCTCGGCATGCTTATCAAAAAAGTGCCTGAAGAACGTAGACATTTTTTTCTATTTTCACGAATAAGTGCACTACAGCCATAAAACGAAAAGTGGAAACATCGAATTTTTGCGAATATCTTGAAAACAAAACACAATACCCAATTTTGGTTTTCACCATTAAGTTTTTCTCGAAAAAAAAAAAGAGATCGGGTCAATTAAACTTCAAACGGTATTTTCAAAAAACAGTTCGAAATTCGAGTTATGCCATTAGGTTGTGGTTTTTGATATGGAACTCATAGCCAACTATGAGCTTTATATAAAAAAACCACAACTTTATGTTATAACTCGAATTTCGAACTGTTTTTTGGCTATGGAACTCATAGCCAACTATGAGTTCTATATAAAAAAACACAACTTTATGTTATAATTCGAATTTAGAACTGTTTTTTGATAAATTGAGTACGCCGCTGCATTCTTATCAAAAAAGTGCCTGAAGAACGTAGACATTTTTTTCCTATTTTCATAAATAAGCTACCTACAGCCATAAAACTAAAAGTAAAAAAATCGAATTTTTGCGACCAACTCGAAAACAAAAGGCAATGCCCAATTTTGGTTTTCACCATTAAGATTTTTTCGAAAAAAGAGATTGGGGAGGGAGGTTCATTTTATCATACCTGTAATAGTTATCGAGATTCCCTATTAAAACATCGAAATTTGCCCACCCTGTACATGGATCGGAACGAAAAGTCGAAAAATCGAAATTTTGCGAATAGCTCGAAAACAAAGGACAATAGCCAATTTTGATTTTCACCATTCAGTTTTTCTTGAAAAAAAAAAAAATTAACCAGGGAGGGGGGTCCATTTTATCATGCCTATTATAGTTATCGAGATTCCTTTTGAAACATTGAAATTTGGCCATACTGTACATGGATCGGAGCGAAAAGTTGAAAAATCGAATTTTTGCGAATAGCTCGAAAACAAAGGACAATAGCCAATTTTGGTTTTCACCATAAAGTTTTTCTCGAAAAAAGAGATCGGGGAGGGGGGTAAATTTTATGATAGCTGTAATAGTTATCGAGATTCCCTATTAAAACATCGAAATTTGACCACCCTGTACATTTATCGGTTCATTTTGATCTCCAAAAAGATACGTACATGATTCTATTACTTCCGGTTCTATCGGAAGTGTCCATCAACTTTGTTATTTCTTTGTCTAGTACTGTACTATGTATAACGAAAAATTCTTCGAAGCTGTGGTTTCGTGCCTGTGCAATATTTTTTGCTGATCGAAATTATGGGCAATTATGGGTATGCTATGGGTAATTGGTATGCTATTGGTATGTGGGTTTCTTCAAAAGCTTTTGGGGTTGTTTAGTTGTGAATGAAGAAAGGGTTGTTGGTTTGTTAACTAGCAGTGCAAATGAAAACAGTCAAGTACTTGCCCTCGCCTAGAGTTCCGTTCGGATCGATATCTGCGGTGGAAAATCAGTTTTTCACGTGCACGTTCCAACAGCAGGCGCCGTAATTAGGTGTTCGTACGTGCAAATTTCATGCCCGCAGGTTTTGACTGACATATAGAAATTCTAGGTTAAAATGTGTGGCAGGTGTCACAAACGACGCAATGATTTTTTGGGTTTTGACTGATAGGGAAATTCTAGGTGTTAAATGTTGTGGCAGGTTTCACAAACGGCGCAAAGATATTTTTTTGGGTTTTGATTGACATGGAAATTCTAGGTGTTAAAATGTGTGGCAGGTTTCACAAACGGCGCAAAGATAATTTTTTGGGTTTTGACTGATAGGGAAATTCTAGGTGTTAAATGTGTGGCAGGTTTCACAAACGGCGCAAAGATATTTTTTTTGGGTTTTGACTGACGTAGAGATTCTAGGTGTTAAAATGTGTGGCAGGTTTCACAAACGGCGCAAAGATAATTTTGTGGGTTTTGATTTACGCCGGTTTTCTTTTTGTTAGTTATCGGCGGCACACTTACGGTTGCTGAACCGCCGCTTTTCCTCCACGCGCTTGGTCCTTCGTGCGCTGGCATCCCTCTTCCCTTTGCGGCGCTTCTTCGGCTTTTCCGGCTTTTCCGGCGCCTTGGCCGTCTCGGCGCTCTTCATGTACCTCTTGACGCTGAGCGCGAGTCCCTCCTTCATTTCCGCGCGCGCTAATTAGTCTCAGGTGCGAAAAAGTGGGAACCGTGTCGACAAAGTCTCACCGACGAATGCACATCACTTCTTCGCGTCCGAGTGCAATTGGTAAATAAACAACACTTATTGGCGGCGAGGCGACGCGATGAATGCTAAACAGTGGATGGAACGCGCGCTCTTCTACACCATTTCGTTTAAAAAATAAAAATGGGCCAACACTCACTCGTGCACACACACACGCGCACGAATACTCGCTCACGCACGCACACCGACGTGCGCGCACACACACAAACAAATGCGAGAAGAGGGATACAAACGGACGAGCGTGCACACACACACATGCACACACCCCGTCACGCACAAACACACACACACTCGCACACAGGCAGAGAGAGAAAGACACCGAGATCGTACGGTAAATAATCAGTTAGGAGTTTTGTGTGTTGTCGGTCGGTGATGGCACTGAATGTTCTCGGTGATGGTGATGGCTTTTTAAGGGGTCCAAATAGTTTTTTTCAGAGTATCTCGTCCGATGAGTGTGTGAGAGAGCGCCGGGTCGAGGAACTCTCCTTCGCGTTTCGTCCAGCCACGAGATTATTAGTACGATTATTAATTTATTATCTGTCGCGACTGTTCCGGGAAACTCCGCTGGTGTGCTCTGGTGGTGGACCCCCAGGTGACCGGCGCCTCCCACTGGTGGGGGGTCAACTCCTACTTTTGGTTTTACAAAGAGTTTTCCTCTTATTCTGTGGCACACTTTTTTCACCTCTTCGTGGCACAGCTCCTGTTTATTTAGTTTCGCAATTAGCACGAGCCGCACGACAACCCACAACCTAACCACTGCACACGATCATAACAATAACAGACACGAGCATGAAAATTTTGAAACTCTCAAACCACCAAACCGTTTCATCTTCAACTTCAGAAAAAGTAAAATCAACTACAGAAAAAGTTGTACCAAATTCAGAAAAAGTAGAACCAATATCAAAGAAAGTATCATCAAATTCAGATAAAGTAACATCAACTTCGGAAAAAGTAGAATCAATATCAAAGAAAATATCATCAAATTCAGATAAAGTAACATCAACTTCAGAAAAAGTAGAATCAATATCAAAGAAAGTATCATCAAATTCAGATAAAGTAACATCAACTTCAGAAAAAGTAGAATCAATATCAAAGAAAGTATCATCAAATTCAGATAAAGTAACATCAACTTCAGAAAAAGTAGAATCAATATCAAAGAAAGTATCATCAAATTCAGATAAAGTAACATCAACTTCAGAAAAAGTAGAATCAATATCAAAGAAAGTATCATCAAATTCAGATAAAGTAACATCAACTTCAGAAAAAGTAAACTTAATTCAGAAAAAGTAGAATCAATATCAAAGAAAGTATCATCAAATTCAGATAAAGTAACATCAACTTCAGAAAAAGTAAACTTCAAAACAATAACAGGCATGAACATGAAAATTTTGAAATTCTGAAACTACTGTACCGTTTCATCTTTAACTTCAGAACATGTAAAGTCAACTACAGAAAAAGTTGTACCAAATTCAGAAAAAGTAGAATCAATATCAATGAAAGTATCATCAAATTCAGATAAAGTAACATCAACTTCAGAAAAAGTAAAATCAACTACAACTAAAGTTGTACCAAATTCATAAAAAGTAGAATCAATATCAAAGAAAGTATCATCAAATTCAGATAAAGTAACATCAACTTCAGAAAAAGTAAAGTCAACTACAGCAAAAGTTATATCAAATTCAGAAAAAGTAGAATCAATATCAAAGTAAGTATCATCAAATTCAGATAAAGCAACATCAACTTCAGAAAAAGTAAACTTCATAACAATAACAGACGTGAGCAGGAAAATTTAGAAATTCTGAAACCACTATAGCGTTTCATCGTCAATTTCAGAAAAAGTAAAGTCAACTACAGCAAAAGTTATACCAAATTCAGAAAAAGTAGAATCAATATCAAAGAAAGTAACATCAAATTCAGATAAAGTAACATCAACTTCAGAAAAAGTAAACTTCATAACAATAACAGACATGAACATGAAAATTATGAAATTCTGTAACCACTACACCGTTTTATCTTCAATTTCAGAAAAAGTAAAATCAACTACAAAAAAGTTGTACCAAATTCAGAAAAAGTAGAATCAATATCAAGGAAAGTATCATCAAGTTCAGATAAAGTAACATCAACTTCAGAAAAAGTAAACTTCATAACAATAACAGACATGAACATGAACATATTGAAATTCTGAAACCACCAAACCGTTTCATCTTCAACTACAGAAAGAGTAAAATCAACTACAGAAAAAGTTGTACCAAATTCATAAAAAGTAGAATCAATATCAAAGAAAGTATCATCAAATTCAGATAAAGTAACATCGATTTCAGAAAAAGTAAAATTAACTACAACTAAAGTTGTACCAAATTCAGAAAAAGTAGAATCAATATCAAAGTAAGTATCATCAAATTCAGATAAAGTAACATCGACTTCAGAAAAAGTAAACTTCATAACAATAACAGACATAAACATGAAAATTTTGAAATTCTGAAACCACTATACCTTTTTACCTTCAATTTCAGAAAAACTAAAGTTAACTACTGCAAAAGTTATACCAAATTCAGAAAAAGTAGAATCAATATCAAAGAAAGTATCATCAAATTCAGATAAACTAACATCAACTTCAGAAAAGGTAAACTTCGTAACAATAACAGACATGAACATGAAAATTTTGAAATTCTGAAACCACTGTACCGTTTCATCTTTAACTTCAGAACATGTAAAGTCAACTACAGAAAAAGTTATACCAAATTCAGAAAAAGTAGAATCAATATAAAAGAAAGTATCATCAAATTCAGATAGAGTAACATCAACTTCAGAAAAAGTAAAATCAACTACAGAAAAAGTTATACCAAATTCAGAAAAAGGAGAATCAACATCAAAGAAAATATCATCAAATTCAGATAAAGTAACATCAACTTCAGAAAAAGTAAAATCAACTACAACAAAAGTCGTACCAAATTCAGAAAAAGTAGAATCAATACCAAAGAAAGTATCATCAAATTCAGATAAAGTAACATCATAACAATAACAGACATGAACATGAAGATTTTGAAATTGTGAAACCACTACACCGTTTCATCTTTAACTTCAGTGAAGAGTAAAATCAACTACAGGAAACGTTGTACCAAAATTCAGAAAAAGTAGAATCAATTTCAAAGAAAGTGAAACCAATTTCAGAAAAAGTACCATCAAATTCAGATAAAGTAACATCGAATTCAGAAAAAGTAAACTTCATAACAATAACCGACATAAAAGTGAAAATTTTGAAATTCTGAAACCACTATACCGTTTGATTTTCAACTTCAGAACATGTAAAGTCAACTACAGAAAAAGTTATATCTAATTCAGAAAAAGGAGAATCAATTTCAAAGACAGTCAAATCAATTTCAGAAACAGTCCCATCAAATTCAGAAAAAGTAGAATCAATTTCAAAGAAAGTAAAATCAATTTCAAAAAAAGTACCATCATATTCACATAAACTAACATCGACTTCAGAAAAAAGTAAATTTCATAACAATAACAGACATGAACATGGAAATTTTGAAATTCTAAAACCACTGTACTGTGTTATCTTCAACTTAAGAAAAAGTTATGACCAAATTCAGAAAATGCAGAATCAATTTCAAAGTAAAACCAATTTCAGAATGTAACATCGACTTCAGAAAAAAGTAAACTTCATAACAATAACAGGCATGAACATGAAAATTATGAAATTCTGAAACCACTACACAGTTTTATCTTTAATTTCAGAAAAAGTAAAGTCAACTACAGAAAAAGTTATAACAAATTCAGAAAAAGTAGAATCAATTTCAAAGAAAGTAAAACCAATTTCAGAAAAAGTATCATCAAATTCAGATAAAGTACTGTTTGTCCGTTTTTGGCAGCTGTTAAACATTGTTTTTTTGTCATCTGTACAAAGTATTTGTGTGATACGTGAAATGTTTTCTCGGCTGTTGATCTGTTTTTGATAACAGTCGTACAATTTTTGTACGACTCTTGTTGTTTTTATCATTTAAACAAATTGCAATCGTATGTCTTATTTTATGATTTCTGGAGATTTCTATAAATCCGAGATAGAAAAATGCATATTAGTTGTCATTTTTCAATAATTCCCAAGATTTCTCAATAATTTTTCAGATTTCCACAGATTTCCCAATAAATATCAATAATTCCTGAGAATTTTAAATAATACAGAAAAAGTAGAAACAATTTCAAAGAAAGTAAAATCAATATCAGAAAAAGTACCATCAAATTCACATAAACTAACATTGACTTCAGAAAAAGTAAACTTCATAACAATAACAGACATGAACATGAAAATTTTGAAATTCTGAAACCACTACACCGTTGCATCGTCAATTTCAGAAAAAGTAAAGTCAACTACAGCAAAAGTTATACCAAATTCAGAAAAGGTAGAATTAATATCAAAGAAAGTGCCATCAAATTCAGATAAAACAAAATCGACTTCAGAAAAAGTAAACCTCATAACAATAACAGACATGAACATGAAGATTTTAAAATTCTGAAACCACTATACCGTTTCATCTTCAACTTCAGAACATGTAAAGTCAACTACAGAAAAAGTTATAATCAAATTTAGAAAAAGTAGAATCAATATCAAAGAAAGTAAAATCAACTTCAGAAAAAGTACCATCAAATTCAGATAAAATAATATAGACTTTAGAAAAAGTAAACTTCATAACAATAACAGACGTGAACATGAAAATTTTGAAATTCTGTAACCACTAAGAACCACAAAGTAAGTAAAATCAATTTTTTCTGCCATATACTCGAAGTGACAAATTCGACAATGTCTCACTTTTTTCATCTTTCGTTAGTTTTTGGCAGCTGTCAAACATTTTTTTTCATCTGTCCAAAGTATTTGTGTGATGCGTGAGATGTTTTCTCAGCTGTTTTTGATAACTGTCGTAGAATTTTTTGTGTATCATTTAAACAAATTGCAATCGTATGTATTATTTTATAATTGTGCAGATTTCTATAATTTCGAGATAAAAAAATGCAAATTGGTTGACATTTTTCAATAATTCCCAAGATTTCTCAATAATTTTTCAGATTTCCACAGATTTCCCAATAAATATCAATCATTCCTGAGATTTTTGAATAATTCAGAAAAAGTAGAATTAAGTTCAAAGAAAGTAAAATCAATTTCAGAAGAAGTACCATCAAATTCAGATAAAGTAATAAAGACTTCAGAAAAAGTAAACTTCATAACAATAACAGACATGAACATGAAAATTTTGAAATTCTGAAACCACTACACCGTTTCATCTTGAATTTCAGAAATAGTAAAGTCAAATACAGAAAAAGTTATATCAAATTCAGGAAAAGTAGAATCAATTTCAAAGAAAGTAAAATCAATTTCAGAAAATGTACCATCATATTCAGATAAAGTACCGTTCGTCAGTTTTTGGCAGCTGTCATACATTTTTTTGTCACCTGTCGAAAGTATTTGTGTTATACGTTAGATGTTTTCTCAACTGTTGATCCGTTTTTGATAACCGTCGTACAAGTTTTGTGTATAATTGTTGGTTGTATATCTTTTTTTTAATGATTTCTGGAGATGTTTGAGACATTTTTCAATAATTCATAAGATTTCTCAATAATTTTTCAGATTTCCACAAATTTCCCAATATTAATCATTCCTGAGATTTTCCCAAGATTTATAATAATTTTCGTAGAGTACAATAAGTTTCAGAAAAAGTATCAAATTCAGAAAAAGTAGCATCGATTTCAGAAAACGAATCATGAAATTCAGATAAAGTAACATCGACTTTAGAAAAAGTAATTTCAATTTCAGAATGTTTATACAGTTCATGGGCTGTCAAACATTTTTTTGTCATCTGTCCATAATGTTTGTGTGATCGGTGAGATGTTTTCTCATCTGTTGATCTGTTTTTGATAACTGTCGTACAATTTTTGTGTATCATGTAAACAAATTACAATCGAATGTCGTATTTTATGTTATTATTATTAAATATTAATCTTATTTGACAAGTGTAAACATAATTGTGTATGTATTAACACACAAATTTATTTTTCTATTCTATGATTTCTGGAGATTACTATAATTTAGAGATAAAAAAATACAAGTTGGTTGACATTTTTCAATAATTCCCAAGACTTCCCAATAATTTTCGTAAAGTACAATTAATTTCAGACAAAGTATCGAATTCAGAAAAAGTAGAATCAACTTCAGAAAAATTAATTTCAATTCCAGAATGTTTTTGCAGTGTTATTACAGGCTTATTTTAAACGATTTTCCGAGAAATGACTTTTTTTTTGTTATATACTCAAAGTGATAAAGTAACATCTACTTTAGAAAAAAGTAATTTCAATTTCAGAATGTTTATACAGTTTTGGGCAGTTCATGGGCGTATTTCAAACGATTTTGCGAGAAATGAGATTTTTTTCTGTCATATACTCGAAGTGACAACTTCGACAATGTGACAACTCACTTTTTTTTCAACTTTTCGTCAGTTTGTGGCAGCTTTCAAACATTTTTTTGTCATTTATCATCTTTCTAAAGAGTTGATGTTGATGTTGATGTTTTCTCAGCTGCTGATCTGTTTTTGATAACTGTTTTTGATAAATATCAATAATGCCTGAGATTTTTGAATAATTCCCAAGATTTCCCAATAATTTTCGTAAAGTACAATCAATTTCAGAAAAAGTATTATCATCAAAAATAGTATCAATATTGGCAAAGTTTTGAAATGTCGACAACTATGATATGTATTAATAATATTGAAAAAGTTGCAAATTATTGATATAGCTATATCTTGTATAGCTATATATTTTTAGTGTCTAATAGCGGTAAGATACCAAACTTAAAAAAAATGGTACAAACATTTCTAAGATATTAATACTAAAATAATGCATTAATAATGATAATAATATACTATAACATTGAGAAATTTCATTTGAAGTTAAAATTAGAGTTGAATTATTATTAATTAGTTGCTAAACAAATTTTGAAAGATATTTTAAAATAGAAATATCTTTAGAAAATTATAAGTTAAAATTAGGTGTGAATTACATTGCAAACCTAGTTCAACCTAATTTTAACGTCAAATGGAATTTTTCAATTTTATAGTATTAAGCATAATATGTCATAATATATGAGCCGTCAAACAATTATTGACAGCTGTCAAACAATTATTCACAGCTGTCAAACAATATTTGAAACGTGTTTTAAAATAGAAATAACTTTAGAAAATTATAGAGTAAAGTCAACTACAGAAAAAGTTATATCAAATTCAGAAAAAGTAGAGTCAATTCAAAGAAAGTAAAACCAATTTCAGAAAAATGTACCATCAAATTCAGATAAAGTAACATCGACTTCAGAACAAGTAAACTTCATAACAATAACAGACATGAACATGAAAATGTTCATGTTATTTTCACATGGCCACAATTTCAGAAAAAGTAAAGTCAACTACAGAAAAAGTAGAATCAATTTCAAAGAAAGTAAAATCAATTTCAGAAAAAGTAACGTCGACTTCAGAAAAAGTAAATTTCATAACAATAACAGACATGAACATAATAATTTTGAAATTTTGAAACCACTATACCTTTTTACCTGCAGTTTCAGAAAAAGTAAAGTCAACTACAGAAAAAGTTATATCAAATTCAGAAAAAGTAGAATCAATTTTAAAGACAGTAAAATCAATTTCAGAAAAAGTACCATCAAATTCACATAAACTAACATCGATTTCGGAAAGAATGATTTAAATTTCAGAATGTTTATACAGTTCCTGGGTTTATTTCAAGCGATTTTCCGAGAAATGACATTTTTTTCTACTATATAGTCGAAGTGACAATGTCGACAATGTCTCACTTTATTTTTCAACTGTTCGTCAGTTTTTGGCAGCTGTCAAACATTTTTTTGTCATCTGTCCAAACCATTTGTGTGATACGTGAGATGTTTTCTCAGCTGTTCTGTTTCTGGTAACATGGTCATACAATATTTATGTATCGTGTAAACAAATAACAATCGTTATCTGTCCGAGAGTCTGGCAGATTTATTTTGCACCCCTTTTTGACAGCTGTTACACATTTTTTGTCATGTATGTCTTCTTTTAATTTCTAATGAGCTAATTTCTGTCAGCTGTGAAACATTTGCTGTCATCTGTCCGAGAGTCAGACAGATTTATTTTACCACTGTTTTTGACAGCTGTTATACATTTTGTTGTCATCTGTCTGAAGTATTTGTGTGAGCAGTAAAATCTTTTCTCGGCTTTTGATCTGTTTTTGACAACTGTCATACAATTTTTGGGCATCATGTGAACACATGTCAATCGTCAGTTGTTAGTCTACTTTGGATTTCTGATGAGTGAAGTTTTGTTATCTGTCAAACATTTCCTGTCATCTGTCTGAGCGTCAGACAGATTTATTTTGCCACTGTTTTTGACAGCTGTTATACATTTTGTTGTCATCTGTCTAAAGTATTTGTGTGAACAGTAAAATCTTTTCTCAGCTGTTGATCTGTTTTTGACAACTGTCATACAATTTTTGGGATCATTTGAACATATGGCAATCGTCAGTCGTTAGTCTACTTTTGATTTCTGATGAGTGAATTTTTGTCATCTGTCAAACTTTTTTGTCAGCTGTCCGAGGGTCAGGCAGATTTATTTTGCACCCGTTTTTGACAGCCGTTACACATTTTTTGTCATCTGTCTGAAATATTTGTGCGAGTAGTAAGATTCTTTATCAGCTGTTGATCTGTTTTTTACAACTACTGTTTTACAATCTTTGGTCCTGGATCAGTTTCTATGGATGCCATTGTATCAACAATTGTAACCCAGGTAAGTGAACCACGATCAAAGATAATCCGAGATTGTACAACTGAGGTCCAGTTGTACGATCGTGGATCATCCTTGACCATGGTTCAGTTACCTGGGGTACAATTGTTGATACAATAGTATCCTTAGAAACTGAACCACGATCAAGGATGATCCACGATCATACAACTAGGCCTGAGACCCAGTTGTACGATCGTGGATCACCTTGACCATGTTTCAATTATCCTAGGCAACCGAACCATGGTCAAGGATGATCCACGATCGTACAACTGGGCCTGAACCTAAGAATACCATTGCATTAACAATTGTATCCTAGGTAACTGAACCATGGTCAAGGATGATCCACAATCGTACAACGTTCAAATACTTTCCGCCAACTATTAGCACTTTATCTGTGGATTGAAAGACTGACCTACGGTTATTTTAAGTTCAACACACGAGCTCAACATAATAACATGCTCAAATTGGATAACGTAACTGATGCTGCAATAATTTAAGTAACCAAAAAAACATTTTTTTCGTTCTTCTTGTAACAAGTTATATCTACTGACGATCTCTTTGCGGTAGGTGTTTTTATACAAAAAAAAAAACACATTTTGGGTACCTAAGGCTCTTCTTGTAACAAGTTATATCTACTGATGATCTCTTCGCGATAGGTTTTTTATACAAAAAAAAAACACACATTTTGTGTACCGAAGTCTCTTCTTGTAACAAGTTATATCTACTGACGATCTCTTTGCGGTAGGTTTTTTTATACCAAAAAAAAAACACATTTTGTGTACCGAAGTCTCTTCTTGTAACAAGTTATATCTACTGGCAATCTCTTTGCGGTAGGTTATTTTATACAAAAAAAAAAAAAAAAAAAAAAAAAAAAGTGTACCGAAGTCTCTTTTTGTAACAAGTTATACCTACTGACGATCTGTTTGCGGTAGGTTTGTTTATTTGTGAAAAACGAAATTTGCGTTACAAAACTTTCACGCTCCCTTCACCACGCGTTGAATCATGCATTTGTCTTGCGGTGCTTCCGGTGTTATCGCCTGGCTAATCCGCAGAGGACGGCGCCCACCGGCTCACTTCCGAGTGTTCCACTTAGGCCCGGCCGTATGTAAAGCAGCGCCCGATGGGGCTGACCTTGTTGAATACACGATCTCGAGCTGGATCAGGAGAAAGATCAAGAGAAGCCCCGTTAGGCGGCGGAGGTCAGTTACCTCCGCAGACGCCGCGCGGACCTTATGCTAATCCAGTTTAAGGGTGTAGTCCCGAACGTACGTTGACGCCTGCCCACATGCGAGGGCGTCATGTGTACACGTGCAGGTAAATAAATACACGCTCGGTAGTGTGCGAGCTGGTACAGTGACCAAGTAACTGGTATAGGACGTTCACCCATGAAGATCACTCCCACGCCCATGCCCACGGGCGGTCTCGCACACATGCACACACACGCCATCTGCATCTGCTGAACCGCGGAAATGCGGACAACGCGACCAACGTGTAGTTGGTCGCGGCTGGACCATGGCCATCGACGGCTGAGGTGAGCGCCATCGGTGGTGATTAACGATTTTACAGCCGTTTACCGCTTTGGAACGCTACGTGGGCGCTTCCTAGGCAATTAGCACTTCCTCTACCTCTTCTCACCATGATTGATCGTTTCTAATCCCCATACGGCGATAATGGGAAACGATATACAGCGTGGCTACTTGTTCAAGTGTGTCTACTTGTGATTGAGTTCACTATTTTGATATTTGAAAAATATAATTATAATTGTGGGCTTCTGTCGCCGAATCAGCGTAGTCGAGCTTAACTACGTTTCACACCTTGTCCTGACAATATTTTCATATGACAGTATCTAATTCTAAAGTCCATTTCCATACTAATCATAGTACCTATCTAGTGACACTACAACATGGCGTTTGTGGGCGAACGACTTAAATAAGGGTAGAATTGTAGGCTTCTATCGCGGTATCAGCGTAGTCGAGCTTAACTACGTTTCACACCTTGTCCTGGCAATATTTTCATATGACAGTATCTAATTCTAAAGTCCATTTCCATACTAATCATAACACCTATCTAGTGACACTACAACATGGCGTTTGTGGGCGAACGACTTAAATAAGGGTAGAATTGTAGGCTTCTATCGCGGTATCAGCGTAGTCGAGCTTAACTACATTTCACACCTTGTCCTGGCAATATTTTCATGACGGTATCTAATTCTAAAGTCAATATCCATACTAATGATAACACCTATCTAGTGACACTACAACTGGATTTCGTTTGTGGGCGAACGAATTAAATAAAGGTAGAATTGAGGCCTCTGTCGCTGAATCAGCGTAGTCGAGCTTAACTACATTTCACACCTTGTCGTGACAATATTTTCATATGGCTATTCTTAGAGGAATAGCCTTAAATCCGAAAAGTTTCTCCTCTTGGGTAGCTCGGGACATACTGTATATATGATAAATGAAAGTTGTGAGGTGTTTGTTGTATGGAACTTTGAGAAAAAGTTCTTATAGAACTTTGGCAATTTTTATAAGTTTCTTAAGAAATTTAACGAAGCTAATTTCTAGAAGATGCCAACATTGTAAATCACTCTTATGCTTTAATATCTTGTTTGAAGTTGGTTGTACACCTTAGAACTTTTAGATATCTCTGCAATTTTAAACTTGTGAGGACCTAGGAGTAAATTATTGAACGCTAGCACATTGTGGAGGTGCAGGTCTAACTGTTGGTGGTTTCTTGGTGATTATCTGAACGTTCGTGCGGCTTTCGAGTACTGGCATACTGCAGAGGCCGTGTGCGTTAGAAATGAGCGGAGAATGTGGGTCATCAGGATGCGGCCGGGTAAAAATGGGTCGGGCGAATAGGGGCCGCCACTGCAGGGGCTCCGGAAACTGGGTTATCAAGTAACCGTAAACGCCGAGTTTAACGTGTACGCGTGCAGCCGCTGGTCTTCATTTGCATTCAGGTGGGACTCGAACCCACGGCTCGGAGCCACCGAAATCCCGCAAGTACAGGATTAAGGGTCACGAGTTCGAACAACTGTTACCGAGGTGGGCACCACGCAATCTGGGAGAGTGACAATAATTCAATCGTGGCGCGGTCATCCCATCGAGTTAAGGCCTTTTTCGTTTTTGCCCAATTATCCGGTAGCAACGGCCGTCGGAGACGATGAAGCACACATGGGAGGCACGCACAGCTGGAGTTAATAACCACGAGAAGAAGAAAAAAAAACGAACGAAACCGTCGCCCAATTTGGGCCTTAAAGGACGCCAATCTAAAAATAACAGCCGCAAGTGCAACGACCTCCAACCCTACAAGAACCAGAAGCTGGAAGTAGGGCGAGCCACTTTTTGCCCATCGTCATTTCGGCCCATGCAGCCTTGCACCTGACTACGCATTCCCGTGCATAAAAGTAAAACCAGTCGAAAACCCATTAACGCACGAAGTATTGTGTGGGACGCCTATGCCCGCCAACAGCGGGCGCCACATAAGCGGCGTCGTAAAAGCCGTAAAGTTTAGAATTCGCGGCGCGTGCGTCCTTATGCAACTGCCGAAAGCGCACGAGTAATTGAACCTAATTGAGCTGGTTTCCAAAACGCACAGGAGCTGAATTACAACTACGGGATTGCTTCGGGGAACGGCGCAATCCCGTTTACCGAAATTTCACTACTTTCGTGACCATGCGTACGTGAAAATAACAAGCGTACGCCTGAAAATGTCTTCATTATCAGCTTACGTTTGTATACTGTAACATGAAGAAATGCGCAACCACATTAAGGCGTACGTGTGGCCAATAACCATAAACGTGTATCTAATTACAAAATGAATTTCCATACTAATGATAACAACTACCTAGTGACACTACAACGCGATGGCGTGGGCGGAACGAAATAAAGGTAGAATTGTGGGCTTCTATCGCCGTATCAGCGTAGTCGAGCTTAACTACGTTTCACACCTTGTCCTGACAATATTTCCATATGACAGTATCTAATTCTAAAATCAATTTCCATACTAATGATGACACCTATCTAGTGACACTACAACGCGATGGCGTTTGTAGGCGGAATTAAATAAAGGTAGAATTGTGGGCTTCTATCGCCTTATCAGCGTAGTCGAGCTTAACTACGTTTCACGCCTTGTCCTGACAATATTTTCATATGACAGTATCTAATTCTAAAGTCAATTTCCATACTAATGATAACACCTATCTAGTGACACTACAACATGGCGTTTGTGGGCGAACTAATTAAATAAAGGTAGAATTGTGGGCTTCTATCGCCGTATCAGCGCAGTCGAGCTTAACTACGTTTCACACCTTGTCGTGACAATATTTTCATATGGCTATTCTCAGGAGGAATAGCCTTAAATCCGTAAAAGTTTTTCCTCTTGGGTAGCTCGGGACATACTGTATATATGATCGTAAATGAAAGTTGTGAGGTGTTTGTTGTATGGAACTACAAGTGACACTACAACACGATGGCGTTTGTGGGCGCAATTAAATAAAGGTAGAATTGTGAGCTTCTATCGCCGTATCAGAGCAGTCGAGCTTAACTACGTTTCACACCTTGTCCTGACAATATTTTCATATGACAGTATCTAATTCTAGAGTCAATTTCCATACTAATGCTAACACCTATGTAGTGATACTACAACGCGATGGCGTTTGTGGGCGGAATTAAATAAAGGTAGAATTGTGGGCCTCTATCGCTGTATCAGCGTAGTTGAGCTTAACTACGTTTCACACCTTGTCCTGACAATATTTTCACATGACAGTATCTAAATGACAGTAATGAGAGTATTCTAAAGTCAATTTCCATACTAATGATAACACCTATCTAGTGATACTACAACGTGATGGCGTTTGTGGGTGGAACGCATTAAATAAAGGTACCACAGGTTACTTTGTTAGTATCACTTAGTTATCTAAGTGATACTAACAAAGTAACCTGTGTGTATTTTTTACCAGATGGACTAACAAATATTTTGCAAGTATTGTATTTAATAATTATTGAATCTTTATTTATATTTTCTGACCTCAACTGTTTGGTGTTTTTTAAGTATTAAACAGTTGAGGTCAGAAAATATAAATAAAGATTCAATAATTATCAAATTAAATATTTGCAAAATATTTGTTAGTTCATTTGATCAGAAAATCATTATTTTTACGTTTCTCTTAACATGTAGGTTAGGTTAGGTTTGGCTAGGTTAGGTTATTATTTTTACGTTTCTCTTAACGTGTAGGTTAGATTAGGTTTGGCTAGGTTAGGTTATTATTTTTGCGTTTCTGTTAACGTGTAAGTTAGCTGATCAATTATCCGAAACTCAAAACTATTATACTCCTAATAGTTTTGATAAAAGTTACAAGTTTGTTAATGACTGTTACGCTTTAGGTTTGGTTAGGTTAGGTTATTATTTTTGCGTTTCTGTTAACTAACGTACACGTTAACACAATCGTAAAAATAATAACCTAACCTAACCAAACCTAAAGCGTAACAATCATTAACAAACTTGTAACTTTTATCAAAACAATTAGGAGTGTAATATTTTTGAGCTTCAGATAATTGATCAGTTAACCTACACGTTAACAGAAACATAAATATAATAACCTCACCTAACTAAACCTAATGCGTTATAATCATTAACAAACTTGTAACTTGTAAACTGATCAATTATCCGAAACTCAAAAATATTATGCTCCTAATTGTTTTGATAAAAATTACAAGTTTGTTAATGATTGTTACCATTTAGGTTTGGTTAGGTTAGGTTATTATTTTTACGTTTCTGTTAAAGTGTAGGTAAACTGATCGATTATTCGAAACTCAAAAATATTATACTCCTAATTGTTTTGATAAAAGTTACAAGTTTTGTTACGCTTTAGGTTTGATCAGGTTAGGTTATTATTTTTACGTTTCTGTTAGAGTGTAGGTTAACTGATCAATTATCCCAACCTCAAAAATATTATAGTCCTAATTGTTTGGATAAAAGTTACAAGTTGGTTAATGATTGTGACGCTTTAGGTTTGGTTAGGTTAGGTTATTATTTTTACGTTTTTGTTAACGTGTAGGTTAACTGATTAATTATCCGAAATTCAAAAATATTATACTCCTAATTGTTTTTGATAAAAGATACAAGTTTGTTACTGGTTGTTACGCTTTAGGTTTGGTCAGGTTAGGTTAGTATTTTTACGTTTCTGTTAGAGTGTAGGTGGACTGATCGATTATTCGAACCTCAAAAATATTATACAACTAATTTTTTGATAAAAGTTACTAGTTGGTTAATGATTATTGCGCTTTAGGTTTGGTTAGGTTAGGTTAGTATTTTTACGTTTCTGTTAACGTTTACGTGTAGATTAACATATCAATTATCCGAAACTCAAAAATATTATACTCCTAATTGTTTTGACAAAAGTTACAAGTTTGTTAATGATTGTTACGCTTTAGGTTAGGTTATTATTATTGCAAAATTGAGGACTAGAAATGAAAAATTCCCCCAAACAATCGCATTAAGTTTATCGTTAAAATCTCAAACTACAAAATTTCGCACAATTTTTACACTTATTTTATCATTCTAATTGCAATATTGAGAACTAGAAATAAAAAAATGCCCCCAAATAATCAAATAAGGTTATGTTAAAAACTCAAACTTCAAAATTTTGCACAATTTGAAACTTATTTTAGCATTCTAATTACAAAATTGAGGACTAGAAATGAAAAATGCCCCCAAACAATCGCATCAAGTTTATTGTTAGAATCTCAAACTACAAAATTTTGCACAATTTGGCACTTATTTTATCATTCTAATTGCAAAATTGAGGACTAGAAATGAAAACTGCCCCCAAACAATCACATTAAGTTTATCGTTAGAATCTCAAACTACAACATTTTGCACAATTTAGACACTTATTTTATCATTCTAATTGCAAAATTGAGGACTAGAAATGAAAAATGCCCTCAAACAATCGCATTAAGTTTATCGTTAGAATGTCAAACTACAATATTTCGCACAATTTTGACACTTATTTTATCATTCTAATTGTAAAATGGAGAACTAGAAATGAAAACTGCCCCCAAACAATCGCATTAAGCTTATCATTAAAATCTCAAACTACAAAATTTTGTAAAATTTTGACACTTATTTTATTATTATAATTGCAAAATTGAGGACTAGAAATGCAAAATGTTCCCAAACATTAAGGTTATCAGTAGAATCTCAAACTTCAAAATTTTGCATAATTTTGACACTTATTTTATCATTCTAATTGCAAAATTGAGGACTATAAATAAAAAATGAATTGCAAAATTGAGGGCTAGGAATGAAAAATGCCCCCAAACAATCGCATTAAGTTTATCATTAGAATTTCAAACTTAAAAATTTTGTACAATTTTGACACTTATTTTATCATTCTAATTGCAAAATTGAGGACAAGACATTCAAAATACCCCCAAACAATCGCATTAAGTTTATCGTTAGAATCTCAAACTACAAAATTGTGCACAATTTTGATACTTATTTTATCATTATAATTTCAAAATTGAGGACTAGAAATGAAAACTGCCTCCAAATAATCAAATAAGGTTATCGTTCAAATCTCAAACTAGAAAATTTTGCACAATTTTGAGATTTATTTGATCATTCTAATTGCAAAATTGAGGACTAGAAATGAAAAATGAATTGCAAAATTGAGGGCTAGAAACGAAAAATGCCCTCAAACAATATTATTATTATAAATAGCATTAAGTTTATCGTTAGAATCTCAAACTACAAAATTTTGCACAATTTGGCACTTATTTTATTATTCTAATTGCAAAATTGAGGACTAGAAATGAAAAATGAATTGCATAATTGACAGCTAGAAATGAAAAATGCCCTCAAACAATATTATTATTATTATTATTATCAATAGCATTAACTTTATCGTTAGAATCTCAAACTACAACATTTTGCATAATTTTGACACTTATTTTATCATTCTAATTGCAAAATTGAGGACTAGAAATGAAAAATGAATTGCCAAATTGAGCGCTAGAAATGAAAAATGCCCTCAAACAATATTATTATTATTATTATCAATAGCATTAAGTTTATCATTAGAATCTCAAACTACAAAATTTTGCACAATTTTGACACATTTTTAGCATTCTAATTCCACAATTGAGGACTAGAAATGAAAAATGCCCTTAAACAATAGCATTAAGTTTGTCGTTGGAATCTCAAACTACAAAATTTTGCACAATTTTGACACTTATTTTATCATTCTAATTACAAAATTGAGGACTAGAAATGAAAAATGCCCCCAAATAGTCGCATTAAGTTTATCATTAGAATCTCAAACTAGAAAATTTTGCATAATTTTTACACTTATTTTATCATTCTAGATCATCATCATTTGGTATTCCAGCCTGATGATAGGAATATCATCGATACCTGGATGAATGTACATGCCTATCATTCATTTCAAATACCATGTAAGTAAGCATATAATATTTGATTTATCATCAAATCACAAATTACAAAATTTTGCATAATTTTGACCCAAATTTTGTCATTAATAATAATAATAATAATAATGCCACGGGCCTAGCATTCCGCTGTCTGTAGGCAAAATCCGATGTAAGTGTATAATATGTAATTTAAAAATAATTGCGTATAAATTTATTTTTAACAGTAACGTGTAAGTTATTTGACAGCATCACATTCAAATATCAAATGCTATTATGTCATAATTCCCTTTGACATTTGAATGTGATGTTGTCACATATCGAACACGTTACTATAAACGTTTTTTTTTGATAATTATTTCCTATAATTTTTCCTAATTCGAGCGCAAAGTGCCATTGTTGCTCTCGGGGAATTGTCCAACTTTCCCCCGAGAGCAACAATGTACCACCATGCGCTCTTTTTTTTTATACGCAATACACCTGATTGTGTAATTTTTTTGCAAATGGTGTTTTGATATCTTTTTTTTTTTGGCATTGGTATTACCACAGATGACTTATAAGTCATCTGTGGTAGATGACTTATAAGTCATCTGTGGTAGATGACTTATAAGTCATCTGTGGTATTACTGTTTTTGTTATAGCTGAAACTGTTTCACTATTTCAAATGTCATTCAAGGATCAAATGCTATTATGTCATAATTGTCTTTGACATTTGAATGCGATGTTGCCACATGTGCGAACACGTTACTATTAATTTTTTTTATACGCAATACACCTGATTGTTTAATTTTTTCAAAATTGTGTTTTGTTATCATTTCTTTTTGGCATTGGTATGACTTATACGTCATCTGTGGTAATAGTGTTTTTGTTATTGCTGCAACTGTTTCACTATTTCAAATGTCATTCAAATATCAATTGCTATTATATCATAATTGCCTTTGACATTTGACTGCGATGTTGCCACATAACGAACATTATAAGTCATTTGTGGTATTACTGTTTTTGTTATTGCTGCAACTGTTTCACTATTTTAACTGTCATTCAAATATCAAATGCTATTTGATGCCATAATTGCCTTTGACATTTGAATGTCAAAGTCATGACAAGTGAAGACAAAGAATGTCATTCTTTATGTTATCACATAAAGAACACGTTACTATTCACTTATTTTTTATACGCAATACACCTGATTGTTTAAATTTTTGCAAATTGTGTTTTGATATCATTTCTTTTTGGCATTGGTATTACCACAGATGACGTTAAGTCATCTGTGGTATTACTGTTTTTGTTATTACTGCAACTGTTTTCACTGATTTTAATGTTATGTAACCTGAATTTCATTATTTTACATTTTTTTCAGCAATAACAAAAACAGTATACTACAGATGACTTATAAGTCATCTTAGGTATACCTGTTTTTGTTATTGCTGCAACTGTTTTCACTGATTTTATGTAAACTGAATTTCATTATTTTACTTTTTTTTCAGGATTGCAGTGCAAAGAAGCCTTCGAGGGGTATCATGTGGTATGATCTTCTGCAGATTTCCCACCCAGATTTTGGTATTGGTATTACTGTTTTTGTTATTGCTGCAACTGTGTTCACTGATTTTAATGTTATGCAACCTGATTTCATTATTTTCGATTTTTTTCAGCAGTAACAAAAACAGTATTTGATGACTTATAAGTCATCTGTGGTGATCCGGTTTTTGTTGATGCAACTGTTTTCACTGATTTTAATGTTATGTAAACTGAATTTCATTATTTTACTTTTTTTTCAGCAATAACAAATACAGTATTTTCAAATATTTTCATTCAAATATCACATCTTTTCAGGGTAGCAGTCCAAAGAAGCCTTCGAGGTGAATCATGTGGTATGATCTTCCGCAGATTTCCCACCCCTTCGGGGGCTCGAGCCTCCTGCTTTGGCGCGAGACTTACTGATATTTTGTGTGCTAATATCGAAATCTCTCTTAGGAAGTGCTTAACTTCGCGATTACACCTTGGGATTACCTTCCCAGGTCAAACGTATATTGCAATTTATTCAGTTTTTGCGAAAACTACTGTTTTGTGCATTAAAATAATGAGTGCAAGTACTTGTCCGCGTCCAGATTACCTTCTGGCGTCACAACCCATAACCGCGTAAGTCATTTAGTAAGCGAGCCTCTTCCTTGTCTTGTTGACTTGGAGAGGCCCGAAATAAACCAAAAGTGCGTAGCTCCGTTATGGTCGATTTGGACGTCTTCAGGGGGATGATTCCGCCCGGACGGGCCTTCTCATCCACGCCCAGGCCGCTCCGAAGAGGCACAGCAGATTTCTGGATCTTCGCCAATACAACTTTAAATGTAAATTCAAGGGTAGGTAGTTTTTTTGAGAAGAGCTCCAAGACGCCTCGCAGTGAGTACCGTTTTTGATCACTTTATCGCAACCAAGGTTTCCACCACGTCCACGTCCAGCGACCTGAGGCAGAGGTACTTCGGAAACCCTTTCGTGGTACCAAGGACAGTCAGCAGCTTTACACCCAAAGTGATTCAGGATTTTTTTAAAGGAACAGGACTCATGGATGAAAGCTGAGTCCACAGGGGACAGCACAAAAGGACTACAAAGGCCAAAGTACTGAGGGGCTTTAGAAAACCTTCCCAGGAGAAGAAAAAAAGGTTTTCATCGATTGCGCTCCAACATATTTAACGCAATTTTTACAATGGTATTAGAGAGCCGTTAGTACCTACACTCGTTGTAAGGTTTCTTATATGCACACAAACCTTGGTTTTTATAACGGTATTAGAGAGCCGTTTCTTATGTGAATTTTTCTTTAATTGCACCACTGAAATCGCATAAGGTTATTAAAAGTCTTCTTCTCTTCTTCATCTGTATATCCATTAATGGATGTCTGCAATCACATATAAAACTAACATTTTTAAGAGATCGATTAGATTTCAAATTAAAGCCACTATTATATTACTAACGCATATAAACTATGATTTAGAACTTCAATAGTCCAATGGCAGTAAGGCATTGGGGTCATGCCATAAATCAGATCCTTGCAATAAACTAATCCCTTTGCCTCTGAATTTCCAGAGGTTTCTGGTATCGGTATTCTAATTTCTATTAGAACTTCAAAAGTCAAAAGGCATATTTTGGGCTGCGCATGATGTGGTCAAAATATGCAAATATTTCTTTGTTTTATTCGGACCAGTAGCTCACTGAGTCTCTGTCTATTCTATTATAAGTGCATCACTTGAATTAGTAAGATTTTTCTGATTATCTAATGAAGTTGCCATTTTGGGCCAAAACTTGAAACACCAGGTATAACAGCTACATCACAGCAACACAACCATCGAATTTCTTGAGTTTTTCGGCTGGCTTCTTGCCGTGGAAAGTGTGTCACTCACGCAGGTTCTCTCTGCCAATTGTACGGTAACTGTACGGAATATTAGCCTGAATATTCGCGGCCGCGTAATTCCGCACGATGATAACAATTACTGTGGGCCGAGCGAAACTGCGCACAATAACCACCATTCTTCTTCCGCAGAATTTTTGGCCTTATTACCAGCCATGGGTGCGTTGACCCACCCGCGATCGGAGGAGATTCGATACGGCAGGTCGTGGCCATTAGAAGGAAACGTAACGCGGCTCTAATAAGCGCCACGATTTAATTAGCCGTCGGCGAAGAGCCGCGACGTGACCACGTTGGAAATCGTTGGCTAAATAGAGAAAACTCGGATGAAGTAATCTCGGAAAACACCATCAGATTTTTACCCTCAATTTCTATTTCTTGGGATCAAAAAACTTGAACACTAGTACTCACTAGTAAATGAACACTAAATGACCACAAATGCAGTTTTGGACAATTTTGGGCAACTACAAGCAAGTTTTAGGCATCTAGTTAATAACAGCAAACAATCAATGGGCGTCTTTAGCGAACGCAACTGTCGAGAATCAGCACTCAACCTGATTAGATGTGATAACAGTTCGAGGTAGAATTGTGGGCTTCTATCGCTGAATCAGCGTAGTCGAGCTTAACTACGTTTCACACCTTGTCCTGACAATATTTTCATATGACAGTATCTAATTCTAAAGTCAATTTTCATACTAATGATAAAACCTATCTAGTGGCACTACAAGATGGCATTTGTGGGCGAACGAATTAAATAAAGGTAGAATTGTAGGCCTCTATCGCTGTATCAGCGTAGTCGAGCTTAACTACGTTCCACACCTTGTCCTGACAATATTTTCATATGACAGTATCTAATTCTAAAATCAATTTCCATACTAATGATAACACCTATCTCGTGGCAGTACAACATGGCGTTTGTGGGCGAATGAATTAAATAAAGGTAGAATTGTGGGCTTCTATCGCCGTATCAGCGTGGTCGAGCTTAACTACGTTCCCACCTTGTCCTGACAATATTTTCATATGACAGTAGAATATTGTAAATTTCTTCTCTTTCCAGCTTCGAAACAATGGAATACCGATATAATGGATCAAGTTTGTTTACTAAAATCTAACTAGTAACAAGTACACATAATGGGTATATAAACCTCTCAAGATACATTGTGTCCAAGATAAGGATCAACAGCATGGGGATCTCTGAAACCGTAAAAGTTACGGTTAAAAAGAAAAATAAAGTTGATGATGGTTTCTTCGAAACGAAACGTTGTACTGACATTTTGTAAACGTCGTCTTGTAGAGCAAAAAATATGGCAACGAGAAAGTGTCTTTGGTTTTCTTATACATTTTCAAATAAATTCAGAAAAAAATAAAAACGAAATCGCAAGATTTCGGATTTTGTCGAATATCTCCGGAAGTAAGCGGAAATTTCTGGTTTTCTCAACCGAATATTACTGACCACTAAATTACGCAGCTTTTTGTAATTTAACTGCCTTTGTAACTTTTATGGTTTCCTAGATCCCCATACTGTTGATCCTTATCTTGAACACCCTGTATAGAAAAATTCCAGTCAATCTTTAAGTGGTAGCAATATTTGATTTATGCACACGTGTAACGTGTTGCTGATAAGTATCGTATGTTCGTCTTACGTAAGAATTTTTAATCCCATGTCTGATTAATTAACTCTGATAAGCGTTCGAACATTTTTCAAACTATATTTTAAGTGGCAATTCGCGTGAAAAATGCATGTGATTAGTAAAGTGGAAATACTTTTTATCATCAATTCACCATGTGGCATGATAAATCGAAAACAAAAATTTAAAAACTCTCTCACAATCAGATAATAATATAATAATTATTAAATTGGTTCACGTTGTGGTATCAACAAATCTATTTAATTTTTTTTTTAATGATTAGATATATTGGTAATATTTTATTTTGTTAGACATGTAGCGTGGATACATCAAACGATAATTTTCACATTTTTCTTTCAATGAGATTAAAAAATCGAAAATCGGAAATTGATCGGAAAATTTTTGCAATTTTTTTATAATCAGATCAAAAATATTTTTTTGTTACTATACATGAGTAGTATGAACATTTATTCCATATACATATTTACAGCATGCTCAATACATATAATATACATAACTACATAAAGTAGTATAAACATTTATTCCATTTACAGCATACTTCATACGTATAATATACATAACTACATTGATATGTGATGTGATACATGATACATGGAATTGACTATCGGCTTTCGTCTTTCGGCCCAACATGATTATTAAAAAAAAAATCATGAAAATGTTGATAGAATCAACGATTATGTATATAAAATATTTGATTGATTTTGCCTTCGCCTCACACGGGAAGTCAAGCACGGAAAAATCCATTTCTAGGCGAGTAATGAACGATATTTTTTACCATACTCATTCTTGTAACCAATCAAATTGATTGGTTTGATGATTTTTTTTAATAATTAGATATATCGGAAATAATTTTTTTTATGAACATTTATTCTATATACATATTTACTTTTAACATTAACAACTTAACTTTTAACAATTTTAACATACTTCATACATATACTATACTATAATATACATAACTACATTGATATATGATGTGATACATGATATATGGAATGGGCTATCGGATTTCGTCTTTCAGCCCAAGAAGAAGAAAAAAATTATGAAAATGTTGATAGAACAGAAACAAAAATCATCGATTATGAAAAAGTCTTGAATTTTTTTGATTAATTTTGGCTTCGCCTCAGATGGGAAGTCTCATGCTTTATTTAAAGCAATTTTATTTATATGTGCGGGATGTGTTACTCATAATTTAATAAATTGTGCTGAAAGCACGGAAAAGTTCATTTCTAGACGAGTAATGAACGATACTTTTTATAATACTTATTCTTGTAACCAATCAATTTGATTTGTTTTATTTAGCGCACGGGAAAAATATGTGAGTTTGGGAAAAGTTTTCCGTACACTATTCTGAAAATGCCACTAGTGCAGGAAAAAAAACGGAGATTGGGAAAAGTTTTCCGTGCGCTGTTCTGAAAATTCCACCTTTGCGTCATTGTAAAAACGGATGAAAACAAGACAAAAATCATGGATTATGAAAAGTCTTTAAATTTTTTGATTGATTTGGGTTTCGTCTCACACGGGAAGTCAAACACGGAAAAATGCACTTCTGGACGAGTAATTAACGATACTTTTCATCATACTTGTTGATGTTGATAGAACAGAAACAAAAATCATCGATTATGAAAAAGTCTTGAAATTTTTTTATTGATTTTGGCTTCGCCTCAGATGGGAAGTCTCATGCTTTATTTAATGCAACTTTATTTATATGTGCGGGATGTGTTATTCATAATTTAATAAATTGTGCAGAAAGCAGGGAAAAATCCATTTCTAGACGAGTAATGAACGATGCTTTTTCTCATACTTATTCTTGTAACCAATCAAATTGATTCATTTTATTTAGCGCACGGGAAAAAATATGAGTTTGGGAAAAGTTTTTCGTACACTATTCTGAAAATGCCACTAGCGCACGAAAAAAAAATCAGAGATTGGGAAAAGTTTTCCGTGCGCTGTTCTGAAAATGCCACCTTTACGTCCTGGTAAAAACTGATGAAAACAAGGTGTTTTCAGATAAGTGTAATAAAGATATATTTTATTTGTCTGCTACTTTGTGCAAAACAATTTTTTTCACAATTTTCTTATAATCAGATGGATTTCTTTATTTACAATTATATAACAAAATCATGGTCCATATTTTTTTAAATACAGATGTAGGTATTAACAATATTTTTTAGTTTGCTATGTGATGTGGACATATCATTCGAAATTTTTCACGATTTTCTGTAATCGAATAAATGGGTATTTTTGCTTGCAATGTGGTACAAATAAATTAAAAAAAATCACAATCAAACACAATCTACACAATATGAGATACGTGAAAATTTGATAAATACGGTTTCAATTGTAAGATTAAGAAAATTGATAATTATAACAATCGCAATTATATAATAAATGAAGTACTCGAAATTTGAACTAAATTGTTAAAAGATAACATTAATATATATATATATATATATATATATATATATATATATATATATATATATATATATATATATATATATATATGTATATATATATATATATATATATGTATATATATATATATATATATATATATATGTATATATATATATATATATATATATATATATATATATATATATATGTATATATATATATATATATATATATATATATATATATGTATATATATATATATGTATATATATATATATATATGTATATATATATATATATATATATATATATATATATATATATATATATATATATATATGCTTTACACATCATCGTAAACGTAAAAGTTGAAACGTTGTAATCTTACTGATAAGTTTAGTTGATTAACTAGGCATTAATTGAAAAATTATGAGTTTGCTTTGCCTTCAAGACAAATTAAAACTTATAATTCTGTAATATTTCTCATATTAAGAGATCATTATTTCATTTACATAGTTCATTATTTTAATAGTTGAAGGAAAAAAAATGTCTAAGTCCTTAATCTTGATAAATTTCTTAAATTATTAAAATTTATAAGTTCACTTTAAATGATTCACTTTGACTTGTGTAAAACTCTGTTTTTTGCACTAAATAAACTAAACTAAACTAAACTAAACTAAATGTGTTAATATCGTTGATAGTAGATAAGTTGATGGAAACAAAATTTTGAACAAAAATTATATTACACGGTTTGCCACAAAAGCTATTTTTTATATCGTCTTTTTGAAGTGAAAATCTTGGAATTTAATTTTTATCTCAGAAAGTAAAAAGATAGAAAATTTTATAAAAATAAACACATTTCTACAAAACATGTTTCAAATTAAACGTGAAAGCCAAAAACATAATAATATATAGGGTGTTACAAAAAAAAAAACAACAACAAAAGCTGATGGCTACTTCCATGTTCATCAGCCATGTTCAGATGATTTAAAAAATATATATATATCGGGAACCCCATACACTTTTAATGCTACATTAGCGTAGGACACCCTGTATAGACAGAAATTGTGTGAGCGAGTAAGTCTTATATTTGGTTTTCATGGTGGTAAAAGAGTAATTTTCGAGAGAAAAAACTGCTCAAATATGCATGATATGATATTGTGAGATATATTTTAGATTTCTTAAATTTTGATATGCAAATACAATATTTGGATCAATTGTTTCACATTATTACAATAAAAAAAAACTGAACTGACACGCTAAATAAAAATTGCTACCCTTTTAAGAAAAAAAAACGCTCTAATATGCATGATGATATGATATCATGAGACATATTTTAGATTTCTAAATTTTTGATACGCAAACAAAATATTTGGATCAATTGTTTCACATCATTACAGTAAAAAAATGACCTAGCAAACTAAAGATCCATGATGATATGATATTATGAGACATATTTTAGGTTTCTTAATTTTTGATATGCAAACAAAATATTTGGATCAATTGTTTCACATCATTACAGTAAGAAAAAAAAACGGAACTGACAAACTAAACAAAAATCATAGTTGCTATTCTTTAGCGAGAGAGAAAAAAACTGCTCAAAATGCATGATGATATGACATTGTGAGATATAAATTTTAGATTTCTTAATTTTTAATGTACAAACAAAATATTTGGATCAATTGTTTCACATTATTTCAGTTAAAAAAAACTGAACTGACATACTAACAAAAATTGCTACCCTTTAAAGAAAAGAAAAAACTGCTCAAGTATGCATAATGATATGATATCATAAGACATACTTTAGATTTCTAAATTTTTGATATGCTAACAAAATATTTGGATCAATTGTGTCACTTCATTACAATAAAAAAAACTGAACTAACGGACTAAACAAAAATTGCTACCCTTTAAAGAGAAGAAAAAACTGCTCAAGTATGCATAATGATATGATATCATAAGACATACTTTAGATTTATAAATTTTTGATATGCTAGCAAAATATTTGGATCAATTGTGTCACTTCATTACAATAAAAAAAAAAAAAAAAAAAAAAAACTGAACTAACAGACTAAACAAAAATTGCTACCCTTTAAAGAAAAGAAAAACTGCTCAAATATGCATGATGATATGATATCATGAGACATATTTTAGATTTCTTAATTTTTGATATGCAAACAAAATTTTGATCAATTCTTTCACATGATTACAGCAAAACAATTGAAGTAACAAACTAAAAAAAAACACATTAGCTGTCCTTAATGAAAACAATGGCAGCTGATTAATAATGGTAATATTGACCTGGATAAATAATTAACAATTTGCAAAACTAACTTTTTGAACCGGTTTTAATGTATACATCGCACACTCGCAATAAATATATATTTTGGCGCAATTTCAATTAAAAATAGAATTAAAAAAAATCAGTACATACGTGTATCTCTAGTGATGGCAGTGAATAATGTAATTATTATCAGTATTGTAATCAACTACGTTTGACGATAACCTTTTATTTGGAATATCATTCAATACTAATTTCCACTTTAGATTAGTGAAGCTCTGGTTGCATAATGAAACGTTCAGCAGGTGTGCATATGGTCACCTACGTTCATTTACGAATAGGTACAATAATTTGTACTTTTCTTAAAGGCAGTGTTTAAAGTAACAATTAAGTTAATTTCTTAGTTAGCAGATCATTTGTCAGGAGAGGATATACATTTGTATAAGTCAATTCGATCATTCAACTGTTAATTTATTAATTAATATTATTAATCAGTTATTAATTAATATTATTAATTATTTTTTTATTAATATTAATAATGATTAATTAATTAATATTATAAATTATTTATTAATAATTACTTAGAGTCTAAAAATGATTAAAATGATACATTAATTATCATTTAATTATAATGCATTGTTTATTAATAATTACTTACAGCCTAAAAATGATTAAATATTCTATAGCAACTTCAATTTTTCCTTAAACGAAGGGTGCCATGGAATTTTGTTTCCTGCAATTTTAGGTTATCTTTACTGAAATTATTTTGAACTGCCATATTTCATAATTAATTGATAAAAACCAAAATATGATAGATATTTTCGGGGAAAAAAAATCAAATGCAAATTTTCATAATGTTTCTGATATTATTACGATTTCACTGCAAGTTTTCCTGTTTATTTAATAAGTACTAAATTTTTGGGCTAGTAACTAGAATGCAGAATGCAGAAATGCAAACTTTGGGCAAAAATAAAGCAAAAGATTGTGCCCTTCATTTTTTTTTCTCAAAAATTTGGAAAATATGTACCATATTTTAACTTTTTTAATCAATAATTCTGAAAATATGACAATAGTTTAAATTTTTTTATTCATTAATTTCGACAATATGTACCACATTTATATATTTTTTATTCAATTTCACATGCCATTTTGGCTTCTTTTACTAAAATAATTTTGAACTGCCATATTTCAGAATTAATTGATAAAAACAAAAAAATTATATACAAAAATCTAATGCCAATTTTCATAATATTTCTGATATCATTACGATTTCACTGCAAGTTTTCCTGTTTATTTAATAAGTACTACATTTTTGGGCTAGTAACAAGAATGCAGAATGCAGAACTGCAAAATTTGGGAAAAAATAAAGCACAAGATTGCGCTATTTTAATTTTTTACTTAAAATTTCGAAAACATGTATCATATTTTAACTTTTTATTAATAATTTCGAAAATATTAACCTCAATTTTATGGTTTTAACCAATAATTCCGAAAATATGACAATAGTTTAATTATTTTATTCATTAATTTCGAAAATATTTAGCACATTTATATATTTTTTATTCATGACTTCGATAATATTTATATCATATTTGTGTTTTTTTCCAATAGTTTAAAGAAAAATTAAAATCAATTTAATAATATCAAAGTAAGTTTTAAACTGGATTCTTCTGGTTCCAAAAACGTTTAAGATCAATTTCCAAAGTTTAGTTTTGAAACTTCGTTTCTTATTGCCTATTATTTTCTAAAACTTTTTTAAATCAAGTAGACTCTTTTGCAAAACTATTAGTTATAAAATTTGATCAATTATCGTAAGGCATTCCTTCTGATGAAATAACCATGTGCTATATTATGTTATATGTTATGTGATATGTTATGTGATATGTTAGTTACAATAGTTATGATATGAAATTTATAAAAATATATTGCAGCATTAATCAATTCAACTTAATAGAACAATACTAAGAAATATTAATCAATTGGTTATCAATAATTTCTGTGTTATAATCTCGCGATAATATTGTATCAAATATTAGGAATTGGGGCTAAATTGCGCAACACGAGCTCGTTTGTCACTCAGCTTTGCTACCAACACGGTAATCAATCACTCGAGACATCTGTGGAGATGTCCGTGCTTCTCGTTTTTCGTACGAAATTTCAACAGATTAAATACCCTCAGAGATGCTGACAACGAAGAGTTGTCCTCTCTGCTGGCGTTGATGGCATAATACGACCCTGCTTAATTGGCAATTAGGTCGTGCAGAGTTAATGGTCAGAAAAACAAAGAGCTGCAAAACACGAATTTAATGCATAACGCAAATGTATTACATAAAATATTATTGCATTTCAGTGATTTGCACTACTTATTTCCACGGTCATTGCCAGTGGATTTCAGTGAATGTCGCATGAAGTGAATGTACTTGAAAGTAAGCATGTGGCATTTGCTGTTTTTTTTTGCAGAAATGGATGTGTAAATTGAATACATTAAAATATTATATCTCGCGATTCAAAAACGATATGCTCAGAGAACAAAAACAAAATCTAGGCCGTCAACTGTTTTAATTAGCATTACTATTTTTATATAATAAATAAACCATGCGAGCAAAAATTATCATCATCTACGTTTGCTTTGCATCTATGGATGAACCATAAACCATGAATGTATTGGATGAACCTAATTTTTGCTGCTGTAAGTTTTGAACTATTTTGGTATAATTTTTTTGAACTCACATTTTTAAGATTTTTGTTTACTTATTCACCCAAGCTACTAATACTAAATGTCTTCAGAACATAATTACAATTACTGCTTAATTATGTTGTGTAGACTTTAGTGCTTCAAAGTAATAAAACAATAAATCGCAAGCCCTGAGAAATCTGCTGCCTCAATATATTTGCTGCATTTTGAAGAGTATAGGACAGATCTTTATTTACTTAGAATCTCTTGAATTAAAAATTTTCTCCCCAATAAAATAAACTAAAAATAACCTAACCTAACCTAACCTAACCTTAAATCTCAAGAATTAGAAATTGACTTGAAGAATGTGAATCTATGGAATGTAGACATTTATTTGTTTTTGATCTCCAGATTCATGAACTTTCTTCTCAAAGAACAAGTATAATCTTCTTTTCTTCTCAAAAAACAATAAAAAAACACATACATGTTTTCACCAGATTGCCTTTAGTTAAAAGAATGATTGCTGAATGGTCATTTTTTGTAACCCCAAGATTTGTTAAACCACCATATTCCTAGCATTAACAAAAAAAAACAAAAAAAACATGAATATATGGAATTTTTAAATATATTTGTTTTTTATCTCCAGATTCATGAATTTTCTTCTCAAGAAAGAAGTATATAAACAAGTATTAAAAAAACACATACATGTTTTCATCAGTTTGTCTTTAGTTAAAATAATGATTGCTGAATGGTCATTTTTGTAACCCCAAGATTTTTCAACCACCAGATTCTCTAGCATTCAAAGTAAAAACAAAACATTAAATCGCAAGCTCTAAGAAATTCTGCTGCTTTAATGTATTTGCTGTATGTTGTACAGTATAGAACATAACTTTATTTACTTAGCATCTCTAGAATTCAGAGTTTTCCTCTCAATAAAATAAACAAAAAATAAATCTCAAAAATTAGAAACTGACTTGAAAAATGTGAATCTATGGAATGTATACATTTATTTGTTTTTGATCTCCAGATTCATTAATTTTCTTCTCAAGAAACAAGTATATAAACAATTTAAAAAAACACATACATGTTTTCACCAGATTGGCTTTAGTTAAAAGAATGATTGCTGAATGGTATTTTTTTGTAACCACAATATTTTTTAAACCACCAGATTCTCTAGCATTCAAAGTAAAAGAGAAAAAAAACATTAAATCGCAAGGTCTAAGAAATTCTGCTGCTTTAATGTATTTGCTGTATGTTGTACAGTATAGAACAGAACTTTATTTACTTAGTATCTCTAGAATTCAGAGTTTTCCTCTCAATAAAATACACAAAAAATAAATCTCAAGAATTAGAAACTGACTTGAAAAATCTGAATTTATGGAATGTAGAAATATATTTGTTTTGATCTCCAGATTCATTCAACTGACTTGAAAAATGTGAATCTATGGAATGTAGAAATATATTTGTTTTGATCTCCAGATTCATGAATTTTCTTATCAAGAAACAAGTATATAAACAAGTATTAAAAATAAAACACATACATGTTTTCACCAGATTGTCTTTAGTTAAAAGAATGATTGCTGAATGGTCATTTTTTTGTAACCCCAAGATTTTTTAAACCTCCAGATTCTCTAGCATTCAAAGTAAAAAAAAAACATTAAATCGCAAGCTCTAAGAAATTCTGCTGCCTTAATGTATTTGCTGTATGTTGTACAGTATAGAACAGAACTTTATTTTCTTAGCATCTCTATAATTCAGAATTTTCCTCTCAATAAAATACACAAAATATAAATCTCAAGAATTATAAACTGACTTAAAAAATGGGAATCTATGGAATATAGACATTTATTTGTTTTTGATCTACAGATTCATGAATTTTCTTCTCAAGAAACAAGTATATAAACAATTTAAAAAAACACATACATGTTTTCACCAGATTGTTTTAGTTAAAACAATGATTGCTGAATGGTCATTTTTGTAACCCCAAGAATTCTTTAACCATCCATATTATCTAGCATTTTCAAAAAACAAAATTAATTCAAATCTGAAGCGACTTAATCTTTCAGAATTTACTTCTGAACAAAAAAAAAAAACAAGAATCTCGAGATTCAAGGCAGATATCTTAAGGCAGAGATAATTATCCTGTGATTATTTATTTCGGGGTGAACATTCTTGAGTTCTTGAAATATATGAATAACAAAGATTCGCTGAGAGAGAAAATCTCCTTATTCTATAGTTTCTTCTATGCCTTCAGATTTTCAGATTTTTTAATTAACTGAAAATACGCAATTCTCGAGATAAGTTTTGTTTTTGAGATTTGAAATGTTTTCAAAGCATTTTCAAAAATCAAAATTAATTCAAATCTGAAGAGATTTAATCTCTTCGGATTTGATGATGATGGTCATTTAATTTTTGGTGATAGTTAATAAAAATATGAGTCTAGAGAATGTTCAGATATTTGATTTTGGTCTCAAGGAACCGTTTTGACCTGTTGAATCAAGAATTTACTTCTGAACAAAAAAAAAAACAAGAATCTCGAGATTCAAGGCAGATATCTCAAGGCAGAGATAATTATCCTGTGATTATTTATTTCGGGGTGAACATTCTTGAATTCTTGAAATATATGAATAATAAAGATTCGCTGAGAGAGAAAATCTCCTTATTCTATAGTTTCTTCTATGCCTTCAGATTTTCAGATTTTTTAATTAACTGAAAATACGCAATTCTCGAGATAAGTTTTGTTTTTGAGATTTGAAATGTTTTCAAAGCATTTTCAAAAATCAAAATTAATTCAAATCTGAAGAGATTTAATCTCTTCGGATTTGATGATGATGGTCATTTAATTTTTGGTGATAGTTAATAAAAATATGAGTCTAGAGAATGTACAGATATTTGATTTTGGTCTCAAGGAACCGTTTTGACCTGTTGAACCAAGAATTTACTTCTGAACAAAAAAAAACAAGAATCTCTAGATTCAAGGCAGATATCTCAAGGCAGAGATAATTATCCTGTGATTATTTATTTCGGGGTGAACATTCTTGAATTCTTACAATTCTTGAAATATATGAATAAAAAAGATTCGCGGAGAGAAAAAATCTACTTATTCTATAGTTTCTTCTAGGCCTTCAGTTTTTCAGATTTTTTAATTAACTGAAAATACGCAATTCTCGGGATTAGTTTTGTTTTTGAGATTTGAAATGTTTTCAAAGCATTTTCAAAAATCTAAATTAATTCAAATCTGAAGAGATTTAATCTCTTCGGATTTGATGATGATGGTCATTTAATTTTTGGTGATAGTTAATAAAAATATGAGTCTAGAGAATGTACAGATATTTGATTTTGGTCTCAAGGAACCGTTTTGACCTGTTGAACCAAGAATTTACTTCTGAACAAAAAAAAAACAAGAATCTCTAGATTCAAGGCAGATATCTCAAGGCAGAGATAATTATCCTGTGATTATTTATTTCGGGGTGAACATTCTTGAATTCTTACAATTCTTGAAATATATGAATAAAAAAGATTCGCTGAGAGAGAAAATCTCCTTATTCTATAGTTTCTTCTATGCCTTCAGTTTTTCAGATTTTTTAATTAACTGAAAATACGCAATTCTCGGGTTAGTTTTGTTTTTGAGATTTTAAATGTTCCAAAGATCCCTTCAGATTTTTTTTTATTCTAGAGACTTCTAGTTAAAGCGGGGTTACAAAAACATGATTTTACAGAATGTTTGTTTAACCAAAGAGAAGAGATTTCGCGACTAGAATTATGCCTTTTAATTTTAAATTTTATTCTACCTTGAAAAAAAAATCCAGATCATGCATTTATCATTCAAGCCGCTGAAAACCAGAGTAGACATTGTGGTTTTCAGCGACCATTTTCAATCAATTTTGTTAAGTCCAGAAATACAAGGTCCAACCTTCCTACCATAACATGATATGAATATCTTATGTTCTTGTAAAAACACCATTTTCAATCCAATAATAAACAACAAATCAAGGCACTGAAAACTAGAGTAGACCACTCTGGTTTGAAGCGACCATTTTCAGTAAAAAAAATGAAGTTCAGAAATACGACGTCAAACCTTCCTACCTTAACAACATATGAATGTCTTATGTTCTTATAAAAACGCCATTTTCAATTCAATAATAAACAATAATATCAAGCCCATGAAAACCAGAGTAGATCACTCTGGTTTTCAGCGACCATTTTCAGTCCTTTTTTTAAGTCCAGAAATACAAGGTCCAACCTTCCTACCATAACAAGATATGAATGTCTAATGTTCTTGTAAAACCACCATTTTCAATCCAATAATAAACAACAAAGCAAGCCGCTGAAAACCAGAGTAGACCACTCTGGTTTTCAGCGACCATTTTCAGTCCATTTATTAAGAGTACAGAAATACAAGGTTCAACCTTCCTACCATAACATGATATGAATGTCTTATGTTCTTGCAAAAACACCATTTTGAATCCAATAATAAACAACAATTCAAGCCGCTGAAAACCAGAGTAGACCACTCTGGTTTTCAGTGACCATTTTCAGTCCTTTTTTTTAAGTACAGACATACAAAGTTCAACCTTCCTACCATAACAAGATATGAATGTCTTATATTCTTGTAAAAACATCATATTCAATCCAACAATAAACAACAAATCAAGCCGCTGAAAACCAGAGTAGACCACTCTGGTTTTCAGCGACCATTTTCAGTCAATTATTTTAAGTCCAGAAATACAAGGTAAAATCTTCCTACCATAACATGATATGAATGTCTTATATTCTTGTAAAAACACCATTTTCAATCCAATAATAAACAACAATATCAAGCTTATGAAAACCAGAGTAGACCACTCTGGTTTTTAGCGACCATTTCCATCCTTTTTTAAGTCCATTATTTTATGTCTAAAAATACAAGGTCCAACCTTCCTACCTTAATAAGATATGAATGTCTAATGTTCTTGTAAAAACACCATTTTGAATCCAATACTAAACAACATTTCAAGCCGCTGAAAACCAGAGTAGACCACTCTGGTTTTCAGTGACCATTTTCAGTCCTTTTTTTAAGTCCATTTTGTTAAGTCTAGAAATACAAGGTCCAACCTTCCTACCATAACAAGATATGCATGTCTAATGTTCTTGTAAAAACACCATTTTCAATCCAATAATAAACAACAAAGCAAGCTACTGAAAACCAGAGTAGACCACTCTGGTTTTCAGCGACCATTTTCAGTCCTTTTTTTAAGGTCCAACCTTCCTACCATAACAAGCTATGAATGTCTTATGTTCTTGTAAAAACACCATTTTCAATCCAATAATAACCAACAAATCAAGCTACTGAAAACCATAGTAGACCAGTCTGGTTTTCAGTGACCATTTTCAGTCCTTTTTTCAAGTCCATTTTTTTAAGTACAGAAATACAAGGTCCAACCTTTGTACCATAACAAGATATGAATGTCTTATGTTCTTGTAAAAACACCATTTTCAGTCCAATAATAAACAACAGACCACTCTGGTGTTTAGCGACCATTTTCAGTTAAAAAAATTTAATCCAGAAATACGAGGTCCAACCTTCCTACCATTACAAGATATGAATGTCTTATGTTCTTGTAAAAACACCATTTTCAATCCAATAATAAACAACAATATCAAGCCGATGAAAACCAGAGTAGACCACTCTGGTTTTCAGCGACCATTTTCAGTCCATTTTTTAAGTCCAGAAATACAAGGTCCAACCTTCCTACCATAACATGATATGAATGTCTTAAATTCTTGTAAAAACACCATTTTCAATCCAATAATAAACATGAAATCAAGCCGCTGAAAACCAGAGTAGACCACTCTGGTTTTCAGCGACCATTTTTAGTCCTTTTTCAAGTACAGAAATACAAGGTCCAATCTTCCTACCTTAACAAGATATGAATGTCTTATATTCTTGTAAAAACACAATTTTCAATCCAATAACAAACAATAATATCAAGCCCATGAAAACCAGAGTAGACCACTCTGGTTTTCTGCGACCATTTTCAGTCCTTTTTTTAAGTCCAGAAATACAAGGTCCAACCTTCCTACCATAACAAGATATGAATGTCTAATGTTCTTGTAAAACCACCATTTTCAATCCAATAATAAACAACAAAGCAAGCCGCTGAAAACCAGAGTAGACCACTCTGGTTTTCAGCGACCATTTTCAGTCCATTTTTTAAGAGTACAGAAATACAAGGTTCAACCTTCCTACCATAACATGATATGAATGTCTTATGTTCTTGCAAAAACACCATTTTGAATCCAATAATAAACAACAATTCAAGCCGCTGAAAACCAGAGTAGACCACTCTGGTTTTCAGTGACCATTTTCAGTCCTTTTTTTTAAGTACAGACATACAAAGTTCAACCTTCCTACCATACCATGATATGAATGTCTTATATTCTTGTAAAAACACCATTTTCAATCCAATAAGAAACAACAAATCAAGCCGCTGAAAACCAGAGTAGACCACTCTGGTTTTCAGCAACCATTTTCAGTCCCATTTTTAAGTACAGAAATACAAGGTCCAACCTTCCTACCATTACAAGATATGAAGGTCTTATGTTCTTGTAAAAACACCATTTTCAATCCAATAGTAAACAACAAATCAAGCCACTGAAAACCAGAGTAGACCAGTCTGGTTTTTAGCGACCATTTTCAGTCAATTTTTAAAGTACATAAATACAAGGTCCAACCTTCCTACTATAACAAGATATGAATGTCTTATGTTCTTTTAAAAACACCATTTTCAGTCCAATAATAAACAACAAATCAAGCCGCTGAAAACCAGAGTAGACCACTCTGGTTTTCAGCGACCATTTTCAGTTCTTTTTTAAAGTACAGAAATACAAGGTCCAATTTTCCTACGTTAATAAGATATGAATGTTTTATGTTCTTGTAAAAACACCATTTTCAATCCAATAATAAACAACAAATCAAGCCACTGAAAACTAGAGTAGACCACTCTGGTTTTCAGCGACCATTTTCAGTAAAAAAAATTAAGTTCAGAAATACGACGTCCAACCTTCCTACCATTACAAGATATGAATGTCTTATGTTCTTGTAAAAACATCATTTTCAAACCAATAATAAACAATAATATCAAACCTATGAAAACCAGAGTAGACCACTCTGGTTTTTCAGTCCTTTTTTAAAGTACACAAATACAAGGTCCAACCTTCCTACCATAACAAGATATGAATGTCTTATGTTCTTGTAAAAACACCATTTTCAATCCAATAATAAACAACAAATCAAGCCACTGAAAACCAGAGTAGACCACTCTGGTTTTCAGCGACCATTTTCAGTAAACAAAATTAAGTTCAGAAATACGACGTCCAACCTTCCTACCATTACAAGATATGAATGTCTTATGTTCTTGTAAAAACACCATTTTCAATCCAATAATAAACAACAAATCAAGCCACTGAAAACCAGAGTAGACCACTATGGTTTTCAGCGACCATTTTCAGTAAAAAAAATTAAGTTCAGAAATACGACGTCCAACCTTCCTACCATTACAAGATATGAATGTCTTATGTTCTTGTAAAAACACCATTTTCAATCCAATAATAAACAATAATATCAAGCCACTGAAAACCAGAGTAGACCACTCTGGTTTTCAGCGACCATTTTCAGTAAACAAAATTAAGTTCAGAAATACGACGTCCAGCCTTCCTACCATTACAAGATATGAATGTCTTATGTTCTTGTAGAAACACCATTTTCAATCCAATAATAAACAACAATATCAAGCCGCTGAAAACCAGAATAGACCACTCTGGTTTTCAGCGACCATTTTCAGTCCTTTTTTTAAGTCCATTTTTTTAAGTCTAGAAATACAAGGTCCAACCTTTCTACCTTAACAAGATATGCATGTCTAATGTTCTTGTAAAAACACCATTTTCAATCCAATAATAAACAACAAATCAAGCTACTGAAAACCAGAGTAGACCACTCTGGTTTTCAGCGACCATTTTCAGTCCTTTTTTTAAGTACAGAAGTACAAGGTCCGACCTCCCTACCATAACATGATATGAATATCTTGTAACATATTCTTGTAAAAACACCATTTTCAATCCGATAATAAACTACAAATCAAACTATAAACCACACCAAAACCAATTGAAATTCGCAAAACAACAACAAATCAAGGAACAATGAAATAAAACAGTTCTAAAAAGAACTGATTCTATGTGTCTAGTGACTACTAAACTTGGTGGATAACTTTCAAACACGAGAAAAACAAGATGCACAAAAAACTTGAAACGCCAATGACAGAACCAAATCTGCAATTAGTACACTGTCAATTAAAAAAAAAAAAAAAAAAAATTAAGTCAGTGCCTACTGGTACAAACTTTGTGTTTGTACGCATGTTAGAAAATTTTTCAATCATCATAGATTTTTGGGAATTCAAATCCTCGTAATACTAAGCTTATGCGAATAAACGTGCTTTTACTAAGTGGCATCAAGTTTTGATACTATTCTTTGAAGTTGTATTTTTGTTTTTGTTTTTTTGTTCTGAAAATGCTTCAGTAGGTACTCTTAGAATATTTTAAAGAACATTTCATTTTAAATTGTATTGCAGTTCCACGTATATTGAATAAGTCACACTCAATTCTGTGAGATGCATGCTTTTTCTCAGTGGCTTCTAACGCTATATCAGCGTAGTCGAGCTTAACTACGTTTCACACCTTGTCCTGACAATATTTTCATATGACAGCAGACATTTGTAAATTTCTTCTCTTTCCTGCTTCGAAGCAATGGAATACAGACATCAAGAATTTGTTCAAATATAAGAGCCAACACAAAATGGTACTTTTTTTAATGAGCAACGGGTCTAGCCATTTTGCTGTTGCATCAGATGTTTTTTTTTTAAATATTCTAAAATTGTCGGATATGTTAATTTAAGTGCCTTAATGGCATAAATATGATTTACCATCATTCTTAATTTATTTTCTGATCTACTATCATCGGCCATAACAGCAAAATAATATGCATCAATAGTTTCTTTTACAAACATATTCAATGATACTGTCTACAATTTCGTTTAGATACACATCATCTAGACACAATTCTTGGGAGGATTATAAGGAATTTGTTTCGTCCTAATTGTTGTACATGTAAACTTTTAAGTATAGTTTTGTGTGACATTACATCTACAAAAATATATTCCGTATTACGTTTGCGCCATAATTATATAAAATTAATATTTTTTAAACGGTACACGAAGGTCGTGTTCTTGTACGAAGGCATACTGATGATGCCCGAAATTTGGGGCACACAAAAACAGACGCTATCGCCTCGGGCACATGGCCTAGAGCAAATTACCGGCACGCCGTCTTCTCTTGCGCTCGTGCGGATGCGGACGCACGTGTGAGACGCAGAGGGGAGATAACCTCAAACGCTGTACGGCGTTAGCGAACGTTGCGCAGGGGAGGTTCGGCTGGCCGTACCACCAAGGTTACCACTATTGCTGCCTTTGCCCCCCTCACCACCAGCGGTGTACGACGTCAATAGGGCGCAGATTTGAATACTCACAGGCGGCGGCTAAACGGTCCAGCAACATGGAGACAGAGACGGACAGACGGCGGGCAGGCGAACGACTCGTGCTGGCTCGTACACACACACGTACACCGTACGCCGTACGATGCAAAACCCCGCTGCTCGCGCGGAAAATGTATAAATAACCGCAACTTTTGAAGATCTCCAAACAGCGATCTCTAGATTTATGTACACGCACAAACACGCGAGACACAGTCCTCGGCCACCTCTCACCGTATTCGTGTCGGGATTCTCTTTTACAACCGTGCGCAATTAGCGGCCAGAAATAGAGGACAAAAAAAAAACTGGGCCCGTGTGCTTAATTAAATCTCTGCCACGTTCATTAATACCTCTTTTATTCACCTTGGTAGTAAACTCGTATTTTAATCATGGTCAGCTCGGTGCGCGGACCGGCTTAAGGCGAATCAATAATTACTGCTTTTATTGCAATAACACGATTCCACGTTGGCCCAGGTTCTAGCGGGAGATTTCAAAGTGCGACAGGTGTCGCCCGCAGCAAGACGCACGAAACAATTGAAGGCGACAGCGTGCGATTTTCCGTTTTCCTCACGGTATCGCTCCTCCGAAGGACGGCAAAACATACGTTAGAACGGCACACATTTTGCCGGCTCATTAGCAGCAGTTACTTGCAAAACACGAGCCATTTTCATAAACCTCACCCATTAATTTCTACAACGTCCGGTAGATGGCCAAGTGCACATTCAATTTTGTAATTCACCGAGATTATCAATCGTATGTTAATTTATTACAACAACCGCTTTTTAGGTTTATTACGTGCCTTATCTAATTATTGGACGTCTCGTACAAGAATTCCCTGAGCGTTTAATTACGCCAATTTGAATAAATCGGAGTTTACAGGAATTATTACTTACGCTATTGATTTATTCCAGTAATTCCAGCATACTTATGCAATAAACATGAAATTACCAGACATACAGCCGTTTAAATTTTACTAATGTATTTATGTACATAAGTACGTAGTCATCTTTACAGGGTCAGTCATAGACCTTGAAACAGTTTCTGTATATTCGCGCACTCGCGCGCCTATAAGATAGAATTAAGCACCGGATTGGTCATAGAAACTACGGAACTACAAAGACAACTCATACAGGGTACCTGATTATGTCATTGTTCACCTTATGCAGGGCATATAACTCATACGTGAAACTGTGACGTCATAACAATGCGGTCTCTATAGTTACGCATGTATTAATAACTGACAATGCTGACAATACAACGGTTGTATCGGATGAGGTTGTATCATCAACTGTCTTCAAGATAGTTGATGAGCATCCAAGCAAAAGCCCATAAGTCCATAATATATTCTTAAAGAGTTAACGGTTCTTTCTGGTAAGATTGAGAACTCAGATTTCCGCAAAAGAAATCCTGTCCAGTAGAAAATCCAATAGTCGGGGTTGTATTATGACTTCATTACACAACAGGGGTTGTGTAATGATAATAATAACGGAGTAATAACGAGGTTTAATGACCCTAGAGTTCATTATGGCCCTTAGGCAATAGAAAGTTGCGTTTTATGACCCTTAGGCAATACAAACTTGCGGGCTTAAACGTGGTTTTACGAGGCCCCAGAGCTCATTATGGCCCTTGGGCTATAAAAAGTTTGCAATACTAGCATAGCGGTTGATGTTTATCGTAATAACGGGTAGTAACCAAGTGTAACCAAGATACATGATGCAGAAACATCCTGATTAAATTTGAATTTAATTAATGTCACTATGACACCTATTAATATCTATAATTACTTTATGTTTGAATATTAAAATATTGATCGAGTCGTACATAAAATATTGATCGAGTCGTACATAAAAATTTGTACGTATTACGGCCATAATAGTTATTTATGATGCTACAGAACTTCCCAAAGTTCGAATTTGGAAAAATCGTATGAGAGAAAAAAAAGTCACGTTACTCCCCCCTTTGAACTTTTTCATTTCTGAAAAAATTTCTAAAATTTACATATTTCGTATTTGTATGCTAATTATTCGTGGCTACATGGATCTCAGGTAGAACACACCATAAATGCTACAGAACTTCCCAAAGTTCGAATTTGGAAAAATCGTATGAGAGAAAAAAAGTCACGTTACTCCCCCCTCTGAACTTTTTCATTTCTGAAAAAATTTCTAAAATATACATATTTCGTATTTGTATGCTAATTATTCGTGGCTACATGGATCTCAGGTAGAATACACCATAAATGCTACAGAACTTCCCAAAGTTCGAATTTGGAAAAATCGTATGAGAGAAAAAAAGTCACGTTACTCCCCCCTTTGAATTTTTTCATTTCTGAAAAAATTTCTAAAATTTACATATTTCGTATTTGTATGCTAATTATTCGTGGCTACATGGATCTCAGGTAGAATACACCATAAATGCTACAGAACTTCCCAAAGTTCGAATTTGGAAAAATCGTATGAGAGAAAAAAAAAGTCACGTTACTCCCCCCTTTGAACTTTTTCATTTCTGAAAAAAATTCTAAAATTTACATATTTCGTATTTGTATGCTAATTATACGTGGCTACATGGATCTCAGGTAGAATACACCATAAATGCTACAAAACTTCCCAAAGTTCGAATTTGGAAAAATCGTATGAGAGAAAAAAGTCACGTTACTCCCCCTTTGAACTTTTTCATTTCTGAAAAAATTTCAAAAATTTACATATTTCGTATTTGTATGCTAATTATTCGTGGCTACATGGATCTCAGGTAGAATACACCATAAATGCTACAGAACTTCCCAAAGTTCGAATTTGGAAAAATCGTATGAGAGAAAAAAAAGTCACGTCACTCCCCCCTTTGTAGTTTTTCATTTCTGAAAGAATTTCTAAAATTTACATATTTCGTATTTGTATGCTAATTATTCGTGGCTACATGGATCTCAGGTAGAATACACCATAAATGCTACAAAACTTCCCAAAGTTCGAATTTGGAAAAATCGTATGAGAGAAAAAAAAGTCACGTTACTCCCCCCTTTGAACTTTTTCATTTCTGAAAGAATTTCTAAAATTTACATATTTCGTATTTGTATGCTAATTATTCGTGGCTACATGGATCTCAGGTAGAATACACCATAAATGCTACAGAACTTCCCAAAGTTCGAATTTGGAAAAATCGTATGAGAGAAAAAAAAAGTCACAATACTCCCCCCTTTGAACTTTTCCATTACTGAAAAAAATTCTAAAATTTACATATTTCGTATTTGTATGCTTATTATTCGTGGCTACATGGATCTCAGGTAGAATACACCATAAATGCTACAGAACTTCCCAAAGTTCGAATTTGGAAAAATCGTATGAGAGAAAAAAAAGTCACGTCACTCCCCCCTTTGTACTTTTTCATTTCTGAAAGAATTTCTAAAATTTACATATTTCGTATTTGTATGCTAATTATTCGTGGCTACATGGATCTCAGGTAGAATACACCATAAATGCTACAGAACTTCCCAAAGTTCGAATTTGGAAAAATCGTATGAGAGAAAAAAAAGTCACGTCACTCCCCCCTTTGTACTTTTTCATTTCTGAAAGAATTTCTAAAATTTACATATTTCGTATTTGTATGCTAATTATTCGTGGCTACATGGATCTCAGGTAGAATACACCATAAATGCTACAGAACTTCCCAAAGTTCGAATTTGGAAAAATCGTATGAGAGAAAAAAAAGTCACGTCACTCCCCCCTTTGTACTTTTTCATTTCTGAAAGAATTTCTAAAATTTACATATTTCGTATTTGTATGCTAATTATTCGTGGCTACATGGATCTCAGGTAGAATACACCATAAATGCTACAGTACTTCCCAAAGTTCGAATTTGGAAAAATCGTATGAGAGAAAAAAAAGTCACGTTACTCCCCCCTTTGAACTTTTTCATTTCTGAAAAAAATTCTAAAATTTACATATTTCGTATTTGTATGCTAATTATTCATGGCTACATGGATCTCAGGTAGAATACCTAAATTCGATATAATAATAATAACGCTATAATAACTCTAATGCTTAATACTAATAGTAATAATAATAATTTGATGGTCAACTGTATGAAATAATTATATGGTAAAAAAAGTATGTTCAGATAATAAAAATATTGTCACACTTATCTTATCAGCACATTTAAATAATTGCATAGATAAGTTTGATAAATATTTGTAAAATTTCCACATATATTTAATTGCTATGTAACACAAATCAAAGTTCGAAACGTACATATTTACCTAATTATATCACAATAGAAAATATGCATGAAACACATATAGGGGCAATAGTCCAAGTATAGTAAATCGTGGAACTATAATTAACCACAATAGCGGACATAAGGCGATATGGACAGCATATGTTTTTTCCATATATTAAAAATTAATAATAAAATTAATTTTTAAATCAATATTCATAATAAATCGTTGATTGAATAAATCAATTTGATCAATAAATCAATAGCTTTAGGAGATGAAAGTCAATCTCAAACAACATCTGTAATGAAAGATGTAGAAGAAGCTGTTCAACCATTTGTTCAAATTGGTTTTGTACTCATAAACCCAAAGCAAGCATCAATATGATTCTAAAAACTAGTCTCAGATTGGTTATGGTTGAAGTGGTGGATTCGCCAACACAAGGATCAATATGATTCTAAAAACTAGTCTCAGATTGGTTATGGTTGAAGTGGTGGAATTGTTCAAATTGGTTTTGTACTCATCAATTAAAAGCAAGGAACAATATGATTCTAAAAACTAGCCTGAGATTGGTTATGGTTGAAGTGGTGGATTCGCCACCACAAGGATCAATATGATTCTAAAAACTAGTCTCAGATTGGTTATGGTTGAAGTGGTGGATTCGCCACAACAAGGATCAATATGATTCTAAAAGCTAGTCTCAGATTGGTTATGGTTGAAGTGGTGGAATTGTTCAAGTTGGTTTTGTACTCATCAACCCAAAGCAAGGATCAATATGATTCTAAAAACTAGCCTGAGATTGGTTATGGTTAAAGTGGTAGATTCGCCACCACAAGGATCAATATGATTCTAAAAACTAGTCTCAGATTGGTTATGGTTGAAGTGGTGGAATTGTTCAAATTGGTTTTGTACTCATCAATTAAAAGCAAGGATCAATATGATTCTAAAAACTAGTCTCAGATTGGTTATGGTTGAAGTGGTGGATTCGCCAACACAAGGATCAATGTGATTCTAAAAACTGGTCTCAGATTGGTTATGGTTGAAGTTGTGGAATTGTTCAAATTGGTTTTGTACTCATCAATTAAAAGCAAGGATCAATATGATTCTAAAAACTAGCCTGAGATTGGTTAAGGTTGAAGTGGTGGATTCGCCACCACAAGGATCAATGTGATTCTAAAAACTGGTCTCAGATTGGTTATGGTTGAAGTGGTGGAATTGTTCAAATTGGTTTTGTACTCATCAATTAAAAGCAAGGATCAATATGATTCTAAAAACTAGCCTGAGATTGGTTAAGGTTGAAGTGGTGGATTCGCCACCACAAGGATCAATGTGATTCTAAAAACTGGTCTCAGATTGGTTATGGTTGAAGTGGTGGAGTTGTTCAAATTGGTTTTGTACTCATCAATTAAAAGCAAGGATCAATATGATTCTAAAAACTAGCCTGAGATTGGTTAAGGTTGAAGTGGTGGATTCGCCACCACAAGGATCAATGTGATTCTAAAAACTGGTCTCAGATTGGTTATGGTTGAAGTGGTGGACTTGTTCAAATTGGTTTTGTACACATCAATTAAAAGCAATGATCAATATGATTCTAAAAAACTAGCCTGAGATTGGTTAAGGTTGAAGTGGTGGATTCGCCACCACAAGGATTAATGTGATTCTAAAAACTGGTCTCAGATTGGTTATGGTTGAAGTGGTGGAATTGTTCAAATTGGTTTTGTACTCATCAATTAAAAGCAAGGATCAATATGATTCTAAAAACTAGCCTGAGATTGGTTAAGGTTGAAGTGGTGGATTGGCCACCACAAGGATCAATGTGATTCTAAAAACTGGTCTCAGATTGGTTATGGTTGAAGTGGTGGAATTGTTCAAATTGGTTTTGTACTCATCAATTAAAAGCAAGGATCAATATGATTCTAAAAACTAGCCTGAGATTGGTTAAGGTTGAAGTGGTGGATTCGCCACCACAAGGATCAATGTGATTCTAAAAACTGGTCTCAGATTGGTTATGGTTGAAGTGGTGGAATTGTTCAAATTGGTTTTGTACTCATCAATTAAAAGCAAGGATCAATATGATTCTAAAAACTAGCCTGAGATTGGTTAAGGTTGAAGTGGTGGATTCGCCACCACAAGGATCAATGTGATTCTAAAAACTGGTCTCAGATTGGTTATGGTTGAAGTGGTGGAGTTGTTCAAATTGGTTTTGTACTCATCAATTAAAAGCAAGGATCAATATGATTCTAAAAACTAGCCTGAGATTGGTTAAGGTTGAAGTGGTGGATTCGCCACCACAAGGATCAATGTGATTCTAAAAACTGGTCTCAGATTGGTTATGGTTGAAGTGGTGGACTTGTTCAAATTGGTTTTGTACACATCAATTAAAAGCAATGATCAATATGATTCTAAAAAACTAGCCTGAGATTGGTTAAGGTTGAAGTGGTGGATTCGCCACCACAAGGATTAATGTGATTCTAAAAACTGGTCTCAGATTGGTTATGGTTGAAGTGGTGGAATTGTTCAAATTGGTTTTGTACTCATCAATTAAAAGCAAGGATCAATATGATTCTAAAAACTAGCCTGAGATTGGTTAAGGTTGAAGTGGTGGATTGGCCACCACAAGGATCAATGTGATTCTAAAAACTGGTCTCAGATTGGTTATGGTTGAAGTGGTGGAATTGTTCAAATTGGTTTTGTACTCATCAATTAAAAACAAGGATCAATATGATTCTAAAAACTAGCCTGAGATTGGTTAAGGTTGAAGTGGTGGATTCGCCACCACAAGGATCAATGTGATTCTAAAAACTGGTCTCAGATTGGTTATGGTTGAAGTGGTGGAATTGTTCAAATTGGTTTTGTACTCATCAATTAAAAGCAAGGATCAGTATGATTCTAAAAACTAGCCTGAGATTGGTTAAGGTTGAAGTGGTGGATTCGCCACCACAAGGATCAATGTGATTCTAAAAACTGGTCTCAGATTGGTTATGGTTGAAGTGGTGGAATTGTTCAAATTGGTTTTGTACTCATCAATTAAAAGCAAGGATCAATATGATTCTAAAAACTAGCCTGAGATTGGTTAAGGTTGAAGTGGTGGATTCGCCACCACAAGGATCAATATGATTCTGAAAACTAGTCTCAGATTGGTTATGGTTGAAGTGGTGGAATTGTTCAAATTGGTTTTGTACTCATCAATTTAAAGCAAGGATCAATATGATTCTAAAAACTAGCCTGAGATTGGTTAAGGTTGAAGTGGTGGATTCGCCACCACAAGGATCAATGTGATTCTAAAAACTGGTCTCAGATTGGTTATGGTTGAAGTGGTGGAATTGTTCAAATTGGTTTTGTACTCATCAATTAAAAGCAAGGATCAATATGATTCTAAAAACTAGCCTGAGATTGGTTAAGGTTGAAGTGGTGGATTCGCCACCACAAGGATCAATGTGATTCTAAAAACTGGTCTCAGATTGGTTATGGTTGAAGTGGTGGATTCGCCCTATTTTTGCTGGTTTTGCAATGTTTTTTAAAACATGCACACGTGCATGTAATATATGAAAAAAAATCTAAGCTAGACTGAATTAATTTTTCCCATAGTTTACATTTGTGCACATTAGTACTTAATGTGTTCACATATTTATTGAAAGTACACAATGATGTAAAAACTGCTTGTTTGTGAGCACTGAATCGATAAATGCATCGTTAAAAGAATGTATAATCTTTTTTTATGTAGATCGCAAATGACCTGTAACTATGACTATTCAAGTACTTGCTTATATTAACAACCTTATGCATTACGAAAATATTTAAAAATATGCGGTAAAAGTGTTCAATATTTAACCACTCGCTTCTAAATGCATCATTATTTGTATGAGCTGTTCGATATGTGGAGCACAATTTCTTTTTGCAAAATTACACATACATACTTGTATAAATAATACAGGCGAATTTGACGTTGAAAATGAAAGGCAACAAATCTTGCGTAATATTAATAGTATATTATGATACAAGTGCATAAGAGAGCCTTTTAAGCACGCTCATCGGGTTTGAGAGCACGACGCAAAGCAGAGGGCTTTTAACGGCGCAGTGTTTTATAATTTTAACACAAAATTACTTTGGGTAATGGCTAAAGTTTATATTAGAGTCGGCTAAAATTTATATTTTTTTTAATAAAATGATTAATAAAATAATAAAATATTAAAATAAAATAATTATAAAATTAATAGTAACTATGACCTGAACCAGAATACAAATCTACATGACATTGCCATTTAACCAAATCTCTAGCTTTTTAAATTACAAAGATACCCTACTCTATTTAGGACACCTTGTAGCTTAGTTAATTTTTTAGATTTTGTCATAATTAGTTTTAGTTTGTAAAACTTGCAAGTGAGTGGCAGCAAACGGTTCTTAAAAATACATTTAGAACAGCACTAACCATCACCAAAAATATATAACAGAGTTTTGACCTGCTTAACTTTATAACTGTGATACCACAAATGAGTTGCTTTGATTCGACACAAAAGTGGGTCACGATAAACGTTTCGATTCTATTTGTTTAAAAACAATGCAACCGAACGCAATTTATAATTCATAAGTTCGTACCTACAAATTCAAATTTCGCTTTTGATGTAAATTTAAATTTTACTTACGTATTTGATCCGTGTAGGAACCCATTCTAATAAGATGAGGAGAACCACCTGCTGTCTATTGAAAATCACAACCGAAACGCGTTCAATGGCCTAAGTCAAATATGCGCGGGAGCTGTCCTGTCCACGGCACGAGCTGTGTTACTTATATGTTATCAATATTTATGCACCTCTCGAAGTTGCTCTAGAAAAGTGTTACTCCGTAGCCTCTCGTTCGTCCAAAAATGGAAACGCGTACGCAGTAAGTGTCCGTCGATCAGATTATTTGTATTTATCGGCCGCCGTGTTGACATCAGCCACTGCCGGCGATCAAAGTTCAAAAATTTAAACATTGCGACTCTGAGCACAACTTGTTGCGCACGCTGTGATGTCCTTTTTGAAATTGGCAGTAATTGCAGCAATTATAAATGCAGGAGAACTATAGCAACTGCCTTAGCAGTAATACTGTACTTAGGGTAAAAAAAATTAAAAATTAAAAAGAATTAACATGTTTTTAATTATCAAAATAATAGTATTACATGTGGTTAGTACAGAAAGTGATTTATTTCCTTCCGAAACGGCAATTAACGTCCGAGGCTTTAGCCGAGGACAGCAAGCCGAAGAGGCCGAGAAGGCACTTCGTGTACGAGCCGCACTTACTATGTTTTCTCCCATCGCAATATTCATTCAAGCCTATTTTACGAAAATTGTCGCAAAAGTAAGGAAATTGTACAAAATATGGAAATGCGTTGTCAATTGTGTTTTGCATGCAAACACACTCTATTGTCAAAAATAATCTGTAAGTTTCCCGTCCAGTTTCGAAAAACTATGTGGTTAGTAGAGGAAGTGATTTATGTCCTTTCGAAGCGGCAATTTACGTCCGAGGCTTTAGCCGAGGACAGCAAGCCGAAGAGGCCGAGAAGGCACTTCGTGTACGTGCCGCACTTACTATGTTTTCTCCAATCGCAATATTCATGCAAGCCTATTTTACGAAAATTGTCGCAAAAGTAAGGAAACTTTACAAAATTTTGTCAATGCGTTGTCGTTAACACCATTTGCGTTTTGCATGCAAACACACAGTATTGTGAAAAACAATCTCTAAGTTTCCCGTCCAGTTTCGAAAAACTATGTGGTTAATAGAGGAAGTGATTTATTTCCTTTCGAAGCGGCAATTAACGTCCGAGGCTTTAGCCGAGGACAGCAAGCCGAAGAGGCCGAGAAGGCACTTCGTGTACGAGCCGCACTTACTATGTTTTCTCCCATCGCAATATTCATGCAAGCCTATTTTACGAAAATTGTCGCAAAAGTAGGGAAATTGTACAAAATATGGAAATGCTTTGTCATTAACACAATTTGTGTTTTGCATGCAAACACACAGTATTATCAAAAATAATCTGTAAGTTTCCCGTCCAGTTTTGAAAAACTATGTGGTTAGTAGAGGAAGTGATTTATTTCCTGTCGAAACGGCAATTAACGTCCGAGGCTTTAGCCGAGGACAGCAAGCCGAAGAGGCCGAGAAGGCACTTCGTATACGTGTGCCGCACTTACTATGTTTTCTCCCATCGCAATATTCATGCAAGCCTATTTTACGGAAATTGTCGCAAAAGTAAGGAAATTGTACAAAATATGGAAATGCGTTGTCATTGTGTTTTGCATGCAAACACATAGTATTGTCAAAAATAATCTGTAAGTTTCCCGTCCAGTTTCGAAAAACTATGTGGTTAGTAGATGAAGTGATTTATTTCCTTTCGAAGCGGCAATTAACGTCCGAGGCTTTAGCCGAGGACAGCAAGCCGAAGAGGCTGAGAAGGCACTTCGTGTACGTGCCGCACTTACTATGTTTTCTCCCATCGCAATATTCATTCAAGCCTATTTAACGAAAATTGTCGCAAAAGTAGGGAAATTGTACAAAATATAGAAATGCGTTGTCATAAACACCATTTGTGCATGCAAACACAGTGTTATCAAAAATAATCTGTAAATTTCCCGTCCAGTTTCGAAAAACTATGTGGTTAGTAGAGGAAGTGATTTATTTCCTTTCGAAGCGGCAATTAACGTCCGAGGCTTTAGCCGAGGACAGCAAGCCGAAGAGGCCGAGAAGGCACTTCGTGTACGTGCCTCACTTACTATGTTTTCTCCCATCGCAATATTCATGCAAGCCTATTTTAAAATAATCTATAAGTTTCCCGTCCAGTTTCGAAAATCTATAGAAAACGAAGACGAAATTATTTGTACACCTCCAGAAAAAAACGCATTCCCGGCCTAGGTTAGAAATACAGTTATTTACGCTATTATGCTGGGAAGTTACGTATTACAAACACACAGTATTGTCAAAAATAATGTGGAAGTTTCCCGTCCAGTTTCCAAAAACTATAGAAGACGAAGAAGAAATTATTTGAACACCTCCAGAAAAAATGCATTCCCGGCCTAGGTTAGAAATATAGTTTTTTACGTTATTAGGCTGGGAAGTTACGTATTACAGTACGTCTGAGAAGTTTATGGAGGAGCCGACTAAGGAACGAGTCCGGAATTTCGAAATGAGTACTGTAATAAGTACTTCACAGCCGTATGACGTAAATAACTCTATTTTTAACCTAGGCCGGAAATATATATGCATACTTATGCACTTTCGTTAAGGTTGATTTAGCTGCAGTTTAGCAATATTAGGCTGGGAAGTTACGTATTACAATACGTCTCAGAAGATTATGGAGGAGCCGACGAGTGAACGAGTCCGGAATTTCGAAATGAGTACTGTAATAGGTACTTCACAGCAGTATGACGTAAATAACTATATTTCTAACCTAGGCCGGGAATGCATTTTTTCTGGAGGTGTACAGCAAAACATTTCTTCTTCGTCTTCTATATTTTTTCGAAATTGGACGGGAAACTAATTCATTTTTTCTACGACAGTACGTAAACTAAGTTTTTACGTACTGTTCACAGTGCGTAAAGTAATACTTTTTAGCAGGTCTACAGCAAATAATTTCTTTTTCTTCTTCTATATTTTTTGAAACTGGACGGGAAACATAATTTTTTGCTACGACAGTACGTAAACTAAGTTTTTACGTACTCTTCACAGTGCGTAAAGTAATACTTTTTAGCACAAGTGCTAAAAAAAACACCTGTGCGTAAAAACATCAACTGTGGGTAAAATAAGTTTTAGGCATTCATTCTCTCATCAATTAAAAAAAATTAGCATTTTGCTTTTACGTTTATACATAATAATTAATATTGTTTCTGTTAGACTGCATTATAATTACAAAGTTTATAACATATTTAGAATCCATAATGCGCTATTTTATTGTACTAGTACTATAATGGAAATTTCAGTATTGACAAATTCATACTTGTCATTGCATAAAGTTATAGTGTTGATTCTCTCACTTATTTAATACTGAAACTTTGTCAAATTTTCATGAGAATTAGCTTCAGGTATACTGAACAGATATGTGATAATTAATATGCAATAAATAAATTTTCAGAAATTTCAGTATTGACAAATTCATACTTGTCATTGCATAAAGTTATAGTGTTGATTCTCTCACTTATTTAATACTGAAACTTTGTCAAATTTTCATGAAAGTTAGCTTAAGGAATACTGAACAGATATCTGATAATTAATATGCAATAAATAAGTTTTCAGAAATTTCAGTATTGACAAATTCATACCTGTCATTGCATAAAGTTATAGTGTTGATTCTCTCACTTATTTAATACTGAAACTTTGTCAAATTTTCATGAAAGTTAGCTTCAGGAATACTGAACAGATATCTGATAATTAATATGCAATAAATAAATTTTCAGAAATTTCAGTATTGACAAATTCATACTTGTCATTGCATAAAGTTGTAGTGTTGATTCTCTCACTTATTTAATACTGAAACTTTGTCAAATTTTCATGAAAGTTAGCTTCAGGACTACTGAACAGATATCTGATAATTAATATGCAATAAATAAATTTTCAGAAATTTCAGTATTGACAAATTCATACTTGTCATTGCATAAAGTTGTAGTGTTGATTCTCTCACTTATTTAATACTGAAACTTTGTCAAATTTTCATGAGAATTAGCTTCAGGTATACTGAACAGATATGTGATAATTAATATGCAATAAATAAATTTTCTGAAATTTCAGTATTGACTAATTCATACTTGTCATTGTATAAAGTTATTGTGTTGATTTTCTCACTTATTTAATACTGAAACTTTGTCAAATTTTCATGAAAGTTAGCTTCAGGAATACTGAACAGATATCTGATAATTAATATGCAATAAATAAATTTTCTGAAATTTCAGTATTGACAAATTCATACTTGTCATTGCATAAAGTTGTAGTGTTGATTCTCTCACTTATTTAATACTGAAACTTTGTCAAATTTTCATGAAAGTTAGCTTCAGGAATACTGAACAGATATCTGATAATTAATATGCAATTAATAAATTTTTAGAAATTTCAGTATTGACAAATTCATACTTGTCATTGCATAAAGTTATAGTGTTGATTCTCTCACTTATTTAATACTGAAACTTTGTCAAATTTTCATGAGAATTAGCTTCAGGTATACTGAACAGATATGTGATAATTAATATGCAATAAATAAATTTTCTGAAATTTCAGTATTGACTAATTCATACTTGTCATTGTATAAAGTTATTGTGTTGATTTTCTCACTTATTTAATACTGAAACTTTGTCAAATTTTCATGAAAGTTAGCTTCAGGAATACTGAACAGATATCTGATAATTAATATGCAATAAATAAATTTTCAGAAATTTCAGTATTGACAAATTCATACTTGTCATTGGATAAAGTTATAGTGTTGATTTTCTCACTTATTTAATACTGAAACTTTGTCAAATTTTCATGAAAGTTAGCTTCAGGAATACTGAACAGATATCTGATAATTAATATGCAATAAATAAATTTTCAGAAATTTCAGTATTGACAAATTCATACTTGTCATTGCATAAAGTTATTGTGTTGATTTTCTCACTTATTTAGTACTGAAACTTTGCCAAATTTTCATGACAATTAGCTTCAGGTATACTGAACAGATATGTGATAATTAATATGCAATAAATAAATTTTCAGAAATTTTTCGAAATTTATACTTGTCATTGCATAAAGTTATAGTGTTGATTCTCTCACTTATTTAATACTGAAACTTTGTCAAATTTTCATGAAAGTTAGCTTCAGGAATACTGAACAGATATCTGATAATTAATATGCAATAAATAAATTTTCAGAAATTTCAGTATTGACAAATTCATACTTGTCATTGCATAAAGTTATAGTGTTGATTTTCTCACTTATTTAATACTGAAACATTGTCAAATTTTCATGAAACTTAGCTTAAGGAATACTGAACAAATATCTGATAATTAATATGCAATAAATAAATTTTCTGAAATTTCAATATTGACCAATTCATTCTTGTCATTGCATAAAGTTATTGTGTTGATTTTCAATACTATAATGGACAAGTCATTTCAAAAAAGACATTGTTGCTAAATTAATTAAAAATCTATCTTCAGTCGTAAGTGCATTTTTGTTATTACGCTATTTTTTATACTATGCATACTTATGCACCTTCGTTACGGTCTTCTGATTTAGTTGCAGTTTAGCAATATTAGGCTGGGAAGTTACGTATTACAGTACGTCTGAGAAGTTTATGGAGGAACTGACGAAGGAACGAGTCCGGAATTTCGAAATGAGTACTGTAATAGGTACACAGCCGGATGACGTAAATAACTATATTTCTAACCTAGGCCGGTAATGCAGTTTTCTGGAGGTGTACAGCAAATCATTTCTTCTTCGTCTTCTATATTTTTCGAAACTGGACGGGAAACTTATAATTTTTTTCTGCGACAGTACGTAAACCAAGTTTTTACGTACTGTTCAGAGTGCGTAAAGTAATACTTTTTAGCAGGTGTACAGCAAATCATTTCTTCCTCGTTTTCTAAATTTTTCGAAACTGGACGGGAAACTTATAATTTTTTTCTACGACAGTACGTAAACTAAGTTTTTACGTATTGTTCACAGTGCGTAAAGTAATGCTTTTTAAACTAGACGGGAAACCTGTAATTTTTTTCTACGACAGTACGTAAACTAAGTTTTTACGTACTGTTCACAGTACGTAAAGTAATACTTTTTAGCAGGTGTACAGCAAATCATTTCTTCTTCGTCTTCTATATTTTTTGAAACTGGACGGAAAACTTATAATTTTTTCTACGATAGTACGTAAACTAAGTTTTTACGTACTGTTCGTCGTGCGTAAAGTAATACTTTTTAGTGCATAAAAAATCACAAGTGTGTAAAAACATCAACTGTGCATAAAATAAGTTTTACACATTCATTCTCCCACCAATTAAAAAAATGTAGTATTTTGCTTTTAAGTTTAGCTGTTTTTTCATAATAGTTGTCGTACAAAAAACTTTGTATAACGCAAGTCCGTAAAGTATTGCTTTACGAACTTGTATCATAAATAACTGTTAGTTTCCGTTAGAGCATATAAATTAATTATTTCACAAGAATTATTTCTATCAATTGTAAACAAATACTTGAACTTGTATTGTTATATTCGAGTTTCTTAGTAATGCAAAAGTATTGTTTTTGATCTTAACAACTTTCACGTATTTATTATGGGCGATTGCTGTGAATATATAATTCGTACATGAATGACTAATGAATCCATTGTATGCGCAGTGATTTGCATTTATAACCGACTACTGTATCGTTTATTTATAAGTGCTTTATGCATTTTATAACTCCTTAAAAGTTCATTTGGCAATTACATCATGATTAATTAGCATACAATTATTTTGTCGATTACCTGCCACCAATTAAAGCAGTACGATAATAATTAATATTGATTCTGTTAGACTATATTATAATTACATAGTTTATGACGTATTTTATTGTACTAGTACTATAATAGATAAGTCATTTAAAAAAAGACATTTAAAAAAAATTAATTAAAAATATATCTCCGGTTAGAAGTTCATTTTTGTTATTACTCTATTATTTAGACTACATTATAATTACAAAGTTTATGATATATTTTAGAACCCATAAAGCGGTATATTATTGATATTATTGATATCCCGTTAAAAACGCGAATCCTCCACTTAAATGATGTAATTACCCGCAAATTCCGCCGATTAAACGCGAATCAAACCGCGAATTAAATTAATCGAAATCTCTGCTGGGGGTGCGTTGGAATCCCCATAGTCTAACTACTTATGTTAACATATCCATAATAACCGGGGCGTAATGAATTCATTGCGCCCTGGATTGTATTTTCATGTAAACAAGTCCATAACAACCGGGGCGTAATAAGAGGGCGTAAGCATTTGTTGCTAATATATCTTCCATATCTCCCGCAATATTAATTTATTTTTGACTTTACTATAATTGAATGATAACTTCTAGGATACGAGATATGTTAACATGTCCATAATAACCGGGGCGTAATAAGAGGGCGTAATGAATTCATTACGCCCTGGACTTCATTATGCCCTTGATTACCCCGTGGCGTAACGAGTTCATTACGCCCTTTGCATTTTCATGTAAACAAGTCCATAACGATCGGGGCGTAATAAGAGGGCGTAATGAATTCATTACGCCCATGGGCTAGTGCAATAAGGTTCTCGATTTTATACTTATTACATGACGTCTTGTATATACTTGTAGATAGCTTGTCTGCTATACATTACGTGATATACATCAATTATGTCTATGAATCGGTAAATATTGCACGAATCAATATTTTCGTAATGTTGGACTCTGCGCTTATTCATCAACATCTATGGTAGATGCAGTATAGTAAAATATTATTACAACATATAATAAAATGATATTATAAAACTTGGATAATACGAACTTTACACGTGGAAACCAAAGTATTATGATTATAAGTTCACGGACATTGGCTTATATTAACCAATTACAGATTTTAGTTCATCATATCACTGTACATGAAAAATATAATTATAAATTAATGTTTATCACTGCACATAATGATAATATATTGCTCTGCAAAATTATTTATTATATATTCGAGTATTACATTACAGTATTAAACCAATGTTATTACTGCCAATTATAGATTTATAAATATGAATTTATAACCGACAGGTTATCATAAATGTTATCACAATGTCAAATATAAACGTGTATATAATAACACAAAATATTATTATAACTTCTCTTTAGAACAATATCTGAATGAATATCTTTGAACTGTTAATGCTGCTCAAAACCAGACGCACTTCTAAAAATACAACCCAAATATAATCTCGAATGTGGGTCATGCACAAGCACAGGTTTGAAAACAAACAATAAGACGTCTACAGACTTTAGTTAATGATTTAACATTTATTTATAATAATGCATGGATAGGTATTTTTAGCGAAATACTAATAATAGAATATTTGTATATAAATAGCACTGTTATTGAAATTCGCATAAAGAAGTGCACACAATTACTGAATGTGCAAATTATTTAGATTAGAAACATAATAATTCTACAAACCTAAATTTAATCAACTTCCAGTTCTGATAGGTGCAGTTGTCTCAGGTGTCGTTCTAAAAATGTTTCTAATATGCTTCAATACATAAGTATATCTCAGGTATCGTTCTAAAAATGTTCCTTCGTTACACACGTATGATATCTCAGGTGAAGTTCTAAAAATGTTTCTGATAAGCTTCAATACATAAGTATGATATCTCATGTATCGTTCTAAAGATGTTTCCAATAAGCTTCGTTACACAAGTATGATGTCTCAGGTGTCGTTCTAAAAATGTTTCTAATAAGCTTCAATACATAAGTATGATATCTCAGGTGTCGTTCTAAAAATGTTTCTAATATGCTTCAATACATAAGTATGATATCTCAGGTATCGTTCTAAAAATGTTCCTTCGTTACACAAGTATGATATCTCAGGTGACGTTCTAAAAATGTTTCTGATAAGCTTCAATACATAAGTATGATATCTCATGTATCGTTCTAAAGATGTTTCCAATAAACTTCGTTACACAACTATGATGTCTCAGGTGTCGTTCTAAAAATGTTTCTAATAAGCTTCAATACATAAGTATGATATCTCAGGTGTCGTTCTAAAAATGTTTCTAATATGCTTCAATATATAAGTATGATATCTCAGGTATCGTTCTAAAAATGTTCCTTCGTTACACAAGTATGATATCTCAGGTGACGTTCTAAAAATGTTTCTGATAAGCTTCAATACATAAGTATGATATCTCATGTATCGTTGTAAAGATGTTTCCAATAAGCTTCGTTATACAAGTATGATGTCTCAGGTGTCGTTCTAAAAATGTTTCTAATAAGCTTCAATACATAAGTATGATATCTCAGGTGTCGTTCTAAAAATGTTTCTAATATGCTTCAATACATAAGTATGATATCTCAGGTATCGTTCTAAAAATGTTCCTTCGTTACACAAGTATGATATCTCAGGTGACGTTCTAAAAATGTTTCTGATAAGCTTCAATACATAAGTATGATATCTCATGTATCGTTCTAAAGATGTTTCCAATAAGCTTCGTTACACAAGTATGATGTCTCAGGTGTCGTTCTAAAAATGTTTCTAATAAGCTTCAATACATAAGTATGATATCTCAGGTGTCGTTCTAAAACTGTTTCTAATATGCTTCAATTCATAAGTATGATATCTCAGGTATCGTTCTAAAAATGTTGCTTCGTTACACAAGTATGATATCTCAGGTGTCGTTCTAAAAATGTTTCTGATAAGCTTCAATACATAAGTATGATATCTCATGTATCGTTCTAAAGATGTTTCCAATAAGCTTCGTTACACAAGTATGATGTCTCAGGTGTCGTTCTAAAAATGTTTCTAATAAGCTTCAATACATAAGTATATCTCAGGTGTCGTTCTAAAAATGTTTCTAATATGCTTCAATACATAAGTATGATATCTCAGGTATTGTTCTAAAGATGTTTCCAATAAGCTTCGTTACACAAGTATGATGTCTCAGGTGTCGTTCTAAAAATGTTTCTAATAAGCTTCAATACATAAGTATGATATCTCAGGTGTCGTTCTAAAAATGTTTCTAATATGCTTCAATATATAAATATGATATCTCAGGTATCGTTCTAAAAATGTTCCTTCGTTACACAAGTATGATATCTCAGGTGTCGTTCTAAAAATGTTTCTGATAAGCTTCAATACATAAGTATGATATCTCATGTATCGTTCTAATGTTGTTTCCAATAAGCTTCGTTACACAAGTATGATGTCTCAGGTGTCGTTCTAAAAATGTTTCTAATAAGCTTCAATACATAAGTATGATATCTTAGGTGTCGTTCTAAAAATGTTTCTAATATGCTTCAATACATAAGCATGATATCTCAGGTATCGTTCTAAAAATGTTCCTTCGTTACACAAGTATGATATCTCAGGTGACGTTCTAAAAATGTTTCTGATAAGCTTCAATACATAAGTATGATATCTCATGTATCGTTCTAAAGATGTTTCCAATAAGCTTCGTTACACAAGTATGATGTCTCAGGTGTCGTTCTAAAAATGTTTCTAATAAGCTTCAATACATAAGTATGATATCTCAGGTGTCGTTCTAAAAATTTTTCTAATATGCTTCAATACATAAGCATGATATCTCAGGTATCGTTCTAAAAATGTTCCTTCGTTACACAAGTATGATATCTCAGGTGACGTTCTAAAAATGTTTCTGATAAGCAACAATACATAAGTATGATATCTCATGTATCGTTCTAAAGATGTTTCCAATAAGCTTCATTACCTAAGTATGATATCTCAGCTGTCGTTCTAAAATTGTTTTTAATAAGCTTCAATACATAAGTATGATATCTCAGGTATCGTTCTAAAAATGTTGCTTCGTTACACAAGTATGATATCTCAGGTGTCGTTCTAAAAATGTTTCTAATAGGCTTCAATACATAAGTATGATATCTCAGGTATCGTTCTAAAAATGTTGCTCGTTACACAAGTATGATATCTCAGGTGTCGTTCTAAAAATGTTTCTGATAAGCTTCAATACATAAGTATGATATCTCATGTATCGTTCTAAAGATGTTTCCAATAAGCTTCGTTACACAAGTATGATGTCTCAGGTGTCGTTCTAAAAATGTTTCTAATAAGCTTCAATACATAAGTATGATATCTCAGGTGTGGTTCTAAAAATGTTTCTAATATGCTTCAATGCATAAGTATGATATCTCAGGTATCGTTCTAAAAATGTTGTTTCCTTACACAAGTATGATATTTCAGGTGTCGTTCTAAAAATGTTTCTGATAAGCTTCAATACATAAGTATGATATCTCATGTATCGTTCTAAAGATGTTTCCAATAAGCTTCGTTACACAAGTATGATGTCTCAGGTGTCGTTCTAAAAATGTTTCTAATAAGCTTCAATACATAAGTATGATATCTCAGGTGTCGTTCTAAAAATGTTTCTAATATGCTTCAATACATACGTATGATATCTCAGGTATCGTTCTAAAAATGTTCCTTCGTTACACAAGTATGATATCTCAGGTGACGTTCTAAAAATGTTTCTGATAAGCTTCAATACATAAGTATGATATCTCATGTATCGTTCTAAAGTTGTTTCCAATAAGCTTCGTTACACAAGTATGATGTCTCAGGTGTCGTTCTAAAAATGTTTCTAATAAGCTTCAATACATAAGTATGATATCTCAGGTGTCGTTCTAAAAATGTTTCTAATATGCTTCAATACATAAGCATGATATCTCAGGTATCGTTCTAAAAATGTTCCTTCGTTACACAAGTATGATATCTCAGGTGACGTTCTAAAAATGTTTCTGATAAGCAACAATACATAAGTATGATATCTCATGTATCGTTCTAAAGATGTTTCCAATAAGCTTCGTTACACAAGTATGATGTCTCAGGTGTCGTTCTAAAAATGTTTCTAATAAGCTTCAATACATAAGTATGATATCTCAGGTGTCGTTCTAAAAATGTTTCTAATATGCTTCAATACATAAGTATGATATCTCAGGTATCGTTCTAAAAATGTTGCTTCGTTACACAAGTATGATATCTCAGGTGTCGTTCTAAAAATGTTTCTGATAAGCTTCAATACTTAAGTATGATATCTCATGTATCGTTCTAAAGATGTTTCCAATAAGCTTCGTTACACAAGTATGATGTCTCAGGTGTCGTTCTAAAAATGTTTCTAATAAGCTTCAATACATAAGTATGATATCTCAGGTGTCGTTCTAAAAATGTTTCTAATATGCTTCAATACATAAGTATGATATCTCAGGTATCGTTCTAAAAATGTTGCTTCGTTACACAAGTATGATATCTCAGGTGTCGTTCTAAAAATGTTTCTGATAAGCTTCAATACATAAGTATGATATCTCATGTATCGTTTTAAAGATGTTTCCAATAAGCTTCGTTACACAAGTATGATGTCTCAGGTGTCGTTCTAAAAATGTTTCTAATAAGCTTCAATACATAAGTATGATATCTCAGGTGTCGTTCTAAAAATGTTTCTAATATGCTTCAATACATAAGTATGATATCTCAGGTATCGTTCTAAAAATGTTGCTTCGTTACACAAGTATGATATCTCAGGTGTCGTTCTAAAAATGTTTCTGATAAGCTTCAATACATAAGTATGATATCTCATGTATCGTTCTAAAGATGTTTCCAATAAGCTTCGTTACACAAGTATGATGTCTCAGGTGTCGTTCTAAAAATGTTTCTAATAAGCTTCAATACATAAGTATGATATCTCAGGTGTCGTTCTAAAAATGTTTCTAATATGCTTCAATACATAAGTATGATATCTCAGGCATCGTTCTAAAAATGTTCCTTCGTTACACAAGTATGATATCTCAGGTGTCGTTCTAAAAATGTTTCTGATAAGCTTCATTACATAAGTATGATATCTCATGTATCGTTCTAAAGATGTTTCCAATAAGCTTCGTTACACAAGTATGATGTCTCAGGTGTCGTTCTAAAAATGTTTCTAATAAGCTTCAATACATAAGTATGATATCTCAGGTGGCGTTCTAAAAATGTTTCTAATATGCTTCAATACATAAGCATGATATCTCAGGTATCGTTCTAAAAATGTTCCTTCGTTACACAAGTATGATATCTCAGGTGTCGTTCTAAATATGTTTCTATAAGTTTCATTACATAAGTATGATATCACAGGTGTTTTCAAAAAAGTTTTAAGTACCTAGACTTCAATTATAAAAATAATATTTGGGCAGATATACGTAGATAATAGTTTTTATTTTCGACATACTTGTATAGAGTACCAATCTTATCTCCAAACACAGCTGCAATGAAAGACCCTTTGTCGAAATAATCAATATCGATTGCTATCATAAAATGATATCAGTCCGAATTTAATGGCCAACATTTTTTTATCTAAGACATTGTGTTACGCAATCGAACGACCTGGCGAGTTGTATCGCCAATGAAAATGAAAAGGTAATTAAAATTCGTAGGTTTGGAAATAATGTCGACTATAATTAATATGTAACAATAATAAATACACAACGATGTATACCGGTGAAGGTAACGAATTGAAGTCTTGTCTACTCTGCACTCTTACAACTAATTTTTGAGTTACTGGGGTGGGGCGCAATTTGAATTATGCAACGCGAGGGGTGGCTTGAAGATGGTCCCTGATTGGTGCGGTATTTCGTTTTGGTAAACCATGTTGCCACACTTGGTTCTTACAATCCTTGGGTAATTCCTCTATCTGGAATGTCTGAGGATTCCTAATGCGGTGCAATAAATATGTGTTGGATTTCCCGGTCGCTAATTATATTTGCCGAAGTGGCAATCCTTGCTCAATAAACAGCTTAAGGTGCCTATTGATCTTTATGCGCACCGTAATTTACTCAAGCACTTCTCGGTGAATATAATGGGCAGCTAATAGCCACTCCAATAACTCGTCTTTTCAATCTTAATACAAATGTGTCTGCTGCAATAAAAGCCCAATACCGAGAATACACTTTAAAACAGATTTGGGGTTCGACGCTGTGGAATAGCGCCGAAACACATTGATTACTATGATCATAGGTTTTCAGATAGCTATATTATTAGAATATTGTATATAAATGATAACAATTTTAATGTTGAAACAATTGATCGATTAATGTTGACTTGGAACAAAGTTTGGACATATTTTCAACTTTTCCACCTTTGCATATATATTTTGTCATTTTATGTTAAAGGGGCTATAAAATTTATATTCTTTAATTCCATTAAAATTTGAAGTTCATAATCTGAAACAACTTATAAAAAACTAGTAATTATTATAGGCAAAGAAGTTAATAAAGTATAAAATAATAAATATATACCAATTTTTAAAATTATGAAAATTTAAATTTATAAAATCTAGATTCTCTAATTCCATTAAAATTTAAAGTTCATAATCTGAAGCAGCTTATAAAAAAAAACTTGTAATTATTATAGGCAAATAAGTTAATAAAGTATAAAATAATAAATATATACTAATTTTTAAAATTATGAAAATTTAAATTTATAAAATTTAAATTCTTTAATTCCTTAAAATTTGAAGTTCATAATCTGAATCAGCTTGATATACTTTCTTTCTTACTAGTATACTTTCTTAATTACTTCCATTTTTACTTATTTGTACTTCTTAGTTTCTTTCTTACGTACTTTATTACTTACTTGTACTTCTTAGTTTCTTTATTACGTACTTTATTACTTACTTGTACGTCTTAGTTTCTTTCTTACGTACTTTATTACTTACATACTTACTAATTAATTGCATTTTCGTATAATTAAACAAATAGTTTGTAATTACAAAAATTGTACGATATTACTATACGATGTGAGAAGAGCCTTGGTTGAAATCTTGAAACACGCTTTTGCATTCAATGCTGCCTTATCATTCACTTATTAACGCACTTATTAATTCATGAAAATAACAATTTATGTAATAATATATAATCCAATATACCTACTAATTAAAACTTACTGTAAATAATTGTCAGTTTTAGATATTCGAAGGCCATCAATTATAGCTATGCAATATTGTATGGTAATTTGAATAGTTTCATTTGGCATATATATTCGTGATTGATGCCACGTTGCAACCAGCAATAGCTGTAAATGTAAACAGCAATATCCGAGCAAAATATAAATACAATCAATCTAGCAGCAGGTATTGCAAAAGTTTAAATATTTAAATATTTTACACACGTGTTAATATAATAATTACAAGTTCATTTCCTCGTTCCATTAAAAGTTCCATTCATAACTTATATTGAACTACACTTATACATAAACATAAAAGTCATGAATGCAATTATACATATTGTACAATAATTAAATGGCTACACAATTAACCATATGTATACAAATTTTAACAACATAATGGAAGACTGGCTATGAAATCATCTGTACGTGTACACAATCACAAAATTGCATATCTTAAACGGATAATTAATATTTCTAATTTCTAATGAATTTAATTAAGCCATACACAAGTACAACAATGAAGAGAATACAATCTTGCCACATTGAAACGGTCTGCACGTGTACACAATATTGTAAACACACGTAACGATGTATGGAATGTAATTAAGCCATACATGATTACAACAACGAAGAGAACATAATCTTGTCACACTGAAACGGTCTGCACGTGTACACAATATTGTAAACGCACGTGTACACAATATTGTAAACACACGTAACGATATATGGAATTTAATTAAGCCATACACAATTACAACAACGAAGAGAATATAATCTTGTCACATTAAAACGGTCTGCACGTGTACACAATATTGTAAACGCACGTGTACACAATATTGTAAACACACGTAACGATGTATGGAATTTAATTAAGCCATACACAATTACAACAATAAAGAGAATATAATCTTAAACACACGTAACGATGTATGGAATTTAATTAAGCCATACACAATTACAACAATGTAGAGAATATAATCTTGTCACATTGAAACTGTCTGCACGTGTACACAATATTATAAACGCACGTGTACTGAAGATTATAAACGCCCGTGTAGACAATATTGTAAACGCACGTGTACATAATACACAATATTGTAAATGCACGTGTACACAATATTGTAAACATACGTAACGATATATGGAATTTATTTGAGCCATACACAATTACAACAATGAAGAGAATATAATCTTAAACACACGTAACGATGTATGGAATTTAATTAAGCCATACACAATTACAACAATGTAGAGAATATAATCTTGTCACATTGAAACTGTCTGCACGTGTACACAATATTATAAACGCACGTGTACACAATGTTGTAAACACACGTAACGATATATGGAATTTATTTGAGCCATACACAATTACAACAATGAAGAGAATATAATCTTGCCACAGTATAAGTTTAATACAATAACCTTATCTGCACGTGTACACGTATTGGAGAAAAAAAACCTGGATGACTGTCCATGAAATCATCGATACGTGTAAACAATCATGAAATCGCATGTCATAAATGGATAATTAATACTGAACTGCATTGAAACGATCCACACGTGTACACAATATTGTAAACGCATGTGTACACAATATTGTAAACACACGTAACGAATATGTTGTAATTTAATTCAGTTATACACAGTTACAACAATTAAGTGAATATAATCTTGTCACAGTATAAGTGTTATACAATAGATGTATCTACACGTATACACGTCTTAAAAAAGAGGATGACTGGGTATGTAATCATTGATACGTGTACACAATCATGAGATTGCATGTCATAAATTGATAGTACTGAACTGCATTAAAAAGGTCTGTACGTGTACAGAATATTGTAAACGCACGTAACGAATATGTGGCAATTTAATTAAGTCATAGACATGCGTACATAATCACAGAATTGTACTTCACAATTGTATGATTAACATTGTACAACAATTATGTCAATATAATTGTACTTCAAATTGTACTTCACAAGTGTATGATTAATGTTATACAACAATTATGTTAATATAATCTGGTCGCAGTACAAGTGTTATACATTAAACTTGTCGACACGTGTACAGTGTACACATCTTGTAGAAACAAAACACGTGTACACGAGTCGTACAATTAGTCGTACAATAATGAAATGGCTACATAATTATCGATACGTAATCAAATCTTATTAATGCAACGGCCATGAAATCATCTATACGTGTACACAATCACAAAATTGCATGTCATAAATACATAATTAATACTGAACTACATTGAAACTGTCTTCACGTGTACACAATATCGTAAAAGCACGTGTACACAATTTTGTAAACACACGTAACGTAAGTTTTATACAATAAACATATCTGCATGTGTACACGTCTTAAAAAAACTAAATGACTGGCGATGAAATTATCAATACGTGTAAACAATCATGAAATTGCATGTCATAAATGGATAATTTGTACTGAACTTCATTGAAACCGTGTACACAATATTGTTAACGCACTTGTACACAATATTGTAAATACACGTAACGTAAGTTATATACAATAAACATATCTGCACGTGTACACGTCCTAAAAAAACTAGATGACTGGCTGTGAAATCATCAATACGTGTACACAATCATGAAATTGCAAACATTTGCAATTGTAAACACGCATAACGTAAGTTTTATACAATAAACATATCTGCACGTGTACACGTCGTGAGATGTGCCAGTCATAGATGACTGGCTATGAAATCATCAATAAATGTACACAATTATGAAATTGCATGTCATAAATTCATAATTAATACTTAATTGCATTCATACGATCTGCACGTGTACACAATGTTGTAAACGTACATAACGAATATATGACTATTTAATTAAGTCATGGATATGTGTACATAATCATAAAACTGTACTTCTCAATTGAATGATATGATAATGATAATATTGTACAACAATTAAGTAATTTGTCGACACGTGTACAGTGTACACATCTTATACACGAGAGGATAATTTCATACCCATTTAATTGCATTGGTCGCCCATTCCTGAATTGAATTATCAAATTTGTGTTCATGTGTCTTGTATTTCACGAACACTTATACACGTATTTTTCGATATAATCCCACTACATTTGTAAAACTACATGTCATTTATTCACTACTGCGTTTACATTACTGTGTACACGTGTACACAATCCCACTACTTTATTTGTGAACCAGTACATGCCACCTATTCGCTACTTGAATTTACAGTATTGTGTACACGTGACGATAATTTCATTGCCTTTGAATTGCCCCACAGTATTATCTCATCCATGGCTCAAACTTATTCAATTGAAAATTTGTACACGTGTGCCTGTCTTGTAAAAACAAAATGTGTACACGAGTCGATAATTTCATCCCCTTTTAATTGCATTGGTCGTCCATTCCTGAACTGAATTATCAAATTTGTGTTCATGTGTCTTGTATTTCACGGGCACTTATACACGTATTATTCACTATAATCCCACTACACTTGTAAAACTACGTATACACTGTGTACACATGTACACAATCCCACTACTTTATTTGTGAACCAGTACATGCCACCTATTCGCTACTTGATTTTACATTATTATGTACACGTGACGATAATTTCATTGTCTTTGAATTGCCCCACAGTATTATCTCATCCATGGTTCAAACTTATTAAATTGAAATTTTCGACACGTATGCTCGTCTTGTTAAAAAAACGTGTACACGAGTCAATGTCACTTATTCGCTACTTGCATTTACAAATTATTGTGTACACATGTCGATAATTTCACTGCCTTTGAACCTATTAAATTGAATAGGTCGCCCATTCTTGAATTGAATGATCAAATTTGTGTACATGTGTCTTTTGTTTCACGCACACTCGTATTATTCGATATCATGGCACTAAATTTGTGAAACAGACATGACACCTATTCGCTACTAGATTTACATGTTTGTTTACACGTGTACACAATACCACTATATTATTTGTGAACCAGTACATGTCACCTATTCGCTACTTGCATTTACATTATTGTGTACACGTGTATACAATCCAACCACATTATTTGTGATGCAGTACATGTCACCTGTTTGCTACTTGCATTTACATTATTGTGTACACGTGTCAACAATTTAGTTGCTTTTGGATTGTACAGCATTATCCCATCTATGGCTTTAACTTAATAACTTGAAATTTCCTACACGTGTGCCCTTCTTGTAAAAACAAAACGTGTACACTATTTGCTACAACATTTACATTATTGTGTGCACGTGTATACAATCCCACTACATTATTTGAGGAGTCTAGAAGTAAAAAGGTTTATTAAATATTTTAGTCTAAACCTAAGTCTAAAATATTAACACAGTTTTCTAAACTTATTCCTGGAATTTTGAAATTCAAGTTAACTTTAAAGCCATTTATCTCAGAACAACAAAAAATGCACTTAAACCCTTTTACTTCTAGACCCATCATTTGTGAACCTGTACATGTTACTTATTCGCTACTTGCACTTACATTATTGTGTACACGTGACGATAATTTCATTGCCTTTGAATTGCCCCACAGTATTATCTCATCCATGGCTCAAACTTATGAATTTGAAAATTTGTACACGTGTGCCCGTCATTTAAAAACAAAACGTGTACACGAGTCGATAATTGTATACCTATTTAATTGTATTTGGTCGTCCATTCCTAAACTGAATTATCAAATTTGTGTACACGTGTCTTGTATTTCACGCGCACTTATATTATTCAATATAATCCCACTACATTTGTGAATCACTACATGTCACATATTCGCTACTACATTTACATTATTGCGTAAACGTGTACACTATTGTAATAATAATAATAATAATAATAGTAATTTTTATTCATGCCATATCCAAAAGGATTTACATATGTCAAATTAAAGTTAAAGTTAAAAATTGAAAGACACGCAAAACATGATAAAGACAACAAATACACTTATACATAAAAAAATTCACTATGTCTTATGTCTGAAATATTCGATTCAATTATTAATTGATATAATCCTATTACATTTACGAAACAGACATGTCACCTATTCGCTACATTTACATTATTGTGTACACGTGTACATAATCCCACTACATTATATGTAAACCTGTACATGTCACCTATTCGCTACTTGCGTTTACATTATTGTGAATACGTGTACACAATCCCACTACATTATTTGTGAACCTGTACATGTCACCTATTCGCTACTTGCATTTGTATTATTGTGTACACGTGTCGATAATTTAATTGCCTGTGAATTACCCTATAGATTATGCTATTCATAGTTTAAACTTAATAACTTAAAATTTTCGACACGTGTCGATTCACGTAAAAAATCGTGTACACGAGTCAATGTCACTTATTTGCTACTTGCATTTACATTATTGTGTACCCGTGTCGATAATTTCATTGCATTTGAACCTATTTAATTGCATAGGTCGCCCATTCCTTAACAGAATTTTCAAATTTGTGTACACGTGTCTTGTGTTTCACGCGCACTTATATTATTCAATATAATCCCACTACATTTGTGAATCAGTACATGTCACCTATTCGCTACTACATTTACATTATTGTGTACACATGTACACAATTATTATTCGATATAATCCCACTACATTTACGAAACAGACATCATGCGTTGAATCTGTGCATCTTGATATCATCTATTCGCTACTACATTTACATTATTGTGTACATGTGTACACAATCCCACGACATTATTTGTAAACCAGTACATGTCACTTACTTGCTACTTGCATTTACTCTGGTTTCTCTCCAAAGCGAATACATATTTCGCTTTTTACTTGCTACTTGCATTTACATTATTGTGTACACGTGCCAATAATGTTGTTGCCGTTGAAATGCCCTACAGTATTTTCCCATACATGGCTTGAGCTTATTAACTTGATATAATATATGTTTCTTGAGCACGTGAGCACGTATTTTTCATTATTTACTTGAAATTTCCGACACGTGTACTCGTCTTTAAACAAAATGTGTACACGTGTCGTTAATTTGCTACGTATTTTCAATGCCTGCATTGCATTATTATAAAATTGTGTGTGTCTATAGCTTGACCATTATTTTATCCGATATCTTTCCTCTACATTTAATTCGTAGGTAATGATAGACTATGAAGTCTTGAAGTTTATGAGGTCTATGAAGTCTGTGGTAGAAATTATTCATGGGAATAATTTCTACCTAGAAAATTAGTTTCTCATAAAAGTATTTACAACTTTAAATAAGAAATGGGATGAGAAGGTTAAACCTATTAAGAAAAAATATTGGGAACTGTTTAGTGTAATTTATTTATACCTTATTCAAGCATATAATTTCTCTTCCACATTGCCTCAATCAATGCATTACGTCGTACTTATAAACCATGTAGGTATTAAAAAGAAAACTCATTTTTTTAAGTTCGCTCTTTGAACTGACTGAATAATTGAGAGCGATCGTATCTCTTTATGGCCACTTACCGATCGAGTACACGTCCATCTTCTGGGCAAGCTCCACTGTAACCCTCGTGACGTTCATTAAGAATTCCAAAGCGAACATTTCATTACGGGACTTATTGATTGGCCGCCGCTGAAACACCTCCGCGTGAATCCATCGGAGGTCCTGACCGTCGTCCCTATCCTGCAAGGATCACGATTAAGTCAGACGTGTACACTGTACACTGTACACGTGCGTGGTGAATATTTTTAGCGGGGAAGCAAGCCACGTTGGGACCAGAAGGGCGCGTTTACGCGAATGCACAGTAAAATTTTCCACTCGATTTTCACTGGGTCACGCTCGGATTTGTGCGAATTATTCTATAAAGCGCTGCAAAAATCTGAATTACTGTTTTAGAGCGTGAACTGCGTGGAATGATTGTATGAGCCGCCGTTCTATGAGCTCCTTTTCAAATACACGTCACTTCGTTTGCAGCTCAGTTATTAATGTTTATTGATCATGGAAAGCAAAGCAAAGCAAATGTAATCCAGTTTAACATTACAAGCCATAAATTAACTTTTTTTTAATTCTTACCCAACTCTTTAAGACTAAGATTGCAGCTTAACTTACTCCACTTTTAAGATATATGTTGCTACGTAAAGTAACTTTCGAGTTACGCCAGTCGAAGCACGTAACTTGGGGTAGCTGCTAAATTTAATTAACGTCCATAAAAACTAATTGATTGGGGGGAGCCCTGCGCAATAATGGAATTGAAAAATTAATGATTGAAAATGCAACAAATATTGTGTACACTGAAACTCCACCGTGGTATATACCCCACGCATTAATCAATATCTGGAACGACAAACCCTACTCGGAATTGCCTGTAGGTCATGGCACCTTTATATTTAGTCCGTCGCAGTTACTACTAACCAAGGTTGGAATAAACCATGACTTTTAAAACAAAATCAAAACTCAATGATTATAAAAAGAATCATTTTTTACATTTCTAATTTTTTCACTGGATGGCAAATACACTGCCAGCCGTGTATAATATTATTCACTACCGAAATGTCATTTGGACTTTTGTAATTTGTAAGTTTAAAAGAATTTTAATTTCGTGTTATTTAAACCAGGGACTCGAGCAATATATCGCATACAGCCACCGGCGTTATTCGACAAAATCCGAAATTTTGCGATATTCTTTTGAGAAAACTAGCTAAGACTGTGGCAATGAGAAAATGCCTTTGGTTTTCGTATACCTTTTTTCAAATAACTTCAGAAAAAAATAAAAACGCAATCGCAACATTTCGGATTTTGTCGAATATCTCAAATTTATTTGATTTTTTGTATTTCTATTTTTTTTACTGGATGGCAAATACACTGCCAGCCGTGTATAATATTATTCCCTACCGAAATGTCATTTGGACTTTTGTAATTTGTAAGTTTAAAATAATTTCAATCTCGTGTTATTTAAACCAGGGACTCGAGCAATATATCGCATTGAGCCACCGGCGTTATTCAACAAAATCCGAAATTTTGCGACATACTTTTGAGAAAACTAGCTTGCAAATGTGGCAATGAGAAAGTGCCTTTGGTTTTCTTATACCATTTCAAATAACTTCAGAAAAAAAAACAAAAACGAAATTTCTCATTTTGTCAAATATCTCCGGAAGTAAGCGGAAATTTCTGGTTTTCTCAAAGGAATATAACTGACCTTTGAATAGCACAATTTTTTTTTGTAATTTAACTGCCTTTGTAACTTTTACGGTTTTCGAGAACTCCATGCTGTTGATTCTTATCTTGGACACCCTGTATATGAGTAGTATAATATATTCAGTACTAGTATCAAAATTGCCACGTTATTCATATTTGAAACGTATTTACAACGTAATTTATACTCGGATAAAGTGATCATTATTTCAGGCAGAAATAGAAATTATTCATTAGTTTATCAATATTTTAAACTTAAATTTGTAGTTATATGTACTTGACATGCAATCATTAACTGTATCCTCGCCTAGTATACATAGAAATGTTACAATGGAAGATTTAATTTTCACACTATTATGTGGCATTATTATGACTGGTAATTAAAAAAATCACTCTCTAATTTTGAATTTTGAATTTGTTTCTAATTTTTTTTTAAATCTAGCATGTTACTTGCATTCATTTTAACAATATTATGTGGCATTATTATAACTGGTAATAAAATAGTATTAATATAATAATAAAAAATCACTCTCTAATTTTGCTACAAAAATATGACCATTTTTGTGACGATACGCTTATAAGCTTCTAAGATGATAAGTTTTTAGATTTTTTTAACAAATGGGTTCATTTTTGAATGCACCACGCTGCAATTGATCTTTTCTACAAACGTAATATTTTCAATGTCGATTTTAATTAAAATTTTTTAAATAAAAACACTTGATTCCCTAATTAGTGGATGTACAGGGTGTAATAAAAATCATGCACGATTTTTTTTTCTGGGGGTTCCTGGGAAATGATTCAACAAATTGGCAAATTTGAAATTTCAATTTTCGAAACTGTAATATTTTTACCAATATTTTTGAGACCGACGATGCTGGGTATGATATTTGCAATAAATGTGTCAACACATAAATTATCGACGACTAGTTAATGACACTGTCCCTTCAATATTTATACATAACTATTATTATAACTATTAACTATTAACTATATAACTATTAACTGTATATTTATATATAACTTATATTTAAATATATCATGTTAATACTATTACTAGTTGTACTAGTACTAGTTACTGGATATTACTGGATATTAGTCAAAAATTGCCCAGAACAAACAAACAAGATATTTTGGAATTGAGATTTTTTTTCCCACAATCAAGATGTGCAAAGGTTTTGAAAATGAATGACTGCCTTTATTATATTGATGCCAATATATTTGAAAATATGACAAATATTTTAGCAATCATTAACCTGAGTGCAAAAATCCCACCAACCTTTTAAAATAAAAAATATAAAAGCTCAAAATAATATAAAACTAAAGTTTTATTAGAAATTTTTTTTTACCAATCTGCATACAAATTAGATTTTTATCATATTTGGGTATAGTTCAGAATAGTATATAAATATTCTAGAGATAATACTACATTCTATTTTATTGATAGACTTCTAAAGATAGAAAAGTATGTTTTCCTCCTGTCTACTAGGGCCATTTTGTGAAATTTTGTAAAAAAAATTGTATATTAGTCAAAAACTACAAAAAATATCAAAAATAATTCTTTTGGAATTGACATTTTTTTTACAAAATCAAGATGTGCTAAGATTTAAAAAAAAAAATGGCAGCACTTATCATATTGATGCCAATATTTTTGAAAATGAGACAAATATTTTAGCAATATTTTAACCTGAGTCTGCAAAATTCCCGCCAACCCTCTAAAATAAAAAAAAATAGTAATAGCTCAAAATAATATAAAGCTAAAGTTTTATAAGAACGAAATTTTTACGAAAATCATTTTTGGTAATTGTTCTGAATAGTGTATAATTATTCTAGAAGAGAGTTCTAGAGTAGAGTAGAAATAACTTAACTTGCACTAAACTTAGGTAATTAAAAAACGTAGGAATTAATATTTACAGTGAAAAAAACTAGAAATATAGATACTTTAGCAAAATCCAGATTTGGAAGAGGTTTTGGAACACAATTGACAACCGTTACGTATAATAATAACAATAATAATATTATTACGTAGATGTCTTGTCTTAGTTTTATACAGGATGTTAGGAAAGTCGAATGAAAACTTTCTAGGAGTGAAACAGGGTGCAAAATTATGCAGAGCATTTCTATCGTTTTTGGATATTAGTCACAAACTGCCGAAAACAAATACAAAAAATTGGAATTCAGATTTTATTTCGTTAAATGAAGATGTGCTAAGATTTTCAAAACAAATGGCCGCCCTTATCATATTGATGCCAATATTTTTGAAAATATGACAAATATTTTAGCAATATTTTAACCTAAGTGTGCAAAAATCCCAGCAACCTTAAAAAAAAATAGTAAAAGCTCAAAATAATATAAAGCTAAAGTTTTGTAAGTAGCAAATTTTTGCCAATTTACATACAAATTAGATTTTTATCATTTTTCGTAATAGTTCTGAATAGTATATAATCATTCTTGAGGTAATAGTTGTACATGCTACTTAATTGATAGACTTAACTTGCACTAAACTTGGGTAATTAAAAAACCTATTAATTAATATTAACAGTGAAAAAAACTATAAATATAGATATTTTAACAAAATCCAGATTTGGAAAAGGTTTTGAAACACAATTGACAACCGTTACGTATAATAATAATAATAATATTGTTACGATGTCTTGTCATAGTCGATGTAAATAATAATTTGTTAAGATGTCTTGTCATAGTTTAATACAGGGTGTTAGGAAAGTCGACTGAAAACTTTCTAGGGGTGAATCAGGGTGCTAAATTAAGTAGAACATTTCTTTGCCGATTTTGGCCCAGATGCATAGTTTTCCCCTAAATCCGTGTTAAAATTGGCACCGCAAATGTTTGAAACTGCTAAATAAATCTTGATAAATCTCGGTTTTGGAACACAATTGACAACCGTTACGTATAATATTAATAATAATAATAATAATAATATTTTTACGCATATGTCTTGTCTTAGTTTTATACAGGGTGTTAGGAAAGTGGACTAAAAATTTTCTAGGGCTGTATTAGGGTGCTAAATTAAGTTGAACATTTTTTTGTCGATTTTTGCTCAGATGCATAGTTTTCCCCTAAATCCGTGTTAAAATTGACACCTCAGATGTTTGAAACTGCTAAATAAATCTTGATAAATCTCGGTTTTGGAACACAATTTACAACCGTTACGTATAATAATAATAATAATAATAATATGATTACGCAGATATCTTGTCTTAGATTTATACAGGGTGTTAGGAAAGTCGATTGAAAACTTTCTAGGGGTGAATCAGAGTGCAAAATTAAGTAGAACATTTCTTTGCCGAATTTTGCTCAGATGCAATGGGCCAACAGATGTTTGAAACTGCTAAATAAATCTCGATAATGCATTGATTTTTGAAATCTAGCATGTTACTTACATTACTTTTATATGTTAACAAAATTAAAAGAGTTAATATGAACGTTTGAAACTTTACAAAAAAAAAACATCTAAACAAAAAATGGCAACCGAATATTCGACTTCATTTTGCTCCCTGATTCACCCCTAGACATTTTTCGGTCGACTTCCCTACAAAAAAAAAAAGAAAAAATCCATCTAAACAAAAAATGGTAAAGGAATATTCGACTTCACTTTGCTCCCTAGACATTTTTCGGTCGACTGCCTTAACACCCTCTATTTTTCCCACAGTTCTGAAAACATGATATATTTGGAAAATGAAAAGTTAAAGATCATCTAAAAACAACATATTTTCCTAAGAATTAAAATCTCGGTAGACATTTCAGTGTCTATGTCAAATTTTGACACTTGGAATAACGAATTCATTTAAAGCAAGTTTCCAATTTTTCTTCAATAACTTTTTTAAGACTCTGTATTTTGCCAATGGTTCTAGAAACATGACATATTTGGAAAATGTTTTAATAGAAGTTAAAGATCATCTTAAACAGAATGTTTTTATAAAAATTAAAATCTCGGTAGACATTTCAGTGTCAATATCAAATTTTGACACTTAGAATAACGAATTTGCTTAAGGCAAGTTTCCATTTTTTATTCAATATTTTTTTTAACTCCCTGTATTTTGCCATTGGTTCTAAACACATGACATATTTGGAATTTTTTTTAATAGAAGTTAAAGATCTTCTAAAAACAGCATATTTTTATAAGAATTAAAATCTCGGTAGAAATTTCAGTGTCTATCTCAAATTTTGACACTTGGAATAACGAATTCATTTAAAGCAAATTTCCAATTTTTCTTAAATAAAACTTAAAACGTTTTAAAAGAAGTTAAAGGTCATCTAAAAACAGCATATTTTTATAAGAATTAAAATCTCAGTAGAAATTTCAGTGTCTATCTCAAATTTTGACACTTGGAATAACGAATTCATTTAAAGCAAGTTTCCAATTTTTCTTCAATAACTCTTTTAAACCATGTGTTTTGCCCATAGTTCTAAAAACATGACATATTTGGAAAATGTTTTAATAAAAGTTAAAGATCATCTAAAAACAGCATATTTTCATAAGAAGTAAAATCTTAGTAGAAATTTCAGTGTCAATGTCAAATGTCGACACTTGGAATAACGAATTCACTTAAAGCAAGTTTCCAATTTTTCTCCAATAACTTTTTTAGTACCCTGTATTTTGCCCATAGTTCTAAAAACATGACATATTTAAAAAATGAAAAGTTAAAGATCAACTAAACACAGCATATTTGCATACGAATTAAAATCTCTGTAGAAATTTCAGTGTCAATGTCAAATTTTGAGACTTGGAATAACGAATTCATTTCCAATTTTTCTTCAATAACTTTTTTAACATCCTGTATTTTGCCCATAGTTCTAAAAACATGACATATTTGGAAAATGTTTTAATAGAAGTTAAAGATCATCCAAAACAGCATATTTTTATAAGAATTAAAATCTCGGTAGAAATTTCAATGTCAATGTCAAATTTTGACACTTGGAAAAACGAATTCATTTAAAGCAAGTTTCCAATTTTAACAACCTGCATTTTGCCAATTGTTCTATAAACATGACATCTTTGGAAAATGTTTTGATAGAAGTTAAAGATCATCTAAAGCAGCATATTTTTGTAAGAATTAAAATCTCGGTAGAAATGTCAGTGTTAATGTCAAATTTTGACACTTGCAATAACAAATTCATTTAAAGCAAGTTTCCAATTTTTCTTTAATAATTTTATTGTTGTTATTTTATTTTTCTTCTTCCAACATTTTGGTATTCAAATTTTCGACTCAGAATTTTATGACCAAATCGCCACGTGTAGTTCTTGCGCCAATTTATACGTACCCTGTATATACATATTTTATATTTTGAGTTAAAGCACAAATCTAATGTATGAAAATGCGTCACGTGAATTAGAATTTATTTCTGCAAAGATATAAATATCTGTTAGAATATAGTAGCTTAAGTAGATGAATACTGGTAAACTGATTATGGCGTTAATTTTTTTGGTAGTGATAAATTGTGGGGTAACATATTGGTGAAATTAAGGTGTAACTTGATGTGCTTGATGAGCCACTTCGGCTAGCACATGTCAAGAGTGGAATTAATTAGTGCCTAAAGTGGGTCTAAGTGAATGAGGCTCCAATGCGGATTATATAGATTGGGCCCTAGATCCTGGTGAACCATATGACAGTGGGGATAATTGCAATGTTGGGCATGCCCGTGCAGATTTCGTGAGGAAAATTTGTGGCTAATTACTAGGTGTATCATAAGCAGAGCTGGTCAAATCGCGATATTGCCGAGGAGTCTATTATTAAAACGCACAGAGCGGTGCCTGGGTGAATAAATCGATAGGGACATGGGGTACGGCTTCCGGTGGTAATAATCGTTAAAAATCCCGAATTAGTCCTCACCTTGCACCATCCACCTATTGAGAACCTCCTCGCACCGGTATCCTTTTTTCCCTTCCTGTCAGGATGACACCACTCACGCACAGACACACACGAACGCGAGGGCTGTATTGCACCAGTGGAAATTCCTCACCTCTAAATAATTATTGTATCACATAATTGGTATTGACTAGTATGTCCCGCACGGTCCCTTCCTACGTTCGTACCCTAAATAAAAACTAAAAGAACCGTGCCGGGCTCGAGCCCCGAAAGCCACGAGTTTTAAGGAATGCCGGTCTTTCGGCCGTCCAATGCGTCGATCCGTGGCGCGCGTCCAAGAAGAAAGGTGGTTCCTCTCGCCGAAACTCCAACACGCTCGCAGACCAAAGCGACCCGAAACTTTACTGTTGTACCTTTGCGTCCCTTGTACTTGTAAGGGGTCAAAAACGGGCGAAAATTGTCGCTTCAAGGAGCGAAACTAAAGAGTGAGCCTACCTCTTTGCAAGCGTCTGGCGGCGCTGCGACGCCAGCGCCCCTGCCGACGCGATGACGTCACCGCGCTACCCCAGGTCGATACCATATCCACCGGTGACGTCCCGCCGGAGGGTTCGCGATACCCTCGCCGCCCGACCGGTCTGGAGGGTTGGGGGCAGGGCGGCAGGACACGTGCTTCTTCGGCAACCCCTAATTGCTCTTCGCACGTCACCAGACACCGTGATATTGCGGAATTGCTTCGGGGACACACCGAAGCGTCGTTTATCAGACTAGGTAAAATCCGTGTACATACGAAGAGGACGGGGGCAGGTGTGTGGGTCACGCACGAGGGCACCCCACAAATTACTTCTACCTGAGTTTGCATTGCGTGTTATCGCGACGAACAAAAAGCCGACGCAATTAGCTGATGCACGAGAAACGTAAATATGGGCGACTTCTTCCTTCGAGGAAGCGTCACAGTACGTTGGTCATATAGCTTCGAGGAAGAGTTGATAAGTAACTTCAGGCCATGGAACAGTGAGTGCGCAAAAGTTGAAATCAGTTAAAAGATGGTTAAGATCAAGAACTGCAACTGAATTGTTACTCCTCCAAACACCAAACACAGTTTTACACATTTACTTAATGACTACAAGCAATCAATGACTACAAACACAGTTTTAGACTATGAACAATCAAAGATCATAAACACAAATTTTAGACATTTGCTTAATGACAGATAAACAATCAATGACTCAATACACAAATTTTAGACGTTTACTTAATGACTATAAGCAATCAATGACTACAAACACAGTTTTAGACTATGAACAATCAAGGACCATAAATACAGGTTTTAGACATTTGCTTAATGCCTGACAAACAATCAATAACTCATTAGCAGCAAACACAGTTTTAGAAATTCAATTAATGACTATAAGCAATCAATGACTACAAACACACTTTTGGACTATTGGCAATCAAAGACCGCAAACACAGGTTTTAGACATGTGTTTAATCACAGACAAACTTAATAACTACAAGCAATCAATGAATACAAAGTACAAATACAGTTTTAGGCATTTCCTTAATAACTACAAGCAATCAATGACTACAAACACAGTTTTAGACTATGAACAATCAAAAATCATATACACAGGTTTTAGACATTTGCTTAATGACAGACAAACAATCAATAACTCATTAGCAGTAAACACAGTTTTAGAAATTTAATTAATGACTATAAGCAATCAATGACTACAAACACACTTTTTGACTATTGGCAATCAAAGACCGTAAACAGGTTTTAGACATTTGCTTAGTGACAGACAAACAATCAATAACTCATTAGCAGTAAACACAGTTTTAGAAATTTAATTAATGACTATAAGCAATCAATGATTACAAACACACTTTTGGACTATGAGCAATCTAATACCGTAAACACAGGTTTTAGACATTTGCTTAATGACAGACAAACAATCAATAACTCATTAGCAGTAAACACAGTTTTCGAAATTTAATTAATGACTACAAGGAATCAATGACTACAAACACACTTTTGGACTATTGGCAATCAAAGACCGAAAACCCAGGTTTTAGACATTTGCTTAATGACAGACAAACTTAATAACTACAAGCAATCAATGAATACAAAGTATAAATCAGTTTTAGGCATTTCCTTAATAACTACAAGCAATCAATGACTACACACACAGTTTTAGACTATGAACAGTCAACGATCATATACACAGTTTTAGACATTTGCTTAATGACTAAACAATCAATAACTCATTAGCAGTAAACACAGTTTTAGAAATTTTATTAATGACTATAAGCAATAAATGACTACAAACACACTTTTGGACTATTGGCAATCAAAGACCGTAAACACAGGTTTTAGACATTTGCTTAATTACAGACAAACTTAATAACTACAAGCAATCATTGAATACAAAGTATAAATACAGTTTTAGGCATTTCCTTAATAACTACAAGCAATCACTGACTACAAACACAGTTTTAGAATATGAACAATCAAATACCATAAACACAGGTTTTAGACATTTGCTTAATGACTAAACAATCAATAACTCATTAGCAGTAAACACAGTTGTAAAAATTTAATTAATAACTATAAGCAATTAATGACTACAAACACAGTTTTAGACTATGAGCAATCAAAGACCGTACACACAGGTTTTAGACATTTGCTTAATGACAGACAAACTTAATAACTACACGCAATCAATGACTACAAAGTACAAATACAGTTTTAGGTATTTCCTTAATAACTGCAAGCAATCAATGGCTAAAAAACATAGTTTTAGACTATATACAATCAAAGGTTTTAGACATTTGCTTAATGGCAGACAAACAATCAATATCTCATTAGCAGTAAACACAATTTTAGAAATTTAATTAATGACTATAAGCAATCAATGACTACAAACACACTTTTGGACTAATGGCAATCAAAGACCGTAAACACAGGTTTTAGACATTTGCTTAATGACAGACAAACTTAATAACTACAAGCAATCATTGAATACAAAGTATAAATACAGGTTTAGGCATTTCTTTAATAACTACAAGCAGCCACTAACTACAAACACAGTTTAGACTATGAACAATCAAAGACCGTAAAGACAGGTTTTAGACATTTGCTTAATGCCAGACAAACAATCAATAACTCATTAGCAGTAAACACAGTTTTAGAAATTTAATTAATGACTATAAGCAATCAATAACTACAAACACACTTTTGGACTATTGGCAATCAAATACCGTAAACACAGGTTTTAGACATTTGCTTAATGACAGACAAACTTAATAACTACAAGCAATCAATGAATACAAAGTACAAATACAGTTTTAGGCATTTCGTTAATAACTACAAGCAGCCACTAACTACAAACACAGTTTAGACTATGAGCAATCAAAGACCATAAACACAGGTTTTAGACATTTGCTTAATGACAGACAAACAATCAATAACTCATTAGCAGTAAACATAGTTTTAGAAATTTAATTAATGACTATAAGTAATCAATGACTACAAAAACACTTTTGGACTATTGTCAATTAAATACAGTAAACACAGGTTTAAGATATTTCCTTAATGACAGACAAACTTAATAACTACAAGCAATCAATGAATACAAAGTATAGATACAGTTTTAGGCATTTCCTTAATAACTACAAGCAATCAATGACTGCAAACACAGTTTTAGACTATGAACAATCACAGATCATAAACACAGATTTTAGACGTTTGCTTAATGACAGACAAACAATCAATATCTCATTAGCAGTAAACATAATTTTAGAAATTTAATTATTGACTATAAGCAATCAATGACTACAAACACACTTTTAGACTGTTGGCAATCAATGACCGTAAACACATGTTTTAGACATTTGCCTAATGACAGGCAAACTTAATAACTACAAGCAATCAATGACTACAATGTACAAATACAGTTTTAGGCATTTCCTTAATAACTACACGTAAGCAATGACTAAAAACACAGTTTGAGACTATAAACAATCAAAGATCATACACACAGGTTTTGGACATGTGCTTAATGGCAGACAAGCAATCAATAACTCATTAGCAGTAAACACAGTTTTAGAAATTTAATTTATGACTATAAGCAATCAATAACTACAAAGACACTTTTGGACTATTGGCAATCAAAGACCGTAAACACAGGTTTTCGACATTTGCTTAATGACAGACAAACATAATAACTACAAGCAATCATTGAATACAAAGCATAAATACAATCTTAGGCATTTCCTTAATAACTGTAAGCAATCAATGACTACAAACACAGTTTTAGACTATGCACAATCAAAGATCATATACACAGGTTTTAGATATCTGCTCAATGACTAAATAATCAATAACTCAGTAGCAGTAAACACAATTTTAGAAATTTAATTAATGACTATAAGCAATCAATGACTACAAACACAGTTTTGGACTATGAGCTATCAAAGACGTAAACACAGGTTTTAGACATTTACTTAATGTCTATAAGCAATCAATGACTATAATGTAGGAAAAATAATAACAAAATAATGTTAAAGGAAATTTAGTTGTCCTGTTGTCCTGTTGACAGTGACCCGTAAACAGGTTTTGTGTACTCTTGACATGTAAAAGCCCGTTTACTCTCATCTAGACTCTGTAAGACTGTAAGACTCTGTAAGTGATTCATTACTGGCCAGGTGCCTGTAAAGGGTTGCCATGACGACTTTACCAATCAACTGTTGTTTCACGGTTTAGTGTGGTGAAGGTCAACTAGTATCCATACTAGTTGACCTTCACCACACTACACCGTAAAACAATTAATTATTAATGATTAATTAATGATTAACACACCTCTTTTTACTATTTTTGAAGTTCCTTTTTTGGTCGGGGGTAATGCTGAAGAGAATCAAGAATAGTAGCTAAATAGGAGCTATATTCTAAAACCAAAACATACACAAAATGATAATAAAAATAAAATTGGCTTGAATTACTGACATTACGTACAGTTTTTCTCAATTTCTGCGTATAACGTTTAACAAATTTACAAGAAACTATCTTTTCAAACGTTTAATCGAGGATATTATTGTAATTTTGTAATTTTTATAACCCAATAATTCATCGTTTTCGTAGAAGCAATTCAAATTAATAATGGTAAAGAAAATTTACAAAGAAACATTAAACAGTAAAATAACGTAAATAAGATAAATGCATTTGTTGCACAACAATACAGTCAATATCTTCGTTTTTTGAGCAAACAAAAGTATAGATATTTTAACTGTACAGAGATAAGATAAGTGTTAATGGCACAGATAAGTGTTCTTGTTGCCATGTTGCCATTTGGGCCCTGTGAGGGCAATTTGAGGCCAATTTAAAAAAAAACATAAAAAAATAAGATAATTAAAATATCGTTAGTAAGATTGTGAATTAAATTCAGGACGTCAATTTATACAAGAATTTTATCTTGTTTATTATTATTTGCTACTACTATTATTATTATTTTTATTATTATTATTATTAATCTAACGTTTTTAAATTCAATGCACTATTTATAACATTGACACTCATTCTCAATGAAAAAAATGATAAATATACAGAGTGAGTCAACAGTGCTGGATCGCAGGATCTCCTTTAATTTTGAAAATACAAAGAACTATTTGAAATGAATAATTTTATTATAAATTTTAGTGCAGACTAAGTTATTTAGATTTTTACAAAAAAATGTTGACAACTACAACAACAAAAAATCGTTTCAACATTCCGAAAAGTACATATACTATAATTAGTTTCAAATATACAGGATGTTTGATATACGATAAAATCAATATAATATTTTTTTTTTTTTTAATCGAACGATTATTAGGATATATTAGGATATTTAAGTGCAGCACAATTTTAATAAATTAGAATATTTTTTTTATTTTAAATTTTTGTGCAGGGTTGCTAAATTATTTAGATATTTCTCAAAAAATATTGACAAGGGTCAACAAAAAGAATCGTTTTTAACATACCGAAAAGTGCATATACTAATATTTGTTTCAAATATACAGGGTGTTCGATATAGGATAAAAGCAGTGTAATATCCTTTTTTTTTAATCGAACAACCTGTATAATTGGGATATTTTAGTGCAGCACAATTTTATTAAATTAGAATATATTTTTAATTTTAAGTTTTAGTGCAGGGTTGCTATGTTATTTAGATTTTTCTCAAAAAAATGTTGACCAAAAGGGACAACAAAACAAATATCGTTCTGAGACTCTATTTAAAAATTAAGAAAAGCGGAATTGATTATGAATAGTTATAGCTATATTATTCGTGTAATAATGCCTGAAGTTTTAAAAATTAAATTAAATTTTGTCCTTTTAATGGCTTTCATTGGACAGGAAAACTTGATAAATTTGAAATCATTATAGTTCGTTATATTTTTTAAGTGAACTGTCATAGTGTGCTATATTTTTAAACATAACTGTCACGATTTGCTAAATTTTAGCTGTAACTAAAAAAGTTGTCATATTTTCAACTGTAGCTGTCAATATGTCAAATTTTTAACTGCAACTATCAAAATCTGTAATATTAGCAACTGCAATAGTCAAAATTTGTTATGTTTTGAACCGTAACTGTCAAAATATGTGATGTTTTTATTAACATCTTAACATTACTACAGCTATAGCTGTATTATTCGTGTAATCATGTCAAAAGTTTTATATTTTGTCCTTTTTGTGTCCTATATTTTTAGTTCCTTTTTAGTTTTAGTGGCATTGGAAAGGCAAACTTGATAAATTTGAAATCATTATAGCTCGTTACATTTTTAAGTGTACTGTCAAACTGTGCCATATTTTTAAACATTACTGTCACTTTGTCAAATTTTAGCTGTAACTAAAAAAGTTGTCATATTTTCAACTGTAGCTGTCAATATGTCAATTTTTTTACTGTAAATATCAAAATCTGTAATATTGGCAACTGCAATTGTCAAAATTTGTTATATTATTAACAGTAACTGTCAAAATATGTGATGTTTTTATTAACATCTTAACATTACTACAGCTATAGCTGTATTACTCGTGTAATAATGCCAAAAGTTTTATATTTTGTGCTTTTAGTGGCTTGAATTGGAAAGGCAAACTTGATAAATTTTAAATCATTATAGCTCTTTACATTTTTAAATGCACTGTCAAACTGTGCCATATGTTTAAACATAACTGTCACGATTTATCAAATCTTAGCTGTAACTAAAAAAGTTGTCATATTTTCAACTGTAGCTGTCATTATGTCAAATTTTTAACTGCAACTATCAAAATCTGTAATATTAGCAACTGCAATTGTCAAAATTTGTTATATTTTGAACAGTAACTGTCAAAATGTGTGATGTTTTTAATAACATCTTAACATCACATCATTTTATTAACATCAAATTTAGCAAATTTCGACAATTGGAAGTTAACATTTTACAGATTTTGACAGTTACAGCCGTTAATTCAAACATAACATGTTTTGACAGGTACTCTTGAAAATATGTCAAATTTTGCCAGTTGCAGTTAAAAATATTACAGAATTTGATAATCAGAGTTCAAAATATAACAATATTTGACAGTTGCAGTTGAAAATATTACAGATTTTGACAGTAACTCTTCAAAATATGACAATATCGATAGCCGCAGTTTAACTTATTGACATATTGAGTTCGTCAAACATGTTAAATTTTCACATGCAACGTTATCCAAGTTTGTCATCTGTTCAACTGGAACTGTCAAGATTAATCAAATTTTGATACGATAGCTGACAAAATATGTCATATTTTCAACTGTACTGTCAAAGTGTGCTATATTTTGAACCATAACTGGCAAACTTAACAGTAACTAACAAAATTTGCCATACTTTATACTGCAGCTATCGATATTGTCATATTTGCAAGAGTTACTGTCAAAATCTGTAATATTTTCAACTGCAACTGTAAAAAATTGTGTCTATTTGGAACTCAGATTATCAAAATCTGTAATATTTATAACTGCAACTGAAAAAATTTGACATATTTTCAACAGTAACTGTCAAATTATGTTATGTTTGTATCAACATCTGTAACTATCAAAATCTGTTAAATTTTCACATGCAACGTTATCCAAATTTGTCATCTTTTCAACTGGAACTGTCAAGATTTTATCAAATTTTCAACGATAGCTGACAAAATATGTCATATTTTCAACTGTACTGTCAAAGTGTGCTATATTCGAACCATAACTGGTAAACTTAACTGTAACCAACAAAATGTGCCATACTTTCAACTGCAGCTATCGATATTGTCATATTTTCAAGAGTTACGTCAAAATCTGTAATATTTTCAACTGCAACTATCAAATATTTTTATAATTGGAACTCTGATTATCAAATTCTGTAATATTTTTAACTGACGAAATATGACATAGTTTCAACAGTAACTGTCAAAATATGTTATGTTTCTATTAACAGCTGTAACTGTCAAAATCTATAAAATGTTAACTTCCAATTGTCGAAATCTGCCAAATTTGATGAACTCGTCAAATCTGTTAAATTTTTATATCAACAATATCCAAGTTTGACATTTTTTCAACGGTAACTGTCAAAATTAACCAAATTTTCAACGGTAGATCACAAAGTATGACATTTGTTGAAATTTATTTTCAACTGTACTTCAAAATGTGCTATATTTTGAACTGTAACTAGCAAAATTAGTCAAATTTGAGCTCTAACTAACAAAATTTGTCTTATTTTCAACTGTCTGTGTATCTGTGATATGTAATATTTTTTGTCATATTTTCAAGAGTAACTCTCAAAATGTGTAATTTTTTAAACTGAAACTATGAAAATTAATCAAATTTTCAACGGTTGGTGATATATGATAATATGATATGTCATATTTTGAACTATACTGTCAATACGTGCTATATTTTGAATCGTAACTGGCAAAATTAATCAAATTTTAGCTGTAACTAACAAAATTTGCCATACTCTCAACTGTAGCTGTCGATAGTGCTATATTTTCAAACGTAACTGTCAAAATCTGTAATAATTTCAACCAAAATTGTCAAAATTTGTTATATAGTGTACTGTGATATCAATAATTTCTCTAATATTTTTAACCTTGACTGTCAAAATTTGGCATGTTTTCAACTGCAGCTGTCATTTATATATATATTTTCATTTATATAGTTATAATTTGTCGTATTACTGTCTAAATCTGAATTGGTTATGAATAGCTATAGGTACTACTCGTGTAATTATGCCAAAAGTTTTAAATTCTGTCCTTTCAGTGGCTTGCATTGGACAGGCAAACTTGATAAATTTCAAATCATTATAGTTCATTTTTTTAAATTGAATTATATATTTTTTTACACCACTCTGTTCCTCATATTTCCTTTATTTTTTATTATACATGTTCTATACCAAGAAGTTATATTTCTTGAGATAGAGCTAAAAATTTGGCAATGAGAAAGTGCCTTTGGTTTTCTTACACCTTTTCAAATAACTTCAGAAAAAAATAAAAACGAAATCACAAGATTTCGGGTTTTGTCGAATATCTCCGGAAGTAAGCGAAAATTTCTCGTTTTCTCAACAGAATATTACTGACTAAATTGCGCAACTTTTTTGTAATTTAACCGCCTTTATAACTTTTACGGTTTCCGAGATCCCCGTGCTGTTGATCCTTATCTTGGACACCCTGTATATAGAACTTTTTTATCAACCCAACTACTCTGCACTGCACTATTGTACCGTTTATAACATAAAACTGTACGAACAATAAAAAAAGAATAGAGGAATCGCAACGGAGTACCTACATGACAAATACATTAATCATTCCATTTACAAATCATATGTAATATAAAAAGCTTCAATATTTTTTTATTTATTTGTATTTAAAGTTGTCAATTACAAATTGATTTCATGGCTAGTAAATCAATTATTACGTAACAGTGCTATGCAATAAAAAGTTACTAATAAAAAAAGTTCCGTAATATTATGTTAACAGCTTATTTGTATGAGCATTGGCAACATTGTGACATTTATTTTTGAAATTATCAAAATTGTCATATCATATTTTGCTATAAGTATCTGACAGAACAAAAATGTATCAATTTGTGCTTATTTTTCATTATTACGACTGGGAGTAAAAAAAATGCGTACACAACTTGAGTTGTGAGACAATGCGCAACATTGTGACATTTATTTTTGAAATTGTCAAAATTGTCATATGGTCAATATCATATTTTGCTATAAGTATCTGACAGAACAAACATGTATCAATTTGTGCTTATTTTTCATTATTACGACTGGGAGTAAACAAACTAGCGTACACAACTTGAGTTGTGAGACAAATGCGCACTAAAGAAATTATGCGAGTTGCAAAGTGGCGAGTTGCGTAAACTTCTGAAGGTTTTGGCATATGATTAGATCTACAAACTTCTTTTAACAACTTTATCTCTTCACAACTTCTTCTACAAAGATCTTTCAGATCTTTCAAAGATCGAAATCTGGCTGGCGTCAGTAGTTTTGAGTTTTTATAACTTCGCACCTGATTGGCAATTATTGTTGTTGATTTATGCAGACATCGTTCGTCAAAACTTAAATCGAAACCGTTCGCGCGAATTCACTGCAAGTGTCGAAAACTTAGAGGCCCAGGTTACCATTTGTTTGCTATCACATGGGCGACGGTTGTTTACAATTTCTATCTGACATGTCACAATGAAAGTGCATACTGTAAAATTTTAAGTGCAGCGAAGATCCGAAGGAGGGTTCCTGTCGACTAATTTTGCGTGTTGCGGAAACGGGGAGATATATGACCAAGTACAAGTTCGACGAAGCTGGATTCTGGAGTTGGATAATGGGGGACAAGGGCAATTCCGCTTCGAAGCATTCGTCCGTATGCTTCCCTGCGGAGAAGAACGACAAGGTGCATAAGCAGGGCCCTATAACGCGCAACCCTTTCCTCAACTACCTGCGCGAGTGCAGGAAGAACTCGATGGGCAAGAGCGTCATCGAGCTGGCCAGGGAGGCCGGAAGGGCCTGGGGGAAGTTCAGTGAGATCGAAAAGAGCCAGTACAAGGCGATGGCCGTGAGGGCCGGCAAAACGGACAAGGCGAAGAAGCCCGGAAGGTCGAACTGCGATAGCATGAAAGACGGCAGCATGAAGGGCGGCAGCAGGAAGGGCCGCAGCAGGAGGGGCAGCAGCAGGAGGGGCGGCAGCAGAAGGAGCGGCAGCAGAAGGGGCGGCAGCAAGAAGGGCGGCAGCAGGAGGGGCAGCAGCAGGAGGGGCAGCAGCAGTAGTTGTTCGAGGAAGTCAAAAAGTTCTGAGAGATAAATTGTTTGGTAAATTATTTAATATGAATAAAGTACGGAAATGTGGTTACTTGTACTAATGGCTTATTATGCTTTTTTATATAAATACCTCGATCAATGCATATAAACTGTCAAACTGTGACAGTGCGCACAATTTTTATTAGCTAGCCATACACGAACGGATTTCTTGGCGGGCCAAACCCGCGGGTCAAATCCGGCATCCCTGTCACGCTAATTAGGGACATAACGGCGTGACAGGGATGGCAATCGCGGACGGTTGGCCAGATCGGTTGAAAATCCCGTACGTGTGTGCCTGCCTATTAGCACATTTTTGCCTCTGTGGCTAATTACAGCTGCGTGATAATTATTAATACCAGGGGTTATTTTCAATCTTAATTTATTATATTTTAGATATAAAACCAGTTTAATAGATTCCTTAAATATCATTTCGTGGACTAATGAAGAGATTTCATACAGACAGTTTTTCATACAAGTAGGTAGTACATGCCGGTTTGGGCGCAATTCTGTATGAAAATAATCGCAACAACGTCTGTTCTTGTTGGAAGGTGTAGCAATCTACTTGTCTATTAATCTGCACATACTCGTCAAACAACGTACACGTTACTGCTAACATAGCGTGATATGCAATACACCTGAATATACAGGGTGTCCAAGATAACGATCAACAGCATGGGGATCGCGCAAACCGTACAATTTATCTCCTTTATTTACTCCTGAAACTTTGTCAAATTTTCAGGAGAATTAGTTTCAGGTGTACTGTACACGAATATAATATGAAATGTGCAAATAATATATTTTCAGAACTTTCAGTAATAGCAAACACATACTTGTCAATGCAGGAAGTTATCTGTTTGATTTTCTCACTTATTTACTACTGAAACTTTGTCATATTTTCAGGAGAATTAGTTTTAGGTGTACTGAACACGAATCAAATTTCAAATTTGCAAATAATAATTTTTCACAAATTTCAGTAATAACAAACACATACTTGTCTATGCACAAAGTTATTTGTTTGATTTTCTCCTTTATTTACGACTGAAACTTTGTCAAATTTTAAAGAGTATTAGTTTCAGGTGTACTGTACACGAATATAATATCAAATGTGCAAATAATAAATTTTCAGAAATTTCAGTATTAGCTAACACATACTTGTCAATAAAGAAAGTGATCTGTTTGATTTTCTCACTTATTTACTACTGAAACTTTGTCAAATTTCCAGGAGAAATAGTTTCAGGTGTACTGTACACGAATCTATTATCAAATTTGCAAATAATAAATTTTCAGAACTTTCAGTAATAGCTAACACATACTTGTCAATGCAGAAAGTTATCTGTTTGATATTCTCCTTTATTTACTACTGAAACTTTGTCAAATTTTCAGGAGAATTAGTTTTAGGTGTACTGTACACGAATATAATATCAAATGTGCAAATAATAAATTTTCAGAACTTTCAGTAATAGCCAACACATACTTGTCAATGCAGGAAGTTATCTGTTTGATTTTCTCACTTATTTACTACTGAAACTTTGTCAAATTTCCAGGAGAAATAGTTTCAGGTGTACTGTACACGAATCTATTATCAAATTTGCAAATAATAAATTTTCAGAACTTTCAGTAATAGCTAACACATTCTTGTCAATGCAGAAAGTTATCTGTTTGATATTCTCCTTTATTTACTACTGAAACTTTGTCAAATTTTCAGGAGAATTAGTTTTAGGTGTACTGTACACGAATTTAATATCAAATGTGTAAATAATAATTATTCAGAAATTTCAGTAATAGCGAACACATACTTGTCAATGCAGGAAGTTATCTGTTTGATTTTCTCACTTATTTACTACTGAAACTTTGTCAAATTTTCAGGAGAATTAGTGTTAGGTGTACTGTACACGAATCTAATATGAAATGTGCAAATCATAAATTTTCAGAACCTTCAGTAATAGCTAACACACACTTGTCAATGCAGAAAGTTATCTGTTTGATTTTCTCCTTTATTTACTACTGAAACTTTGTCAAATTTTCAAGAGTATTAGTTTCAGGTGTACTGTACACGAATATAATATCAAACTTGCAAATAATAAATTTTCAGAACTTTCAGTAATAGCTAACACATACTTGTCAATGCAGAAAGTTATCTGTTTGATTTTCTCACTTATTTACCACTGAAACTTTGTCAAATTTTCAGGAGAATTAGTTTTAGGTGTACTGTACACGAATCTAATATCAAATTTGCAAATAATAAATTTTCAGAAATTTCAGTAATAACAAACACTTACTTGTCAATGCAGAAAGTTATCTGTTTGATTTTCTCCTTTATTTACTACAGAAACTTTGTCAAATTTTCAAGAGTATTAGTTTTAGGTGTACTGTACACGAATATTATTTCAAATGTGCAAATAATAAATTTTCAGAAATTTCAGTAATAGCTAACACAAACTTGTCAATGCAGGAAGTCATCTGTTTGATTTTCTCCTTTACTTACTACTGAAACTTTGTCAAATTTTCAAGAGTATTAGTTTCATGTGTACTGTACACGAATATAATATCATATTTGCAAATAATAAATTTTCAGAAATTTCAGTAATAGCGAACACATACCTGTCAATGCAGAAAGTTATCTGTTTGATTTTCTCCTTAATTTACTACTGAAACTTTGTCAAATTTTCAGGAGAATAAGTTTCAGGTGTACTGTACACGAATATAATATCAAATGTGCAAATAATAAATTTTCAGAACTTTCAGTAATAGCTAACACATATTTGTCAATGCAGGAAGTTATCTGTTTGATTTTCTCCTTTATTTACTACTGAAACTTTGTCAAATTTTCAGGAGAATTAGTTTCAGGTGTACTGTACACGAATCAAATATCAAATTTGCAAATAATAAATTTTCAGAAATTTCAGTAATAGCTAACACATACTTGTCAATGCAGAAAGTTATCTGTTTGATTTTCTCACTTATTTACTACTGAAACTTTGTCAAATTTTCAGGAGAAATAGTTTCAGGTGTACTGTACACGAATATAATATCAAATGTGCAAATAATAAATTTTCAGAACTTTCAGTAATAGCCAACACATACTTGTCAATGCAGGAAGTTATCTGTTTGATCTTGTCATTTATTTACTACTGAAACTTTGTCAAATTTTCAGGAGAATTAGTTTCTGGTGTACTGTACACGAATATAATATCAAATGTGCAAATAATAAATTTTCAGAACTTTCAGTAATAGCTAACCCATACTTCTCAATGCAGAAAGTTATCTGTTTGATCTTGTCACTTATTTACTACTGAAACTTTGTCAAATTTTCAGGAGAATTAGTTTCAGGTGTACTGTACACGAATATAATATCAAATGTGCAAATAATAAATTTTCAGAACTTTCAGTAATAGCAAACACATACTTGTCAATGCAGAAAGTTATCTGTTTGATTTTCTCACTTATTTACTACTGAAACTTTGTCAAATTTTCAGGAGAATTAGTTTCAGGTGTACTGTACACGAATATAATATCAAATGTGCAAATAATAAATTTTCAGAACTTTCAGTAATAGCCAACACATACTTGTCAATGCAGGAAGTTATCTGTTTGATCTTGTCATTTATTTACTACTGAAACTTTGTCAAATTTTCAGGAGAATTAGTTTCAGGTGTACTGTACACGAATATAATATCAAATGTGCAAATAATAAATTTTCACAAATTTCAGTAATAGCGAACACATACTTGTCAATGCAGAAAATTATCTGTTTGATTTTCTTACTTATTTAGTACTGAAACTTTGTCAAATTTTCAGGAGAAATAGTTTCAGGTGTACTGTACACGAATTTAATATCAAATTTGCAAATAATAAATTTTCACAAATTTCAGTAATAGCGAACACATACTTGTCAATGCAGAAAATTATCTGTTTGATTTTCTCACCTATTTACCACTGAAACTTTGTCAAATTTTTAAGAGTATTAGTTTCATGTGTACTGTACACGAATCTAATATCAAATGTGCAAATAATAAATTTTCAGAACTTTCAGTAATAGCTAACACATACTTGTCAATGCAGAAAGTTATCTGTTTGATTTTCTCACTTATTTACTCCTGAAACTTTGTCAAATTTTCAGGAGGATTAGTTTCAGGTCTACTGTACACGAATTTAATATCAAATTTGCAAATAATAAATTTTCAGAAATTTCAGTAATAGCGAACACAAACTTGTCAATGTAGAAAGTTATCTGTTTGATTTTCTCCTTTATTTACTACTGAAACTTTGTCAAATTTCTAGGAGAATTAGATTTAGGTGTACTGTACACGAATCAAATATCAAATTTGCAAATAATAAATTTTCAGAAATTTCAGTAACAGCTAACCCATACTTAAAACACTAAATTGCGCAACTTTTTTTGTAATTTAACCTCGTTTGTAACTTTTACGGTTTACGGATCCCCATGCTGTTGATGCTTATTGTGGACACCCTGTATGTGTTTCAAAGACACACAGATATCTGCTTACTTGTCTGCTTACGTGCCTACAAATCAACATACATCTTTCAATTTACCTTCAATAATACTGTAAAACAGGTAAGCAGTACAAAGTTAAGCCGAACGGATGTTATTTAAGCTGCTTTCTTATTTGGTATCACGTTTAATTGTTGCGCCCGAACCGGCATGCACTACCTACTTATAGTACTCCTCCTTCTGGGGTTTAGCGACACCCACATTCTACCACAACCATGTCTTTGTAAGCGTATCTGTAGGTCAAAACACCAACACTATCTATATACAAAACGGATATGGGATCCAATTTGGTAGGCACACAGCAAGACCTAGATGCTTTGCCTGGAGATAGGCTGTGCACCAATGCTTGCACGATGGCATGCTTTGTAGGCGATAGATGTTCTGCCACAGGATAGAAGCACTTTCCGTGGCACTGAAACGCCTGAAACGAGAATGTTATTAGTACCTGTGGTTAAAAAGCATGTGATCATATTTATGCCATTAAGGCATAAAATCAAATATGGCGGCCATTTAAAATAAGAAAGTTGGTTTTAATTCTCGGAAACCGCCATCTTGACTTATGTTTTGACTTGATTCGCAAGTTTGTGCGATCGAACCAAGTAACTTTCATTTCAAACTTTTTTTCGCATCTTTAATAGTTATGAATTTATCAGAGTTTTTAGAAAATCACGATTTTTAGTTTTTTTAGAATAACTTCTTAACTGCTCCGACTTTTGAAAATTTTTCATCATGATCTGGACCAGCGTATAAAACCACAATATTGCCCATTTAACCATATCTCTAGCTTTCAAAATAACAAAGATACTCATTCAACTCTACTCTATTTAGGACAGCCTGTATAACAGACGAGGTTGAGATATTGTAAATTCGAGGCGCAGCCGAGATTTTATAATCAACCGAGTATTTTATATCCATATCGGCCGTATGTTGTTTCATAGTTTTCTTGATACTAAAATAAAAAGGGTTACATTTTGCGAATAAAGATACCCATTCAATCCCACTCTATTTAGGATATTCTGTATAACCCAGTAGTTAAGCTAAGAGAGTTCTGGACCACCCCTAGCAGAGATTTTGATTAAATTACTCGCAATTTCCGCAATTAACCTATTGTTACTGCTCGCGGTGATTGATTAAAACCGCGAATTAAAAGCGTCAATTAAATTAATCGAAATCTCTGCTGGGGGTGGTCCAGAACTCTCCTAGCCTAACTACTTAATCCATATCGGCCAATATACTATTAAACTGAGCGAATAACACATTACTCAAAACCAGCGCAACTTTACCAAACTAACCTCATAACCAGTAGGCTGCACGATCCAAGTGTCATGATCAATCTCTGAAAAATCTACGTAAACTGCACAATATTTCCCATTTAACTAGATCTCTAGCTTTCAAAATAACAATGATACCAATGCAATCCCACTCTATTTAGGACATTCTGTATAACCCAGTAGTTAAGCTAAGAGAGTTCTGGACCACCCCTAGCCGAGATTTCGATTAAATTGCTCGCAATTTCCGCAATCAACCTATTGTTACTGCTCGTGGTGATTGATTAAAACCGAGAATTAAAGGCGTCAATTAAATTAATCGAAATCTCTGCTGGGGGTGGTCCAGAACTCTCTTAGCTTAACTACTTAACCCATATCGGCCAATATACTATTAAACTGAGCGAATAATACATTACTCAAAACCAGCGCAACTTTACCAAACTAACCTCATAACCAGTCGGCTGCACGATCCAAGTGTCATGATAATTCTCTTGAAAAATCAACGTAAACTGCACAATATTGCCCATTTAACGAGATCTCTAGCTTTCAAAATAACAATGATACCCATGCAATCCCTCTCTATTTAGGACATTCTGTATAACCCAGTAGTTAAGCTATGAGAGTTCTAAACCACCCCTAGCAGAGATTTCGATTAAATTACTCGCAATTTCTGCAATACCTATTGTTACTGCTCGCGGTGATTGATTAAAACCGTGAATTAAAAGCGTCAATTAAATTAATCGAAATCTCTGCTGGGGTGGTCCAGAACTCTCCTAGCTTAACTACTTAACGCACATTGGCCAATATACTATTAAACTGAACGAATAACACATTACTCAAAACCAGCGCAACTTTACCAAACTAACCTCATAACCAGTCGGCTGCACGATCCAAGGATCATAATCAATCTCTGAAAAATCAACGTAAACTGCACAATATTGCCCATTTAACTAGATCTCTATCTTTCAAAATAACAATGATACCCATGCAATCCCACCTTATTTAGGACATTCTGTATAACCCAGTAGTTAAGCTAAGAGAGTTCTGGACCACCCCTAGCCGAGATTTCGATTAAATTACTCGCAATTTCCGCATTCAACCTATTGTTACTGCTAGCGGTGATTGATTAAAACCGTGAATTAAAAGCGTCAATTAAATTAATCGAAATTTCTGCTGGGGTGGTTCAGAACTCTCCTAGCTTAACTACTTAACCCATATCGGCCAATATTAAACTATAACTAATTACAAGATACTAGTACTTTTAAACTGAACGAATAACACATTACTCAAAATTTGCCAACCAGTGCAACTTTACCAAACTAACCTCATAACCAGTCGGCTGCACGATCCAAGTGTCATAATCAATCTCTGAAAAATCAACGTACAGCGGTTTCCGCCTGCACGTGTTCTTAACCCTCTTCATCCTCCTGATCCTCCTCACGCTATCATCATCCCAAACGTTGTTAGTATCTTCTTCGTAGTCATCCTCGTACGTGCTCCGTTTACTCCTCCTTGGCGTTGGAGAGCCAACTTCCAGCACCGAATTGTACGATAGCAAGAGGATGGGGTAGTCGTGCTCGAGGTCTTGCACTTCTGGCATCAGGGACAGCTTCAGGCCGTCCCTGACCAAAGACTTTATCGAGATGACGACTTTGATGTTTTTGGCCGTGTGGTTCTGCAGGAGGACGTGCACAGGAGTGGTCAGGTTGAAGGACAGCCATGTGCTATTGGTACGGCACAAACGGAGCTTGTCCAAAAACAGAAGGTCTCCGTTGGTTTCGTCGAAAATTGATATTTTGACTAACCTTTCTAAATCTGGAATACAAAATTGGAGCGGTTTATGTTCTTGCGAAACTTATCTTGGTTTGCGCTATTTTGGTTGTATTGTACTAGCCTTGATATTCAGCGCTGTCCAGTATTGAGAGGATCTTCAGCTCGGCGCTGATGAACATCTCGTCCTTATTCGGTCCAGGCAGCTCAAAAATGAGCAGATGCTTGTTCTCAAAGGTGTCCCTGTTGTTATCGGAGATAAAGCCTAGAAGCGTTCAAGTTTTGATAACCCCGTATCATTTGCTCACAAAATTTACCACAAGTCTTGGGTATTACGCTTCTGACGATGTCTGGGCCAGCGAAGTAGCTGCCATTGGCGTTCTGGTGGTAGAGGTCGAGCATGAATTTTGGCACGTGCTGCTTGTGCCGCTTCTTGGAGTTACCGCCGTTATCGTTGACGATGCTAAGCTCTATGTTGGTCTGGGAAGGATTTTCATGGTGTCTCCCGTTGGTGATGGCATAAAAGCCGAGCGTGACCAGGAGGAACAGGAAAACGACGACGAGGCACTTCCAGAGCATGTTTTCAACTGGAAAGGGAGTGAATCACGGCTGTTTGTGTACAATAATAGCGATACACCACTTGAAACCCATTTTGCGTTATCACCGCGTTGCACAGCCACCTTATGAATTATGTACCTGTTAAAAATAACCGTCTAAATTTACGAACCGCTCTGGCGAAAACGAAAGTCTTTGCGCTCGTACGTTTAATAAACAAATATACATAATTACATGAAAATATAAATAAGAGTTTCTTTGACTAATGAGATTAGTACCATTGCACATTCGGTTTTATCAACGTCTCTACTTGTTCATGGCTTTGCACATTTCGGAGTTCATCTTGTTGAGGGAGTAGGTCTTCCCGACCAGAGGGTACTTCTTGGACTTGGTCAACCTCAACCGGTGCTTGCTGCCCGGTATCCTCTCGATCTTGTAGACGCTGTGCCTACGGTGATACGTTAAAACACCTCAAAACCTCAAAACCGTAACCACTTACTTGAAAACCGAATCTGGCTGCCCTAATTTTAGACACAGCTGCGCAGGTTGCGAGTAGAAATCCACGGAGGTCTCCAACCTCAGCTTCGGCTCAACGCTCAGCGAAAATTCGACGTGGGAACGTACAAATGACGACTCGATTTTCGTTATTCCAGTAATCAATATTCCACCCCTAATGATAACAAACACCTTATTAGCTTCACATAAAGGAAGAAATATATTTCGATAAAGAATATTTTTTGAGACAAAGGACATAAGTGTTTCACTTTACTTTCCTAAGCACAATTACAACTAACAAATGAACTGCTCTTCATAAGTTACGGAACACCTACACTAATTGGTAGAAGGTGTAATGATAAATATATACGGATATAGGTATTTTTTGGAAAAGGCTGCTGACGATGTTTTTTGCTTTGTTGACAAAATCATGCGTTTTTGGGCAATATCATTGACTTATGTGAAGCAGCACATTTTTTGGGCAATTTCTTACGATTTTTCCACGTAACCATCGGCGTTCCTATTCCACAGCGAGACCTGCACTTGCCCGGAGAGGTCGAATGAAGTACTTCCCTTCAGATCAAGCTCAGCTACAAAACCCGGTCCTAATCGAAGGTATTGCTGGTGGTCTTGTAGCATGGTTCCGCCCTAATGAAGTGCAAAACAAAAAAATGGTTAGTTGTTTGTAACCACAAGATTGATAACTGTACGATAAACGGCGGAAGTCGACGAATTTGATACGAATCGCACACTTTAGCCCAAGAAACACATAGAAACACATTTGATTGGAAGCGAACAAATCTTGAGAGTATACGGCATATATGGGGTATACCCTATGGGAACACCACTGCTTAAGAGGCATGACACTTTGGGTATTGGTTCTGAAGTTTACATCTTCTCTTCTGAAGTTTGCATTTTTTGAGATGTAAATCGCCTATAGGCCCAATTAATCTTGAGGGTATACGCCTTATATGGAGTATACCCTATGGGAACACCACTGCTTAAGAGCCATGAAACTTTGGCGTATTGGTTCTGAAGTTTACATCTTCTCTTCTGAAGTTTGCATTTTTTGAGATGTAAATCGCCTATAGGCCCAATAAATCTTGAGAGCATACGGCATATATGGGGTATACCCTATGGGAACACCTATGCTTAAGAGCCATGAAACTTTGGCGTATTGGTTCTGAAGTTTACATCTTCTCTTCTGAAGTTTGCATTTTTTGAGATGTAAATCGTATATAGGCCCAATAAATCTTGAGAGTATACGGCTTATATGGAGTATACCCTATGGGAACACCACTGCTTAAGAGACATGAAACTTTGGCGTATTGGTTCTGAAGTTTACATCTTCTCTTCTGAAGTTTGCATTTTTTGAGATGTAAATCACCTACAGGCCCAATAAATCTTGAGAGTATACGGCTTATATGAAGTATGCCCTATGGGTACACCACTGCTTAAGAGCCATGAAACTTTGGCGTATTGGTTCTGAAGTTTACATCTTCTCTTCTGAAGTTTGCATTTTTTGAGATGTAAATCGCCTATAGGCCCAATAAATCTTGAGAGTATACGGCTTATATGGAGTATACCCTATGGGAACACCACTGCTTAAGAGTCACGATACTTTGGCCTATTGGTTATGAAGTTTACATTTTTTCTTCTGAAGTTTGCATTTTTTGAGATGTAAATCGCCTATAGGCCCAATAAATCTTGAGAGTACACGGCTTATATGGAGTATACCCTATGGGAACACCACTGCTTAAGAGCCATGTAACTTTGGCGTATTGGTTCTGAAGTTTACATCTTCTCTTCTGAAGTTTGCATTTTTTGAGATGTAAATCGCCTATAGGCCCAATAAATCCTGAGAGTATACGCCTTATATGGAGTATACCCTATGGGACACCACTGCTTAAGAGCCATGAATCTTTGGCATATTGGTTCTGAAGTTTACATCTTCTCTTCTGAAGTTTGCATATTTTGAGATGTAAATCGCCTATAGGCCCAATAAATCTTGAGAGTACACGGCTTATATGGAGTATACCCTATGGGAACACCACTGCTTAAGAGCCATGAAACTTTGGGGTATTGGTTCTAAAGTTTACATCTTCTCTTCTGAAGTTATGATACTTTAGGGTATTGGTTCTGAAGTTTACATCTTCTGAAGTTATGATACTTTAGGGTATTGGTTCTGAAGATTGAATCTTCTCTTCTGAAGTTTGCATTTTTTGAGATGTATACATCAACACCAAATAGAGATATGTGCATGTTGTATGACTCACCTGGAAAGCCGAGGAACGTTCGGATCCTGTACCTGACCACACATGCCCCATGAGCTCCCCATTCCCTGTGAAGAACGTAAATGGTCTGACCTGCGTCCCGAGGATGGAAATCTCCATGCCGGCGGTCATCTCTTCGCCGCTTTCCTCTTCGGTATCAGAAGACACCACAGAACTGAGACCACCAGTAAATATTTCCAACTGAAACCAAAATCAATTTTATGCATTTCATTGCAAATCACCAACTAAATACTACCACCAGTACTAATATTTGACTACTATCCAAGACACGATTCTATCCCAAGATCTCTTAGGTAAGATGCAAGTGCGTCAATTTTTGTTAAAATGCAGTAAGGCTTGTTTTTCTTCAAAGCAGAGGTTTGTAGACGTCGCTAAATTGCTGGCTTGCATTAGTGTTAACATCGATTTAACACATGGCTCATTTACGTTACTATTTTTATAATCAACTTTACGCACAACTGTATGTAAACCAGTTGTTTACAACGTGGTTACCATGGCGTAAACTACAACTTTACGGGAGGCAGCCTCGTAAATTCTTTGCAGCCCGCTGTAAATAAAAATCAATGATCCATCTTACATTGAATAAATCTTGAGATGCTCCGAGCCTGTCCAGCACGAGATTGACCAGACCTCTCTTGAGGACGCTACTGTCGACCTCGTGTACGGACTGTATTCTTCCGGTGGTCGACTTGCCGTCCATTATGTTCGCCACCAGAGCAATGCTCAGTCCGCTCTGCCCCAGCACGTTGTAGTTGTTGACCAGGGGGTCGCTCCTCACCAACCCCGCCAGTTTGGCGCGGAACTCCTCGTCGACCTGGGCCTTGACCTTCAAGTTCTCCAGGACGTACTTCTTGACCTCGAAGGCCGTGTCGTTGCCGCGGAGGTACCGCAGGAAGTCCTTCAGCACGGGCTCACCGGGACCGGAAGCTAGCGTGATGTCGAAGGCTAGGGTCCTCTCGCTGGAGTCGTGCAGCTTGTCGATCTGGTAGAAAGTCTTCGTCGCGGCCTTAAGCACGTCCTCGCTGATGAACTGGGGGTTAACCGACTTCAGCACCTTCCACGCGAGGACGCGCTCTTTGCGCGTGCCCTTGGCTATGACCTCCAGCAAGGTCGGCAGCATCGTTTCTGAACGTAGGTTGCGCAGGGCCCTCAGGAACTGGTAGCGCTCCTCGTTCTTGCTGGCGTTTAAGTAGTCGATTATTGTGGTCTCCACTTCTCTGTGCATCTGAAAAGGTAGATGTATCAGTAATATGTCGTTGAAAGTAACAAGAAGCTGTTACTGGTACTGGTAAAGGTAGCTACTGGTACTGGTAGCTACTGGTAGCTTCCTATCTCTGCTGTTAGGAAGCTACAAGTATCTAGTAAATTTGGACGTGAAGAGAAAAAACGAAGGCAGGCAAAAGGAGAAAGAAAGTAACAAGACAAGCAAAGATAGGAAGCGACCAACACCTGGTAAAGATGGACGTGAAGAGAAAAAACGGAAGTAGGCAAAATGAGCCAGAAAGCAAGAAAGTTGAAAGTAACAAAATACAGGAAAAAATATGAAACCTGATAAAGATAGACCTGAAGAGAAAAAAATAAAGGCAAAGATCGGAAATAACGAAGGTAGGCACAAGGAGGAAGAAAGCAAGAAAGTAGAAAGTAACAAAAGACAGGCAAAGATAGGAAGCAATCTGCACCTGGTAAAGATGGACGTGAAGAGAAATAACGAAGGCAGGCAAAAAAAGGAGAAAGAAAGTAAGGAAGTAACTAGACAGGCAATGATAGCAAGCGACCAGCACCTGGTTAAGATGGACGTGAAGAGAAATAACGAAGGCAGGCAATAGGAGAAAGAAAGTGAAAAAGTAACAAGAGGGGTAAAGATATTAAGCGACCAGCACCTGGTAAAGATGGACCTGAAGAAAAAAAAACAAAGGCAAAGAGGAAAAATAACGAAGGTTGGCAAAAGGAGAAACAAAGCAAGAAAGTTGAAAGTAACAAAAGACAGGCAAAGATAGGAAGCGACCAGCTGCTGGTAAAGACGGACCTGAAGAGAAATAACGAAGGCAGGCAATAGGATAAAGAAAGTAAGAAAGTAACAAGTTAGGATAACAAGAGAAATTAGGAACTTATAAACTTCTCAGAAATCTCTCAATTTAAGCTCCGAATACGGCAAAGGGTTCATTAAACGTATAAACGTACCCATTTCATATTTTTATTCTCCCGGTATACAATGGAAGCCGTAATCCTTGCAAACGTGCGGCAACACATTACAAGAAGACCGTCAAACCGTCAAGTAGACTCGACGGACCTACCTTACACAACAAGAAGACCGTCAAACCGTCAAATAGACTCGACCGACCTACCTTACACAACAAGAAGACCGTCAAATAGACTCGACAGACCCACCTTACACAACAAGAAGACCGTCAAACCGTCAAATAGACTCGACCGACCCACCGTACACAACAAGACCGTCAACCCGTCAAATGGACTCGATCGACCTACCTTACACAACAAGAAGACCGTCAGATAGACTCGACCGACCTACCTTACACAACAAGAAGACCGTCAAATAGACTGAACCGACCTACCTTACACAACAAGAAGACCGTCAAAGCATCAAGTAGACTCGACCGACCTACCTTATACAACAAAAAGACCGTCAAAGCATCAAATAGACTCGACCGACCCACCTTACACAACAAGAAGACCGTCAAACCGTCAAATAGACTCGACCGACCCTTACATAACAAGAAGACCGCCAAACCGTCAAATAGACTCGGCCGACTCACCTTACACCAAAGGTATCTACTTAAAAGAATAAGATAATAATTACTCCTGATTTACCTTTCTGTCGGCAATGCTTAGAAGGTTGAGGTTGTAAGCCACAGAAGCTATGGTGAGGATTAGGGTCTCCATAACGACTCCTGATTTACCTTTCTGTCGGTAGTGCTTAGAAGGTTGAGGTTGTAAGCCATTGAAGCTATGGTGAGGATTAGGGTCTCCTTAACCTTATCCGGAATGTTTTGCGTTTTCTTGTATTTGCCGAGGAGGTCGTTGATTGAAACCGTCAAATAGACTCGACCGACTTTTACACAACAAGAAGACCGTCAAACCGTCAAATAGACTCAACCGACTCACCTTACACCAATAGGTATCTACTTAAAGGAATACAATAATAATGACTCCTGATTTACCTTACTGTCGGCAGTGCTTAGAAGGTTGAGGTTGTAAGCCATAGAAGCTATGGTGAGGATTAGGGTTTCCTTAACCTTTTCCGGGATGTTTTGCGTTTTTTTGTATTTGCCAAGGAGGTAGTTGATTATATAACCCGGATATAACCGTCAAACCGTCAAATAGACTCGACCGACCCACCTTACACAAGAAGAAGACCGTCAAATATACTCGACCGACCTACCTTACACAAGAAGAAGATCGTCAAACCGTCAAATAGACTCGACCTACCTTACACAACAAGAAGACCATCAAATAGACTCGACCGTCTCACCTTACACCAATAGGTATCTACTTGAAGGAATAAAATAATAATGACTCCTGATTTACCTTTCTGTCGGCAGTGCTTAGAAGGTTGAGGTTATAAGCCATTGAAGCTATGGTGAGGATTAGGGTCTCCTTAACCTTATCCGGGATATTTTGCGTTTTCTTGTATTTGCTGAGGAGGTCGTTGATTATATCCGGGTTGGGTTGTGAGTGCACCGACAGAGCCCACAAGTACCTCTCGCTGAGGTCCTCTTGGTGACCATCGTCGAAATGCAGCTTCTTCATCGCTGCTTCATGCGAACCGGAGGTTTGTACGTAGCCTAACACGTCATAGAGTTGATGTCTAAAATTAAACAAAAATTGTCATAGTAGAGGACTTTAGTGGGTTCTACGCCACCCTCCTCCTCACTTTTATTTAACATTGGAATTGGCAATGACGTGAGGCGTAGATTAAGTCATCATCAATACTTTTGATTGATCAAATTAACTTACATTATCGCCTGGTTCTTCTTGGACTGCAAAGCTTTTGAGATATCCTCCTTAGTGGCTTTCCTGGCGATTGCCACGAGCTGCATGAAAGCTTTGGCAGCTGGTATGGTACCCAGTTGATCCGCTTTTAGATATTGCTTGTGCGTCTTGACGGCATCAGCAAATTTCGTGGCCTCATCAGCGTCTAGCGCTTCCACCTCGGTAAGCAACGAGGTGATTACAAAGGGTCCTTCCTTCTTGCTAAGCTCCTGGTACACGTCGTCAAAGCTTCCACCTTTCAGCAGTGGCACTATCTTTTGGCTCTTGAACGTCAGCTCCTGCTTGACCAGCACCTCGTTGCCGAACTCTTCCTTCATGGCCGTCGTCATGATGTGCCTTTCGGTGGCCAGTATGGTTTGGATATGGCCCTTGGCGAATTCGTACGTTGATGATATCGTGGAGTCCACGATGGTGTCCAGCAGTGGCTTCGGGTTGCGGACATAACTCAAGTCCAATGATGTGCAGTGCTTCTTCGATTTTATTATCAACGTGGGGGAGGCCGTGGTGTAGGATACCGTGCACTGGCCGGAAGCATCAATCTCTTGCTGTTCTTGATCGATAACTTGAAACTGATAAAGGTTTATAATTTAAAAATTATTAAAAAAAAAAAAACGATGTCTGAAATCGAATTTGTGACAGCGACCGACATTTGTTCGTGGTATTTTCATGAAAATACAACCATTGTATTATCAGCATTGTCAGTTATTAATACATGCGTAACTATAGAAACCGCATTGTTATGACGTCACTGTTTTACGTGTGAGTTATATTACCACTATAATGTGACAGCGACCGACATTTGTTCGCGGTATTTTCATGAAAATACAACCATTGTATTATCAGCATTGTCAGTTATTAATACATGCGTAACTATAGAAACCGCATTGTTATGACGTCACTGTTTTACGTATGAGTTATATTCCCACTATAATGTGGGACTATAACTATTATTATCATATTCCCACTATAACTATTATTATCATCTTATATTTGGTTTGCGACGTCCTGCAAACCCCGATCCCGATTTTATGTCTAACATCAAATTGTTATCATTATTATCAGTACCGCTACCTATTCGTATAACTGGAACTAACGCTATTATTGTTAATACTAATAACAAATTTTAATTACCTGTAGTAAACTGGCAAATCCTTTCTTTAAGTTTGCCAGTGACACTGGCTCGTCCTCAGTAAACAGGACCTTCTCAACTTTCCCCTTGTTCCACAACACATAGAAAGGCTTTCTCTTGCGAGCGTACGAGTCGAGCACCGATGTGTGCTCCACAAAACCTTCAGGTGTTGGCACCTTCCTCGATCTAACGTGCAGTTTGGGATTTTCCATCTGCAACAGAAAATTTATTTACTCACAATCAGTTGAAAATATGTGCATTTATGCCTTTTAAAGAGGTCAGGAGCGGTCGGGACTCATTGTATAGTTTTATTTCCCGGCTAGCCGGGAATATACATTTTCCCGGCTAGCCGGGAATATACATTTTCCCAGCTAGCAAGTGTCACTGTCACTTTGATAAATTACAAAACTTTTAAAGCAAATTAAGAACAGTTTTAAAATATTTAGAACAATGAATATTGAGGCTAGCCGGGAATATATATTTTCCCAGCTAGCAAGTATCACTGACACTTAGATAAATCACAAAACTCTTAAAGCTAACTAAGAACAGTTTTAAACTATTTAGAACAATGAATATTGAAGCTAGCTGGGAATATACCTTTTCCCAGCTAGCAAGTGTCACTGTCACTTTGATAAATCACAAAACTTTTAAAGCAAACTAAGAACAGTTTTAAACTAGTTAGAACAATGAATATTGAGGCTAGCCGGGAATATATATATTTTCCCAGCTAGCAAGTGTCACCACTTAGATAAATCACAAAACTATTACAGCAAACTAAGAACAGTTTTAAACTATTTAGAACAATGAATATTGACGGATACATCACCATTATGATTGCTATTGACTGTTAACGTCAAGCCATGCCTTTTCTGTAAATTATATTGCCGAGTGTTAGAAGTCGATATGATTATCATGATTGACAAAATATTTTACTCACAATCAGTTGAAAATATGTGCATTTATGCCTTTTAAAGCGGTCGGGAAACGACTCATTGTATAATTTTATTTCCCGGCTAGCCGGGAATACATTTTACCAGCTAGCCGGGAATACATTTTCCCAGCTAGCCGGGAATACATTTTCCCAGCTAGCCGGGAATACATTTTCCCAGCTAGCAAGTGTCACTGTCACTTTGAAAACACAAAACTTTTAAAGCAAACTAAGAACAGTTTTAAACTATTTAGATTTAAAACAATGAATATTTGGGCCATTCTCTACGTATTTTTAAAGCAACGTTAGCAACATTTTGACTGTTGCTAGTTAATATTTGAAAAACTCTAAGCCTGATTGGCTGAAAAGTGATTTTAGTAACGCTTTTAAGTAACACCGCTATTAAAATATATACAGAATTGAGACAATTGACGGATACATTACTATTATGATTGCTATTGACTGTTTGGTCGATTGAAGTAATTCGAAAATTTGCAAATTTTTGGATTTTTATTTTAGTCGATTTGATCAGAAAATCATCGATTTATAGCGTTTTCCGTGAAAAATGTACGTTTTCTTGAAAACGTCAAGCCATGCTATTCCTGTAAATTATATTGCCGAGTGTTAGAAGTCGATATAATTATTATGATTGACAAAATATTTGCAATTGTCAAAATGACAAATTTGTTATCCATGCTTTTCCTGTAAATTATGTTGCCGAGTGATCGATATGGTTATTATGATTAACAAAATATTTGCATCTGTCAAAATGCAAATTTGTTATTTTCCCTTAAATTTTTATGAACCTTGCTAGATTGTGAGTAAAATAGTTAGTAAAATAGTACCAATCAGGTTCAAATTGAGACCAATCAACTTAAATTGAGGCCAATCAAGTTCAAATTGGTACCAATCAATTTCAAATTGAGACCAATCAATTTCAAATTGAGACCAATCAATTTCAAATTGAGACTAAACAAAATCAAGTTGACACTAAACAATATCAAGTTGTCATAATAAATTTTATTTGTTTACTACTCTCAACTTGATATTGTTTAGTGTCAACTTGATTTTGTTTAGTCTCAATTTGAAATTGGTTGCTCTCAATTTGAAATTGATTGGTATCAATTTGAACTTGATTCGCCTCAATTTGCAATTGATTGGTGTCAATTTGAAATTGATTGGTCTCAATTTGAACTTGATTGGTTTCAATTTGAACTTGAAAAGGTATAGATTTGACTCAAGTTAATAAGTAACAATGATGTATGCGGAACTATCAAATACATTCAGTGTTACTTATTTTTTTCTGCTCTTTCCAAATATGCAAACAAAATTTTAAAATATTGATATACAGGGTGTTGGTAAGGTGTTATTAAGGTCTACCAGGGGTGTACCTTGATACATTTTATAACGTTAAGGAGTCTAATGATAGATCACCTTTACGATCATTAGTCTTGATACGATCATTAAGTGTTACCAGGGGTATACCTTGATAAATTTTAAAACGTTAAGGAGTCTAATGATAGATCACCTCTACGATCATTAGTCATCATTAGTCAAGTGTTACCAGGGGTGTACCATGATGAATTTTAAAACGTTAAGATAGATCACCTCTACGATCATTAGTCATGACACGATCATTAAGTGTTACCAGGGGTGTACCTTGATAAATTTTAAAACGTTAAGGAGTCTAATGATGGATCACCTTTACGATCATGAGTCTTGATACGATCATTAAGTGTTACCAGGGGTGTACCTTGATAAATTTTAAAACGTTAAGGAGTCTAATGATAGATCACCTCTACGATCATTAGTCATGACACGATCATTAAGTGTTACCAGGGGTGTACCTTGATAAATTTTAAAACGTTAAGGTATATAATGATAGATCACCTCTACGATCATTAGTCATGACACGATCATTAAGTGTTACCAGGGGTGTACCTTGATAAATTTGAAAACGTTAAGGAGTCTAATGATAGATCACCTCTACGATCATTAATCATGACACGATCATTTAGTGTTACCAGGGGTGTACCTTGATAAATTTTAAAACGTTAAGGAGTCTAATGATAGATCATCTCTACGATCATTAGTCATGACACGATCATTAAGTCTTACCTTGATAAATTTTAAAACGTTAAGGAGTCTAATGATAGATCACCTCTACGATCATTAGTCATGACACGATCATTAAGTGTTACCAGGGGTGTACCTTGATAAATTTTAAAACGTTAAGGAGTCTAATGATAGATCACCTCTACGATCATTAGTCATGACACGATCATTAAGTGTTACCAGGGGTGTACCTTGATAAATTTAAAACGTTAAGGAGTCTAATGATAGATCATCTCTACGATCATTAGTCATGACACGATCATTAAGTCTTACCTTGATAAATTTTAAAACGTTAAGGAGTCTAATGATAGATCACCTCTACGATCATTAGTCATGACACGATCATTAAGTGTTACCAGGGGTGTACCTTGATAAATTTTAAAACGTTTAAGAGACTAATGATAGATCACATCTACGATCATTAGTCATGACACTATCATTAAGTGTTACCAGGGGTGTACCTTGATACATTTTAAAACGTTAAAGAGACGATCATTAGTCATGACACGATCATTAAGTGTTACCAGGGGTGTACCTTGAATTTTTTTTAAACGTTAAGGAGTCTAATGATAGATCACCTTTACGATCATTAGTCTTGATACGAGCATTAACTGTTACCAGGGGTGTACCTTGATAAATTTAAAAACGTTAAGGAGTCTAATGATAGATCACCTTTACGATCATTAGTCTTGATACGATCATTAAGTGTTACCAGGGGTGTACCTTATAGAGGTGATCTGTCATTCGACTCCTTAACGTTCATCTACCAGAAGAAGTGAGCTGAAGAATGATCTTGATCTGACCACGATAGGTGATCTGTCATTCGTCTTCTTAACGTTTATCTACCAGAAGAGGTGAGCTGAAGAATTATCTTGATCGGAACACGATAGGTGATCTGTCATTCGACTCCTTAGCGTCCATTTACCAGAAGAGGTGAGCTGAAGAATCATCTTGATCTGACCACGATACATAAACAAACAATTTTAGAGCCCGATTGATAATGATTGTAATGATGAATGATTGTATTTAAATATTTGGAACGTTCATCTACCAGAAGAGGTGAGCTGAAGATTTATCTTGATCTGACCACGATAGGTGATCTGTCATTCGACTCCTTAACGTTCATTTACCAGAAGAGGTGAGCTGAAGAATGATCTTGATCTGAACACGATAGGTGATCTGTCATTCGACTGCTTAACGTTCATTTACCAGAAGAGGTGAGCTGAAGAATTATCTTGATCTGACCACGATACACAAACAAACAATTTTAGAGCCCGATTGATAATGATTGTAATGATGAATGATTGTATTTAAATATTTGGAACGTTTATCTACCAGAAGAGGTGAGCTGAAGATTTATCTTGATCGGACCACGATAGGTGATCTGTCATTCGACTCCTTAACGTTCATTTACCAGAAGAGGTGAGCTGAAGAATGATCTTGATCTGAACACGATAGGTGATCTGTCATTCGACTGCTTAACGTTCATTTACCAGAAGAGGTGAGCTGAAGAATTATCTTGATCTGACCACGATACACAAACAAACAATTTTAGAGCCCGATTGATAATGATTGTAATGATGAATGATTGTATTTAAATATTTGGAACGTTCATCTACCAGAAGAGGTGAGCTGAAGATTTATCTTGATCTGGCCACGATAGGTGATCTGTCATTCGACTCCTTAACGTTCATTTACCAGAAGAGGTGAGCTGAAGAATGATCTTGATCTGAACACGATAGGTGATCTGTCATTCGACTGCTTAACGTTCATTTATTAGAAGGGGTGAGCTGAAGAATTATCTTGATTTGACCACAATACACAAACAAACAATTTTAGAGCCCGATTGATAATGGTTGTAATGATGAATGATTGTATTGAAATATTTGGAACGTTCATCTACCAGAAGAGGTGAGCTGAAGATTTATCTTGATCTGACCACGATTGGTGATCTGTCATTCGACTCCTTAACGTTCATTTACCAGAAGAGGTGAGCTGAAGAATGATCTTGATCTGAACACGATAGGTGATCTGTCATTCGACTGCTTAACGTTCATTTATGAGAAGAGGTGAGCTGAAGAATTATCTTGATCTGACCACGATACACAAACAAACAATTTTAGAGCCCGATTGATAACGATTGTAATGATGAATGATTGTATTGAAATATTTGGAGACCTCCTCCATGGGGCAACTGAAGAACTGGTAGGTCTCGTCAGTTCTCTTCCAAAGAATATGCCCAACACTAATAGCCATATCGGTTTTGCGGAATTTTTTCTAAAATAAGTATAAAATTTCGTCTACATTACCTGAATACTGAGTAGTCTCTCGTGGGTTCCTCCGCCCCAAACCGATTCCACAGTCACCTCCGAGTTGGTGTAGAACCCCACATCTTTGGCATTGGTACCGTCCTTCTCGTTCATCCGTATGCTGGAGTGCAGGTCGTAGGTCCACGCGCCTCCTGGCTCGAACACATGGGCCTCGTAGGCCTTCACCCCCGAGGACATCAGCACGAACCCGTAGCAGAAGATCCGCAGCAGCTCGAAGACCACCAGCGAGGTGAAGGGGTTGGCCATCTCTTGTTCACTCGAATTGTTCGTAGTGTCGTATCGCGAAGGTCACACCTGCAAGTAGCGGATGGTGTCGATTAGATCATCACCGCTTCCTTCTGTTCTCGACGGCGACGTGTCCGTTGAGCCAAGCCGACGTGTGCGATCAAACTTTGGACTGTTAGTAGTTTCAATCGCGTTTCACTTCGATAGTGCTTTATCAGGGCCGTTTATCGACTCGGCGGTCATTCGTTGGCAGTAATCTTGGTGTAAACATGCAGATAATCGCTGGCGTTCATCTTGAAACGCGGCGAAAGCAAGATTTCGAATTTCTCCAAGGAATGAGAAGTTAAATTACTCGTGAGTACAACACGTCCACGTGAACGCATCGCCACTGACAGCAATACTTTTTATGGTTGTTTAAACGGTGTATGTAAGGCGGAATCCCCATACTCTCCGACGGTATATTCGGTTGCCATCATTAAGCCTCGTTTGCCGGCTTAATTCATGTTATTAAGACCAACAACCGACTGTAATTGACGTTTCCTCTCCGGGATTATTAGTTATTTATGTCTCGAAGGCTCCTCAATACAACCAAACTTTAATAATCTACCTTCTTAATGGAATTTTAATTCAAATCAGGTCAAATAATCAATCTTCCCAAAGAACAATTTCGAAGTTAGGTCTATTTCAAAATATCAATATTTGAATGATTAATTTCGAAGAAGTACAAAATATCAATCTCAAAGTCAAAACTGTCTCAAAATACCAATTTCCAAGACAAGTACATCTCAAACAACTAATTTCGAAAAAATGCCAATATTTTTGAAAAACAACGTTAGATATAAATAATAAAAAACACCCATATTGGATCACAGTTCACAATTTCTGTCAAAATATGACCAACCATGCCACAGATGGAGGAGAAACAGCGATGCTTACGGTTAGTCTTATTATGATATGACTTTGAATTAACAGAGACCCATATCAATCGAAATTTTTCATTTTGTCAAAATATTATTGCGATAGATATTTTCCAAATACAAATTTCAAACTATTTCAAAATACCAATTTCCAAGACAAGTACATCTCAAACAACTAATTTCGAAAATATGTCAATATTTTTGAAAAACAACGTTAGATATAAATAATAAAAAACACCCATATTGGATCACAGTTCACAATTATCTGTCAAAATATGACCAACCAATGCACAGGTGGAGGAGAAACAGCGATGCTTATGGTTAGTCTTATTATGATATGACTTTGAATTAACAGAAACCCATATCAATCGAAAATATTCATTTTGTCAAAATATTAATGCGATAGGTCTTTTTCAAATACAAATTTCAAAGTCAAAACTATTTCGAAATACCAATTTCCAAGACAAGTACACCTCAAACAACTAATTTCGAAAATATGCCAATATTTTTGAAAAACAACGTTAGATATAAATAATAAAAAACACCCATATTGGATCACAGTTCACAATTATCTATCAAAATATGACCAACCGTGCCACAGATGGAGGAGAAACAGCGATGCTTACGGTTAGTCTTATTATGATATGACTTTGAATTCACAGATACCCATATTAATCGAGATTTTTTTCATTTTGTCATAATATTAATGCGATAGGTATTTTCCAAATATAAATTTCAAAGTCAAAATTATTTTGAAATACTAATTTCCAAGACAAGTACATCTCAAACAACTAATTTCCAAAACAAGTACACCTCAACAACTAATTTCGAAAATATGCAAATATTTTTGAAAAACAACGTTAGATATAAATAAAAACACCCATATTGGATCACAGTTCACAATTATGTATCAAAATATGACCAACCATGCCACAGGTGGCGGAGAAACAGCGATGCTTACGGTTAGTCTTATTATGATATGACTTTGAATTAACAGATACCCATAACAATCGAAATTTTTCATTTTGTCAAAATATTAATGCGATAGGTCTTTTCCAAATACAAATTTCAAAGTCAAAACTATTTCGAAAAACCAATTTCCAAGACAAGTACATCTCAAACAACTAATTTCGAAAATATGTCAATATTTTTGAAAAACAACGTTAGATATAAATAATAAAAAACACCCATATTGGATCACAGTTCACAATTATCTGTCAAAATATGACCAACCATGCAACAGGTGGAGGAGAAACAGCGATGCTTACGGTTAGTCTAATTATGATATGACTTTGAATTAAAAGATACCCATATCAATCGACATTTTTTCATTTTGTCAAAATATTAATGCGATAGGTCGTTTCCAAATACAAATTTCAAACTCAAAACTATTTCAAAATACCAATTTCCAGACAATTACACCTCAAACAAATAATTTCGAAAATATGCCAATATTTTTGAAAAACAACGTTCGATATAAATAATAAAAAACACCCATATTGCATCACAGATCGCAATTATCTATCAAAACATGACCAACCATGCCACAGGTGGAGGAGAAACAGCGATGGTTACGGTTAGTCTTATTGCGATATGACTTTGAATTAACAGATACCCATATCAATCGAGATTTTTTTCATTTTGTCAAAATATTAATGCGATAGGTATTTTCCAAATATAAATTTCAAAGTCAAAATTATTTTAAAATACTAATTTCCAAGACAGGTACATTTCAAACAACTAATTTCGAAAATATGCCAATATTTTTGAAAAACAACGTTAGATATAAATAATAAAAAACACCCATATTGGATCACAGTTCACAATTATCTGTCAAAATATGACCAACCATGCAACAGGTGGAGGAGAAACAGCGATGCTTACGGTTAGTCTTATTATGATATGACTTTGAATTAACAGATACCCATATCAAACGAGATTTTTTCATTTTGTCAAAATATTTATGCGATAGGTCTTTTCCAAATACAAATTTCAAAGTCAAAACTATTTCTAAATACCAATTTCCAAGACAGGTACATCTCAAACAACTAATTTCGAAAATATGCCAATATTTTTGAAAAACAACGTTAGATATAAATAATAAAAAACACCCATATTGGATCACAGTTCACAATTATCTATCAAAATATGACCAACCATGCCACAGGTGTAGGAGAAAGACCGATGCTTATGGTTAGTCTTATTATGATATGACTTTGAATTAACATATACCCATATCAATCGAGATTTTTTCATTTTGTCAAAAAATAATGCGATAGGTCGTTTCCAAATACAAATTTCAAAGTCAAAACTATTTTAAAATACCAATTTCCAAGAGAGATACATATCAAACAACTAATTTTGAAAATATGTCAATATTTTTGAAAAAAAAAACAGAGTTGCCAACGCTAAAATTATTACATATTGAACAGTAACCTCATTTTGGAGAAACACTAATGACACTAACAGAGTTGCCAACGCTAAAATCAATACATATTGAACAGTAACCTCATTTTCGAGAAACACTAATGACACTAACAGAGTTGCCAACGCTAAAATCACTACATATTGAACAGTACCCTTATTTTCGAGAAACACTAATGACACTAACAGAGTTGCCAACGCTAAAATCACTACATATCGAACAGTACCCTCATTTTCGAGAAACACTAATGACACTAACCGAGTTGCCACCGCTAAAATCAGTACATATTGAACAGTAACTTCGTTTTCGAGAAACACTAATGACACTAACAGATTTGGCAACGCTAAAATGACTAAATATTAAACAATAATCTCATTTTGGAGAAACACTAATGACACTAACAGAGTTGCCAACGCTAAAATCAATACGTATTGAACAGTAACTTCGTTTTCGAGAAACACTAATGACACCAACATAGCTGCCAACGGCAAAATCAATACATATTAATCAGTAATTTTGTTTTCGAGAAACACTAATGACACCAACAGACTTGCCAATGCTAAAATCAATACACATTAACCAGTAACTTCGTTTTCGAGAAACACTAATGACACCAACAGAGTTGCCAACGCCAAAATCAATACATATTAATCAGTAATTTTGTTTTCGAGAAACACTAATGACACCAACAGACTTGCCAATGCTAAAATCAATACACATTAACCAGTAACTTCGTTTTCGAGAAACACTAATGACACCAACAGAGTTGCCAACGCTAAAATCAATACATATTGAGCAGTACCCTCATTTTCGAGAAACACTAATGACACCAACAGACTTGCCAACGCTAAAATCACTACATATTGAACAGTACCCTCATTTTCGAGAAACACTAATGACCCTAACCGAGTTGCCACCGCTAAAATCAGTACATATTGAACAGTAACTTCGTTTTCGAGAAACACTAATGACACCAACAGATTTGCCAACGCTAAAATCCGTACATATTTAACAGTAACCTCATTTTTGAGAAACACTAAGGTCACTAACAGAGTTGCCAATGCTAAAATCAATACACATTAACCAGTAACTTCGTTTTCGAGAAACACTAATGACACCAACAGAGTTTCCAACGCTAAAATCACTACATATTGAACAGTACCCTCATTTTCGAGAAACACTAATGACACTAACCGAGTTGCCACCGCTAAAATCAGTACATATTGAACAGTAACTTCGTTTTCGAGAAACACTAATGACACTAACAGATTTGGCAACGCTAAAATGACTAAATATTAAACAATAATCTCATTTTGGAGAAACACTAATGACACTAACAGAGTTGCCAACGCTAAAATCAATACGTATTGAACAGTAACTTCGTTTTCGAGAAACACTAATGACACCAACAGAGTTTCCAACGCCAAAATCAATACATATTAACCAGTAATTTGGTTTTCGAGAAACACTAATGACACCAACAGACTTGCCAACGCTTACATCAATACATATTGAACAGTAACTTCGTTTTCGAGAAACACTAATGACACCAACAGAGTTGCCAACGCTAAAATCACTACATAATTGAACAGTACCCTCATTTTCGAGAAACACTAATGACACTAACCGAGTTTCCACCGTTAAAATCAGTACATATTCAACAGTAACTTCGTTTTCGAGAAACACTAATGACACTAACAGATTTGGCAACGCTAAAATGACTACATATTAAACAGTAATCTTATTTTGGAGAAACACTAATGACACTAACAGAGTTTCCAACGCTAAAATCAATACATATTGAACAGTAACTTCGTTTTCGAGAAACACTAATGACTCTAACAGAATTGCCAACGCCAAAATCAATACATATTAATCAGTAATATTGTTTTCGAGAAACACTAATGACACCAACAGACTTGCCAACGCTAAAATCAATACACATTGAACAGTAACTTCGTTTTCGAGAAACGCCAATGACACCAACAGAGTTGCCAACGCTGAAATCAATACATATTAAACAGTAATTTCGTTTTCGAGAAACACTAATGACACTAACAGAGTTGCCAACGCTAAAATCAATACATATTGAACAGTAACTTCGTTTTCGAGAAACACTAATAACACCAACAAAATTGCCAACGCTAAAATCAATACATATTGAACAGTAACCTCATTTTCAAGAATTGGGTTGGGTTGAGTTAGGTTAGGTTAGGTTAGGTTAGGTTAGGTTACCAACACTAATACTCAGAAATTGCAACGTTGGTGGAACTTAACTTGGTGGATTTAACGTATCTTTTACGCCCTGTTAATTTTGACAAGTAAAATTAGTCACACGTATTCATTCACAATTAATTTTCTACGTGGCACAACGTTTACAATGTACACGTAATTATACAACATTATACAATTATACAACAATTACATTAATGACAAAATTATCTATAAAAAAATTATATTTGATAACTGCTTAAATTGCAGGTGTAATTTTTTCCTACCTTTGAGATGATGTGGTTCAGAGATTCTGGGTACAGTGCAACAAATGCCCCTCCAACATTACCCGCCGTAATAAAGTGACTTGATATTTCAGGGTCTAGCTGAGCCAGTCTGAGTGTATAAATGCAACCTTAAGTAGGGAATAAATAAATAAATGAATTTATTACAGCCGCATAGATAGCAAAATTATAGATAAATTTGACTCATAAATATGTTCCCAATTTATCCCACAATTACTGTAAAATGTAATAGCTTTAATTTAAGCGCTATTTCTAAAATTTGAATCAAGACCTAAACACCGTTCACGATCTATTCTCTCCAAAGTTGGTGTCTTTTTGTGCGTACGCATGAAATATAACTGTACAAGAAAAAAAGACGTTATGGTATCACATATTGAAATTGTGGTTTTTATTATGGACACCTTGGCAAAATGTGGGACTGTAATATAGTGTTTCTCCTACAATTGACACACAAAGTACCTTGGCAAAATGTGGGGCTGTAATATAGTGTTTCTCCTACAATTGACACACAAAGTAGGCCTTTCTGGTTGCTAATGCGAGCGAAAAATTAACGTTTTCCTAAGACCGTCGCTTTGTCGCGCGTTGCTATTGACAACAAGCGCAAAGTTCGCGTAAACACTTTGTCGCTCGTTGCCATTGACAACAAGCGCAAAGTTCGCATAAACACTTTGTCGCGCGTTGCTATTGACAACAAGCGCAAAGTTCATGTAAACGCTTTGTCGGATGCGAATAATACGTAATCCGCAAATGTCTCGTTTTTAACCTGATTGCTCGATCAATTGCATGTCATTTAAAAAGTCAATCATAATATTATTGTTCCCTGTCATACGCATAATTGAGGGGTTTAGAAGTAAAAGCGTTTAAGTACATTTTTTGTAGTTCTGAGATAAATGGTTTTAAAGTTAACTTGAATTTCAAAATTCCAGGAATAAGTTTAGAAAACTTTGTTAATATTTTAGTCTAAATCTAAGTCTAAAATATTAACACAGTTTTCTAAACTTATTTCTGGAATTTTCCTTTATTTGGAACTAAAATATTAACAAAGTATTCTAAACTTATTCCTGGATTTTTTTTTCCTTGGAACTAAAATATTAACATAGTTTTCTAAACTTATTCCTGGATTTTTTCTTTCCTTGGAACTAAAATATTAACATAGTTTTCTAAACTTATTCCTGGAATTTTGAAATTCAAGTTAACTTTAAGGCCATTTATCTGAAAACTACCAAAAATGCACTTAAACCGTTTTACTTTTAGATCCTTCAATTAACGATTGTATTATAAAACAATCAATTGTAGGAAAAATCTTGTGTGCAATTCGAGCGCAAATTGCCATTGTTGCTCTCGGGGAATTTTCCCGAGATGACTTCCGCGTTAGCTTCGCCTCACACGACAATTTGTCATGTGCGCGCGGAAAAATCTTCATTTCCAGACTCGTAATGAAATATACTTTTCTATAATTTGATTTTTTGTTTGTATTATTAAAATGCATTATTTATGAACCTCCTTCGCGATTTCAGTATTTTAATTACAATACATTGATACTTTGTCATACTGTTAATACATTCATTTTTCTGGCAGCAATAGATGGCTTATATTACATTAATATATAGAACTTTATCATATTATTAAATATTTAATTTATCTGGCAGCAATAGCTGACTTATAAAACATTAATACTTTGAAATTTGTCATAGTATTAAATATGTATCTGGCAGCAATATCTGGCTTATAATACATTAATACTTAGAACTTTGTCTTAGTATTAAATATTCCATGTATCTGGCACCAATAGCTGGCTTATAAAACATTAATACTTAGAACTTTGTCATATTATTCAATATTTCATTTATCCGCAATAGCTGGCTAATCAGTACTCTATTATGAATATTTATCTCAAAAATTACGCATTTTGTGAATGACCTCGACATTTTAAATAAACGGGTTTTTATGAGTAATTTTTTCGCGTTATGAAACTATAACTGGCAATTGCTTTAGCTGATAAAATCTCATTTCGAGCTCAGCGCTTTTATGCTCACACTACAGTTTTGTGATAGCAAAACTCATAACTGCAGATTATGTCCTATTTTTGCAAACGTGCAAATTTCTATTCATAACTAAAGATTATGTTGCAGTTTTGTTTATTCGTACGTAGATTATATAGTATTTTTGCTAACGTACGTTTTATTTTCTCATAACTTAAGATTAAGTTGTAATTTTTTTATGGCGTATCTTTTTAACTGCAGCTTATATCGTAATTTTAGTAACGTGCAAATTTGTATTCACAACTAAAAGATTATGTCATTCATTCATGGTAGAGGCCAATTAAAAGAATAATTAAAAAGAAAAATGAAATTATAAGATTGTTTAATAAATTAGAAATTTTTGATGTTAAAATTAAAGGTTAAAAATGCAACACCCACTAAAACACAAATAACCATAATTAATCTTGAAACAATTATTAATAATAAATCAAATTATTATTTATTTTTTATTTGTACATTGATTAAGTATTTTTAGCAACATACATTTTTTTATACTCATAACTTAAGATTAAGTTGTAATTTTTTTCTGTCATATATTTTTAATAATTGCAGATTATATCGCAATTTTAGTAACGTGCAAATTTTTATTCACAACTAAAGATTATGTTGTAATTTTTTATTTGTACGTAGATTAAGCATTTTTGCTAACGTACATTTTTTTATACTCATAACTCAAGATTAAGTTGAATTTTTTTATGACGTATCTTTTTAATTGGTGTAATTTTACTAACGTCTAATTTTTTTCTTGTAACTGAAGATTAAGTTGCATTTTATATGTCGACTTTTTGCATTGTAAATTATATTGTAATTTTACATAGTAACTTGCAAAGTTTTTCTTATAAAGTTATTGATAAAATTATGATAAGTTTATTATTAGATTATATTAGATACAGAACATCACCAACATCAAAATATCAACATCGAAATTGTAATTTTTTATTTGTACGTAGATTAAGCATTTTTGCTAACGTACATTTTTTTATACTCATAACTTAAGATTAAGTTGAAATTTTTTATGACGTATATATTTAATTGGTGTAATTTTACTAACGTCTAATTTTTTTCTTGTAACTGAAGATTAAGTTGCATTTTATATGTCGACTTTTTGCATTGTAAATTATATTGTAATTTTACATAGTAACTTGCAAATATTTTCTTATAAAGTTATTGATAAAATTATGACAAGTTTATTATTAGATTATATTAGATACAGAACATCACCAACATCAAAATATCAACATCAAAATTGTAATTTTTTATTTGTACGAAGATTAAGTATTTTTGCTAACGTACATTTTTTTATACTCATAACTTAAGAGAAGATTAAGTTGAACTTTTTTATGACGTATCTTTTTAATTGGTGTAATTTTACTAACGTCTAATTTTTTTCTTGTAACTGAAGATTAAGTTGCATTTTATATGTCGACTTTTTGCATTGTAAATTATATTGTAATTTTACATAGTAACTTGCAAATATTTTCTTATAAAGTTATTGATAAAATTATGACAAGTTTATTATTAGATTATATTAGATACAGAACATCACCAACATCAAAATATCAACATCAAAATTGTAATTTTTTATTTGTACGCAGATTAAGTATTTTTGCTAACATACATTTTTTTATACTCATAATTTAAGATTAAGTTGAATTTTTTTATGACGTATCTTTTTAATTGGTGTAATTTTACTAACGTTTAAATTTTTCTCGTAACTGAAGATTAAGTTGCATTTTATATGTCGACTTTTTGCATTGTAAATTATATTGTAATTTTACATAGTAACTTGCAAAGTTTTTCTTATAAAGTTATTGATAAAATTATGATAAGTTTATTATTAGATTATATTAGATACAGCACATCACCAACATCAAAATATCAACATCAAAATTGTAATTTTTTATTTGTACGCAGATTAAGTATTTTTGCTAACGTACATTTTTTTATACTCATAACTTAAGATTAAGTTGAACTTTTTTATGACGTATCTTTTTAATTGGTGTAATTTTACTAACGTTTAAATTTTTCTCGTAACTGAAGATTAAGTTGCATTTTATATGTCTACTTTTTGCATTGTAAATTATATTGTAATTTTACATAGTAACTTGCAAAGTTTTTCTTATTAAGTTATTGATAAAATTATGATAAGTTTATTATTAGATTATATTAGATACAGAACATGACCAACATCAAAATATCAACATCAAAATTGTAATTTTTTATTTGTACGAAGATTAAGTATTTTTGCTAACATACATTTTTTTATACTCATAATTTAAGATTAAGTTGAATTTTTTTATGACGTATCTTTTTAATTGGAGTAATTTTACTAACGTCTAAATTTTTTCTCGTATCTGAAAATTAAGATGCATTTTATATGTCGACTTTTTGCATTGTAAATTATATTGTAATTTTACATAGTAACTTGCAAAGTTTTTCTTATAAAGTTATTGATAAAATTATGATAAGTTTATTATTAGATTATATTAGATACAGAACATCACTAACATCAAAATATGTTAATAAGCACTCATTGGATATTTATTTAATTGCACTTCTTATGCACTAGTATATCACTCACTATCAGTACTAAATTGCATTAATATTGATACGCTAGTTCCAGAGATATCAGGATTTAAGTGTATCTGATACACTTACATTAACTATTAAAACCAGATGTTTTGCACTAAAATTGAAATATCTGTAGAAGCGCTCATTAGATACAAATTTAATTATACACATATAACACTGGTATATCGTGGAATATCAATAATAAATTACATTAATATTGGCAAGGTGCTTTTTGAGATATCGTTATTTAAATATGAGGCTAATTGGAGAAAGATTTAATATAATACCAAAATATCGAATATCAAACGAACATCAAAATATCTTAAGAATCACTCATTGGATATTAATTTAATTGCACATGTTGTACACTAGAATATCACTTAATATCAGTAATAAATTGCATTAATATTGACACGCTATTTTCAGAGATATCAGGATTTAAGTGTATCTAACAAGCACTTAGATTAGTTATTAAAATCAGATGTTTTGCACTAAAATTGAAATATCTGTAGAAGCGCCCATTAGATACAAATTGAATTATGCACATATAACACTGGTACATCCTGGAATATCACTAATGAATTACATTAATATTGATAAGGTGCATTTTGAGATATCGTTATTTAAATATGAGGCTAATTGGAGAAAGATTGAATATAATACCAAAATATCGAATATCGAACGAACATCAAAATATCTTAAGAATCACTCATTGGATATTAATTTAATTGAACATGTTATGCACTAATATATCACTTAATATCAGTAATAAATTGCATTAATATTGATACGCTAGTTCTAGAGATATCAGGATTTAAGTGTATCTGACAAGCAGTTAGATTAGCTATTAAAATCTGATGTTTTGCACTAAAATTGAAATATTTGTAGAAGCGCCCATTAGATACAAATTTAATTATACATATATATCACTGGTACATCGTGGAATATCAATAATAAATTACATTAATATTGACAAGGTGCTTTTTGAGATATCGTAATTTACATATGAGACTAATTGGAGAAAGTATAAATATAACACCAAAATATCGAATATCAAGCGAACATCAAAATATTTTAAGAATCACTCATTGGATATTAATTTAATTACACATGTTGTGCACTAGAATATCACTTAATATCAGTAATAAATTGCATTAATATTGATACGTTAGTTCCAGAGATATCAGGATTTAAGTGCATCTGACAAGCACTTAGATTAGCTATTAAAATCAGGTGTTTTGCACCAAAATTGAAATATCTGTAGAAGCGCTCATTAGATACAAATCAAATTATACACATATAATACTGGTATATCGTGGAATATCAATAATAAATTACGTTAATATTGATATGGGGATTTTTGAGATATCGTTATTTAAATATGAGACTAATTGGGGAAAGTATAAATATAATACCAAAATATCGAATATCAAACGAACATCAAAATATCTTAAGAATCACTCATTGAATATTAATTTACTTTCACATGTTGTACACTAGAATATCACATAATATCAGTAATAAATTGCATTAATATTGATAGGCTAGTTCTAGAGATATCAGGAATTAAGTGTATCTGATACACTTAGATTAACTATTAAAATCAGATGTTTTGCACTAAAATTGAAATATCTGTAGAAGCGACCATTAGATACAAATTTAATTATACACATATAACAGTGGTATATCATGGAATATCAATAATAAATTACATTAATATTGATACGGTGCTTTTAGAGATATCGTTATTTAAATATGAGGCTAATTGGAGAAAGATTTAATATAATACCAAAATATCGAATATCAAACGAACATCAAAATATCTTAAGAATCACTCATTGAATATTAATTTTATTACACATGTTCTGCACTAGAATATCACTTAATATCAGTAATAAATTGCATTAATATTGATAGGCTGGTTCCAGAGATATCAGGATTTAAGTGTATCTGACAAGCAGTTAGATTAGCTATTAAAATCAGATGTTTTGCACTAAAATTGAAATATCTGTAGAAGCGCTCATTAGATGCAAACCTAATTATACACATGTAACACTGGTACATCGTGGAATATTAATAATAAATTACATTAATATTGATAAGGTGCTTTTTGAGATATCGTTATTTAAAAATGAGGCTAATTGGGGAAAGTATAAATATAATACCAAAATATCGAATATCAAACGAACATCAAAATATCTTAAGAATCACTCATTGGATATTAATTTAATTGCACATGTCGTGCACTAGAATATCACTTAATATCAGTAATAAATTGCATTAATATTGATACGCTAGTTCTAGAGATATCAGGATTTAAGTGTATCTGATACACTTAGATTAGCTATTAAAATCAGATGTATTGCACTAAAAATGAAATATCTGTAGAAGCGCTCATTAGATACAAATTTAATTATACACATATAACACTGGTACATCGTGGAATATCTATAATAAATTACATTAATATTGATACGGTGTTTTTTGAGATATCGTCATTTAAATATGAGGCTAATTAAAGAAAGATTTAATATAATACCAAAATATCGAATATCAAACGAACATCAAAATATCTTCAGAATCACTCATTGGATATTAATTTAATTGCACATGTTGTGCACTAGAATATCACTTAATATCAGTATTTAATTGCATTAATATTGATGCACTGGTTCCAGAGGTATCAGGATTTAAGTGTATCTGACAAGCACTTAGATTAGCTATTAAAATCAGATGTTTTGCACTAAAATTGAAATATCTGTAGAAGCGCACATTAGATACAAATTTAATTATACACATATAACACTGGTACATCGTGGAATATCAATAATAAATTACATTAATATTGATACGGTGTTTTTTGAGATATCGTAATTTACATATGAGACTAATTGGAGAAAGTATAAATATAACACCAAAATATCGAATATCAAAATATTTTAAGAATCACTCATTGGATATTAATTTAATTACACATGTTGTGCACTAGAATATCACTTAATATCAGTAATAAATTGCATTAATATTGATACGCTAGTTCTAGAGATATCAGGATTTAAGTGTATCTGACAAGCACTTAGATTAGCTAAAATATCGATGTGGTGCTTACATCAGTTTTTTTTTGTGTGTGAAGCAATTGAATTGTTGCTGTATTTTTAAATTCGTACAATTTCCTACCTCATCAAAACACCATGGTTCTTGTATTATTTTTAAACTAGTTGTAACAATTAACTCCCGTCATGGATAGTTTGCGATTTTACGGTAAGCAATCTTGAATTGCCAAGACCTACATTATGCACGATCGAAACACATCCGAATATGTCTACAAATCCACGCACTAAATAACATGTCCAAGTCCAATAAGGACTGCAAAACTATTACGGTAATGATGATAAGTGCTAAACTAAATTCAAACCGGTATATTGTAAAATGCAAATGTAATGAGTAACGACTGGGTTTACGACAGGAATTTTTTGAGCTCAAAACAGAATGTATGTAGTCATACATGCAGTCATACAATGTCATAGAACTCCTGACGTACATAAAACATAAATAATTAATTATTAGTACTACAGGGTGTCCTAGGTAGAGTAGGATTGCATAGGTTTATTAATAATAAATTAATTATTTTTATTTTTTTAATTATTTTTAATAATTTAATAATAAATTAATTTTTTTTTTATTTTTTTTAAAACGAATTAAAAAAAATAAAAATTGACCCAATTAAGTAGTAAAATAACAATAAATTATAAAAAAAAGCTCAAAATTCTGACAGTTATTGGCTAAATGGCCACAAAGAAGCTAAACACAATCGACAGCGTTTTAGAATATTGCCAGTTACTTATCGCAATGTGTTGCGATTAACGCCTTTTATTGCCTCTGGCATTGCTTCACGAAGTTTATCTACATTATTATAATTTAAGTTACTTCTATAAATTTTATTTTTTGAAGTATGCAGATCTAGCTGGCTATCCTACTCTATTTAGAACACCCTGTATAATTAAATTAAATTAAATTAAATTATAATTAAATTAAATTTAAAAAAATAAAAAAATAAAACTTCTGAAAGAAACAATTCCTCTATTCGATTACATGTTTTTTCCTGTAAATTAATCACTGTTTTGATTTATATCTTACCAAATGCCCAATGCTCAAGTAACTTGTGAAACAAACAATTCCTCTATTTGATTACATGTTTTTTCCTGTAAATTACTCACTGTTGTGATATTTAACTTACCAAATGCCCAATACTCAAGTAACCGTGCATAACAGCACCAAGTCTATAAAATTAACTGGCGCCAGGTTTATCTGCGTCCAATATTTGGGCAGTGTCATCACTGCAGGAAAACACTTCGGCGCGCCTGCCCATGAGGCTCGGCAGCAGGACTCGTTCCAGTCGGTGTCCTGCAGGACCTGCAGATGGTCATTTTCCACTGGGGGTCAATTGGTGGCGCTCAAACACTGGGGCCACTTTGGCCCGTCCACCTCGAACGCACAAACAGATACCGGATTTGACCAGCTCCAACATTCCGAACACGTCCCACGACCGGTGGACGTCTTCTGACCACTCCGCGGATTGCGTGCTGCCGAAGAGTTGAACGAACGTGGAAGAGAGGAGACATCGCCATGGTCATGGGCGTTACGCGCCGCTGAGAGGCTATGTTTGAAATCGCACTGCATGATACGAGATAAAACGAGAATGTGGGCGTTGCACTGACATCACCAGTGTGATAACAGATACGTGATTTGGATGAAAACTTGGTGAAGGTATTTTTAAAAAGGCAAAAGGAAGGCAAAATTTGTAACAAATTTGTAAAACTTGTATGATAACGACTCAGAAGTGCAGATCCACGTATATTGAATAAGTCACCTCAATTCTGTGAGATGACTGCTTCTTCTCAAGGGTTTCTGACGCTATATCAGCGTAGTCGAGCTTTACTACGTTTCACACCCATACTTGTCAATGCAGAAAGTTATCTGTTTGATTTTCTCACTTATTTACTACTGAAACTTTATCAAATTTTCAGCAGAATTAGTTTCAGGTGTACTGTATACGAATATAATATCAAATGTGCAAATAATAAATTTTCAGAAATTTCAGTAATAGCTAACACATACTTGTCAATGCAGAAAGTTATCTGTTTGATTTTCTCACATATTTACTACTGAAACTTTGTCAAATTTTCAGGAGAATAGTTTTAGGTGTACTGTATACGAATCAAATATCAAATGTGAAAATAATAAATTTTCAGAACTTTCAGTAATAGCTAACACATACTTGTCAATGCAGAAAGTTATTTGTTTGATTATCTCACGTATTTACTACTGAAACTTTGTCAAATTTTCAGGAGAATTAGTTCCAGGTGTACTGTACACGAATCTAATATCAAATTTGCAAATAATAAATTTTCAGAACTTTCAGTAATAGCTAACACATACTTGTCAATGCAGAAAGTTATCTGTTTGATTTTCTCACTTATTTACTACTGAAACTTTGTCAAATTTTCAGGAGTATTAATTTCAGGTGTACTGTACACGAATCTAATATCAAATTTGCAAATAATAAATTTTCAGAAATTTCAGTAATAGCTAACACATACTTGTCAATACAGAAAGTTATCTGTTTGATTTTCACACTTATTTACAACTGAAACTTTGTCAAATTTTCAGGAGAATTAGTTTGAGGTATACTGTACACGAATCTTATATCAAATTTGCAAATAATAATTTTTCAGAACTTTCAGTAATAGCTAATACGTACCTGTCGATGCAGAAAATTATCTGTTTGATTTTCTTAGTTATTTACTACTGAAACTTTGTCAAATTTTCAGGAGAATTAGTTTCAGGTGTACTGTACACGAATATAATATTAAATGTGCAAATAATAAATTTTCAGAACTTTCAGTAATAGCTAACACATACTTGTCAATGCAGAAAATTATCTGTTTGATTTTCTCACTTAATTACTACTGAAACTTTGTCAAATATTCAGGAGAATTAGTTTCATGTGTACTGTACACGAATCTGATATCAAATTTGTAAATATTAAATTTTCAGAAATTTCAGTAATAGCTAACACATACTTGTCAATGCAGAAAGTTGTCTGTTTGATTTTCTCCTTTATTTACTACTGAAACTTTTTCAAATTTTCAGTAGAATTAGTTTCAGGTGTACTGTACACGAATATAATATCAAATGTGCAAATAATAAATTTTCAGAACTTTCAGTAATAGCTAACACATACTTGTCAATGCAGAAAGTTATCTGTTTGATTTTCTCACTTATTTACTACTGAAACATTGTCAAATTTTCAGGAGTATTAATTTCAGGTGTACTGTACACGAATCTAATATCAAATTTGCAAATAATAAATTTTCAGAACTTTCAGTAATAGCTAACACATACTTGTCAATGCAGGAAATTATCTGTTTGATTTTCTCACTTATTTACTACTGAAACTTCGTCAAATTTTCAGGAGTATTAATTTCAGGTGTACTGTACACGAATCTAAAATCAAATAATAAATTTTCAGAACTTTCAGTAATAGCTAACACATACTTGTCAATGCAGGAAATTATCTGTTTGATTTTCTCACTTATTTACTACTGAAACTTTGTCAAATTTTCAGGAGTATTAATTTCAGGTGTACTGTACATGAATCTAATATCAAATTTGTAAATAATAAATTTTCAGAACTTTCAGTAATAGCTAACACATACTTGTCAATGCAGGAAATTATCTGTTTGATTTTCTCACTTATTTACTACTGAAACTTTGTCAAATTTTCAGGAGACTTAGTTTCAGGTGTACTGTACACGAATATAATATCAAATGTGCAAATAATAAATTTTCAGAACTTTCAGTAATAGCTAACACATACTTGTCAATGCAGAAAGTTATCTGTTTGATTTTCTCACTTATTTACTACTGAAACTTTGTCAAATTTTCAGGAGAATTAGTTTCAGGTGTACTGTACACGAATCTAATATCAAATTTGCAAATAATAAATTTTCAGAAATTTCAGTAATAGATAACACATACCATGTCAATGCAGAAAGTTATCTGTTTGATTTTCTCACTTATTTACTACTGAAACTTTGTCAAATTTTCAGGAGAATTAGTTTCAGGTGTACTGTACACGAATGTAATATCAAATTTGCAAATAATAAATTTTCAGAAATTTCAGTAATAGCTAACACATACTTGTCAATGCAGAAAGTTATCTGTTTGATTTTCTCCCTTATTCACTACTGAAACTTTGTCAAATTTTAAGGAGAATTAGTGTCAAGTGTACTGTACACGAATCATGTATCAATGCAAATAATAAATTTTCAGTATTTTCAGTAATAGCTTACACATACTTGTCAATGCAAAAAGTTATCTGTTTGATTTTCTCACTTATTTATTACTGAAACTTTGTCAAATTTTCATGAGAATTAGTTTCAGGTGTACTTTACACGAATATAATATCAAATTTGCAAATAATAAATTTTCAGTAATTTCTGTAATAGCTGACACATACTTGTCAATGCAGAAAGTTATCTGTATGATTTTCTCCTTTATTTACTACTGAAACTTTGTCAAATTTTCAGGAGAATTAGTTTCAGGTGTACTGTACACGAATCTAATATCAAATTTGCAAATAATAAATTTTCAGAACCTTCAGTAATAGCTAACCCATACTTGTCAATGCAGAAAGTTATCTGTTTGATTTTCTCACTTATTTACTACTGAAACTTTGTCAAATTTTCAGGAGTATTAATTTCAGGTGTACTGTACACGAATCTAATATCAAATTAGCAAATAATAAATTTTCAGAACTTTCAGTAATAGCTAACCCATACTTGTCAATACAGAAAGTTATCTGTTTGATTTTCTCCCAATATTTACTACGGAAACTTTGTCAAATTTTCAGGAGTATTAGTTTCAGGTGTACTGTACACGAATATAATATCAAATGTGCAAATAATAAGTTTTCAGAACTTTCAGTAATAGCTAACCCATACTTGTCAATGCAGAAAGTTATCTGTTTGATTTTATCACTAATTTACTACTGAAACTTTGTCAAATTTTCAGGAGAATTAGTTTCAGGTATACCGTACACGAATATAATATCAAATGTGCAAATAACAAATTTTCATAACTTTCAGTAGTAGCTAACCCATACTTGTCAATGCAGAAAGTTATCTGTTTGATATTCTCCCTTATTTACTACTGAAACTTTGTCAAATTTTCAGGAGAATTAGTTACAGGTGTACTGTACACGAATATAATATCAAATGTGCAAATAATAAATTTTCAGAAATTTCAGAAACTTTGTCAAATTTTCAGGAGAATTAGTTTCAGGTATACCGTACACGAATATAATATCAAATGTGCAAATAATAAATTTTCAGAACTTTCAGTAGTAGCTAACCCATACTTGTCAATGCAGAAAGTTATCTGTTTGATTTTCTCACTAATTTACTACTGAAACTTTGTCAAATTTTCAGGAGAATTAGTTTCAGGTATACCGTACACGAATATAATATCAAATTTGCAAATAATAAATTTTCAGAACTTTCAGTAATAGCTAACCAATACTTGTAAATACAGAAAGTTATCTGTTTGATTATCTCCTTTATTTACTACTGAAACTTTGTCAAATTTTCAGGAGAATTAGTTTCAGGTGTACTGTACACGAATATAATATCAAATGTGCAAATAATAAGTTTTCAGAACTTTCAGTAATAGCTAACCCATACTTGTCAATGCAGAAAGTTATCTGTTTGATTTTCTCACTTATTTACTACTGAAACTTTGTCAAATTTTCAGGAGAACTAGTTTCAGGTGTACTGTACACGAATCTAATATCAAATTTGCAAATAATAAATTTTCAGAAATTTCAGTAATAGATAACACATACCATGTCAATGCAGAAAGTTATCTGTTTGATTTTCTCACTTATTTACTACTAAAACTTTGTCAAATATTCAGGAGAATTAGTTTCAGGTGTACTGTACACGAATCTAATATCAAATATGCAAATTATAAATTTTCAAAACTTTCAGTAATAGCTAACACATACTTGTCAATGCAGAAAGTTATCTGTTTGATTATCTCCTTTATTTACTACTGAAACTTTGTCAAGTTTTCAGGAGAATTAGTTTCAGGTGTACTGTACACGAATCTAATATCAAATTTGCAAATAATAAGTTTTCAGAACTTTCAGTAATAGCTAACCCATACTTGTCAATGCAGAAAGTTATCTGTTTGATTTTCTCACTTATTTACTACTGAAACTTTGTCAAGTTTTCAGGAGAATTAGTTTCAGGTGTACTGTACACGAATCTAATATCAAATTTGCTAATAATAAATTTTCAGAAATTTCAGAAATAACTAACACATACTTATCAATGCAGAAAGTTATCTGTCTGATTTTCTCACATATTTACTACTGAAACTTTGTCAAATTTTCAGGAGAATTAGTTTCAGGTGTACTGTACACGAATATAATATCAAATGTGCAAATAATAAGTTTTCAGAACTTTCAGTAATAGCTAACCCATACTTGTCAATGCAGAAAGTTATCTGTTTGATTTTCTCACTTATTTACTACTGAAACTTTGTCAAATTTTCAGGAGAACTAGTTTCAGGTGTACTGTACACGAATATAATATCAAATGTGCAAATAATAAATTTTCAGAACTTTCAGTAATAGCTAACACATACTTGTCAATGCAGAAAGTTATCTGTTTGATTATCTCCTTTATTTACTACTGAAACTTTGTCAAGTTTTCAGGAGAATTAGTTTCAGGTGTACTGTACACGAATCTAATATCAAATTTGCAAATAATAAGTTTTCAGAACTTTCAGTAATAGCTAACCCATACTTGTCAATGCAGAAAGTTGTCTGTTTGATTTTCTCACTTATTTACTACTGAAACTTTTTCAAATTTTCAGTAGAATTAGTTTCAGGTGTACTGTACACGAATATAATATCAAATGTGCTAATAATAAATTTTCAGAATTTTCAGTAATAGCTAACACATACTTGTCAATGCAGAAAGTTATCTGTTTGATTATCTCCTTTATTTACTACTGAAACTTTGTCAAATTTTCAAGAGTACTAGTTTCAGGTGTACTCTACACGAATCTAATATCAAATTTGCAAATAATAAATTTTCAGAACTTTCAGTAATAGCTAACCCATACTTGTCAATGCAGAAAGTTATCTGTTTGATTTTCTCACTTATTTACTACTGAAACTTTGTCAAATTTTCAGGAGAATTAGTTTCAGGTGTACTGTATACGAATCTAATATCAAATGTGCAAATAATAAATTTTCAGAACTTTCAGTAATAGCTAACCCATACTTGTCAATGCAGAAAGTTATCTGTTTGATTTTCTCACTTATTTACTACTGAAACTTTGTCAAATTTTCAGGAGAATTAGTTTCAGGTGTACTGTATACGAATCTAATATCAAATGTGCAAATAATAAATTTTCAGAACTTTCAGTAATAGCTAACCCATACTTGTCAATGCAGAAAGTTATCTGTTTGATTTTCTCACTTATTTACTACTGAAACTTTGTCAAATTTTCAGGAGAATTAGTTTCAGGTGTACTGTATACGAATCTAATATCAAATGTGCAAATAATAAATTTTCTGAACATTCAGTAATAGCTAACACATACTTGTCAATGCAGTTAGTTATGTGTTTGATTTTCTCCTTTATTTACCACTGAAACTTTGTCAAATTTTCAGGAGAATTAGTTTTAGGTGTACTGTACACGAATCAAATATCAAATGTGCAAATAATAAATTTTCAGAACTTTCAGTAATAGCTAACACATACTTGTCAATGCAGAAACTTATCTGTTTGATTTTCTCACGTTTTTACTATTGAAACTTTGTCAAATTTTCAGGAGAACTAGTTTCAGGTGTACTGTACACGAATATAGTATCAAATGTGCAAATAATAAATTTTCAGAAATTTCAGTAATGGCTAACACATACTTGTCAATGCAGAAAGTTATCTGTTTGATTTTCTCACTTATTTAATACCAAAACTTTGTCAAATTTTTAGAAGAATTAGTTTCAGGTGTACTGTACACGAATATAATATCAAATGTGCTAATAATAAATTTTCAGAATTTTCAGTAATAGCTAACACATACTTGTCAATGCAGAAAGTTATCTGTTTGATTTTCTCACTTATTTACTACTGAAACTTTGTCAAATTTTCAGGAGAATTAGCTTCAGGTGTATTGTACACGAATATAGTATCAAATTTGCAAATAATAAATTTTCAGAACTTTCAGTAATAGCTAACCAATACTTGTAAATACAGAAAGTTATCTGTTTGATTATCTCCTTTATTTACTACTGAAACTATGTCAAATTTTCAGGAGAATTAGTTTCAGGTGTACTGTACACGAATATAATATCAAATGTGCAAATAATAAATTTTCAGAACTTTCTGTAATAGCTAACACATACTTGTCAATGCAGAAAGTTATCTGTTTGATTTTCTCACTTATTTACTGCTGAAACTTTGTCAAATTTTCAGGGGAATTAGTTTCAGGTGTACTGTACACGAATATAATATCAAATATGCAAATAATAAATTTTCAAAACTTTCGGCAATAGCTAACACATACTTGTCAATGCAGAAAGTTATCTGTTTGATTTTCTCACTTATTTACTACTGAAACTTTGTCAAATTTTCAGGAGAATTAGTTTCAGGTGTACTGTACACGAATATAATATCAAATGTGCAAATAATAAATTTTCAGAACTTTCAGTAATAGCTAACACATACTTGTCAATGCAGAAAGTTATCTGTTTGATTATCTCCTTTATTTACTACTGAAACTTTGTCAAATTTTCAGGAGAATTAGTTTTAGGTGTACTGTGCACGAATCTAATATTAAATTTGCAACTAATAAATTTTCAGAAATTTCAGTAATAGCTAACCCATACTTGTAAATACAGAAAGTTATCTGTTTGATTATCTCCTTTATTTACTACTGAAACTATGTCAAATTTTCAGGAGAATTAGTTTCAGGTGTACTGTACACGAATCTAATATAAAATTTGCAAATAATAAATTTTCAGAAATTTCAGTAATAGCTAACACATACTTGTCAATGCAGAAAGTTATCTGTTTGATTTTCTCACTTATTTACTACTGAAACTTTGTCAAATTTTCAGGAGAATTAGTTTCAGGTGTACTGTACACGAATGTAATATCAAATGTGCAAATAATAAATTTTCAGAACTCTCAGTAATAGCTAACACATACTTGTCAATGCAGTTAGTTATGTGTTTGATTTTCTCACTTATTTACTACTGAAACTTTGTCAAATTTTCAGGAGAATTCGTTTCAGGTATACTGTACACGAATATAATATCAAATGTGCAAATAATAAATTTTAAGAACTTTCAGTAATAGCTAACCCATACTTGTCAATACAGAAAGTTATCTGTTTGATTTTCTCCCAATATTTACTACGGAAACTTTGTCAAATTTTCAGGAGAATTAGTTTTAGGTGTACTGTACACGAATCTAATATCAAATGTGCAAATAATAAATTTTCAGAACTCTCAGTAATAGCTAACACATACTTGTCAATGCAGTTAGTTATGTGTTTGATTTTCTCCTTTATTTACCACTGAAACTTTGTCAAATTTTCAGGAGAATTAGTTCCAGGTGTACTGTACACGAATCTAATATCAAATTTGCAAATAATAAATTTTCAGAACTTTCAGTAATAGCTAACACATACTTGTTAATGCAGAAAGTAATCTGTTTGATTTTCTCACTTATTTACTACTGAAACTTTGTCAAATTTTCAGGAGAATTAGTTCCAGGTGTACTGTACACGAATATAATATCAAATTTGCAAATAATAAATTTTCAAAACTTTCAGTAATAGCTAACCCATACTTGTTAATGCAGAAAGTAATCTGTTTGATTTTCTCACTTATTTAATACCGAAACCTTGTCAAATTTTCAGGAGAATTAGTTTTAGGTGTACTGTACACGAATCTAGTATCAAATTTACAAATAATAAATTTTCAGAAATTTCGGTAATAGCTAACACATACATGTCAATGCAGAAAGTTATCTGTTTGATTTTCTCACTTATTTACTACTGAAACTTTGTCAAATTTTCAGGAGAATGAGTTTCAGGTGTACTGTACACGAATATAATATCAAATGTGCAAATAATAAATTTTCAGAAATTTCAGTAATAGCTAACACATACGTGTCAATGCAGGAAGTTATCTGTTTGATTTTCTCACTTATTTACTACTGAAACTTTGTCAAATTTTCAGGAGAATTAGTTTCAGATATACCGTACACGAATATAATATCAAATGTGCAAATAATAAATTTTCAGAAATTTCAGTAATAGCTAACACATACTTGTCAATGCAGAAAGTTATCTGTTTGATTTTCTCACTTATTTACTACTGAAACTTTGTCAAATTTTCAGGAGAATTAGTTTCAGATATACCGTACACGAATATATTATCAAATATGCAAATAATAAATTTTCAGAACTTTCAGTAGTAGCTAACCCATACTTGTCAATGCAGAAAGTTATCTGTTTGATTTTATCACTAATTTACTACTGAAACTTTGTCAAATTTTCAGGAGAATTAGTTTCAGGTATACCGTACACGAATATAATATCAAATGTGCAAATAATAAATTTTCATAACTTTCAGTAGTAGCTAACCCATACTTGTCAATGCAGAAAGTTATCTGTTTGATATTCTCCCTTATTTACTACTGAAACTTTGTCAAATTTTCAGGAGAATTAGTTACAGGTGTACTGTACACGAATATAATATCAAATGTGCAAATAATAAATTTTCAGAAATTTCAGTAATAGCTAACACATACTTGTCAATGCAGAAAGTTATCTGTTTGATTTTCTCACTTATTTACTACTGAAACTTTGTCAAATTTTCAGGAGAATTAGTTTCAGATATACCGTACACGAATATATTATCAAATATGCAAATAATAAATTTTCAGAACTTTCAGTAGTAGCTAACCCATACTTGTCAATGCAGAAAGTTATCTGTTTGATTTTATCACTAATTTACTACTGAAACTTTGTCAAATTTTCAGGAGAATTAGTTTCAGGTATACCGTACACGAATATAATATCAAATGTGCAAATAATAAATTTTCATAACTTTCAGTAGTAGCTAACCCATACTTGTCAATGCAGAAAGTTATCTGTTTGATATTCTCCCTTATTTACTACTGAAACTTTGTCAAATTTTCAGGAGAATTAGTTACAGGTGTACTGTACACGAATATAATATCAAATGTGCAAATAATAAATTTTCAGAAATTTCAGAAACTTTGTCAAATTTTCAGGAGAATTAGTTTCAGGTATACCGTACACGAATATAATATCAAATGTGCAAATAATAAATTTTCAGAACTTTCAGTAGTAGCTAACCCATACTTGTCAATGCAGAAAGTTATCTGTTTGATTTTCTCACTAATTTACTACTGAAACTTTGTCAAATTTTCAGGAGAATTAGTTTCAGGTATACCGTACACGAATATAATATCAAATTTGCAAATAATAAATTTTCAGAACTTTCAGTAATAGCTAACCAATACTTGTAAATACAGAAAGTTATCTGTTTGATTTTCTCACTTATTTACTACTGAAACTTTGTCAAATTTTCAGGAGAACTAGTTTCAGGTGTACTGTACACGAATATAATATCAAATGTGCAAATAATAAATTTTCAGAACTTTCAGTAATAGCTAACACATACTTGTCAATGCAGAAAGTTATCTGTTTGATTATCTCCTTTATTTACTACTGAAACTTTGTCAAATTTTCAGGAGAATTAGTTTCAGGTGTACTGTACACGAATCTAATATCAAATTTGCAAATAATAAATTTTCAGAAATTTCAGTAATAGCCAACACATACTTATCAATGCAGAAAGTTATCTGTTTGATTTTCTCCTTTATTTACTACTGAAACTTTGTCAAATTTTCAGGAGAATTAGTTTTAGGTGTGCTCTACACGAATCTAATATCAAATTTACAAATAATAAATTTTCAGAACTTTCAGTAATAGCTAATACGTACCTGTCGATGCAGAAAATTATCTGTTTGATTTTCTTAGTTATTTACTACTGAAACTTTGTCAAATTTTCAGGAGATTTAGTTTCAGGTGTACTGTACACGAATGTAATATCAAATTTGCGAATAATAAATATTCAGAAATTTCAGTAATAGCTAACACATACTTGTCAATGCAGATAGTTATCTGTTTGATTTTCTCCTTTATTTACTACTGAAACTTTGTCAAATTTTCAGGAGAATTAGTTTCAGGTGTACTGTACACGAATATAGTATCAAATTTGCAAATAATAAATTTTCAGAACTTTCAGTAATAGCTAACCAATACTTGTAAATACAGAAAGTTATCTGTTTGATTATCTCCTTTATTTACTACTGAAACTTTGTCAAATTTTCAGTAGAATTAGTTTCAGGTGTATTGTACACGAATATAATAACAAATGTGCAAATAATAAATTTTCAGAAATTTCAGTAATAGCCAACACATACTTATCAATGCAGAAAGTTATCTCTTTGATTTTCTCACTTATTTACTACTGAAACAGTGCCTAAGTTTCAGGAGAATTAGTTTTAGGTGTACTGTACACGAATCTAGTATCAAATTTACAAATAATAAATTTTCAGAAATTTCGGTAATAGCTAACACATACATGTCAATGCAGAAAGTTATCTGTTTGATTTTCTCACTTATTTACTACTGAAACTTTGTCAAATTTTCAGGAGAATGAGTTTCAGGTGTACTGTACACGAATATAATATCAAATGTGCAAATAATAAATTTTCAGAAATTTCAGTAATAGCTAACACATACGTGTCAATGCAGGAAGTTATCTGTTTGATTTTCTCACTTATTTACTACTGAAACTTTGTCAAATTTTCAGGAGAATTAGTTTCAGATATACCGTACACGAATATAATATCAAATGTGCAAATAATAAATTTTCAGAAATTTCAGTAATAGCTAACACATACTTGTCAATGCAGAAAGTTATCTGTTTGATTTTCTCACTTATTTACTACTGAAACTTTGTCAAATTTTCAGGAGAATTAGTTTCAGATATACCGTACACGAATATATTATCAAATATGCAAATAATAAATTTTCAGAACTTTCAGTAGTAGCTAACCCATACTTGTCAATGCAGAAAGTTATCTGTTTGATTTTATCACTAATTTACTACTGAAACTTTGTCAAATTTTCAGGAGAATTAGTTTCAGGTATACCGTACACGAATATAATATCAAATGTGCAAATAATAAATTTTCATAACTTTCAGTAGTAGCTAACCCATACTTGTCAATGCAGAAAGTTATCTGTTTGATATTCTCCCTTATTTACTACTGAAACTTTGTCAAATTTTCAGGAGAATTAGTTACAGGTGTACTGTACACGAATATAATATCAAATGTGCAAATAATAAATTTTCAGAAATTTCAGTAATAGCTAACACATACTTGTCAATGCAGAAAGTTATCTGTTTGATTTTCTCACTTATTTACTACTGAAACTTTGTCAAATTTTCAGGAGAATTAGTTTCAGATATACCGTACACGAATATATTATCAAATATGCAAATAATAAATTTTCAGAACTTTCAGTAGTAGCTAACCCATACTTGTCAATGCAGAAAGTTATCTGTTTGATTTTATCACTAATTTACTACTGAAACTTTGTCAAATTTTCAGGAGAATTAGTTTCAGGTATACCGTACACGAATATAATATCAAATGTGCAAATAATAAATTTTCATAACTTTCAGTAGTAGCTAACCCATACTTGTCAATGCAGAAAGTTATCTGTTTGATATTCTCCCTTATTTACTACTGAAACTTTGTCAAATTTTCAGGAGAATTAGTTACAGGTGTACTGTACACGAATATAATATCAAATGTGCAAATAATAAATTTTCAGAAATTTCAGAAACTTTGTCAAATTTTCAGGAGAATTAGTTTCAGGTATACCGTACACGAATATAATATCAAATGTGCAAATAATAAATTTTCAGAACTTTCAGTAGTAGCTAACCCATACTTGTCAATGCAGAAAGTTATCTGTTTGATTTTCTCACTAATTTACTACTGAAACTTTGTCAAATTTTCAGGAGAATTAGTTTCAGGTATACCGTACACGAATATAATATCAAATTTGCAAATAATAAATTTTCAGAACTTTCAGTAATAGCTAACCAATACTTGTAAATACAGAAAGTTATCTGTTTGATTTTCTCACTTATTTACTACTGAAACTTTGTCAAATTTTCAGGAGAACTAGTTTCAGGTGTACTGTACACGAATATAATATCAAATGTGCAAATAATAAATTTTCAGAACTTTCAGTAATAGCTAACACATACTTGTCAATGCAGAAAGTTATCTGTTTGATTATCTCCTTTATTTACTACTGAAACTTTGTCAAATTTTCAGGAGAATTAGTTTCAGGTGTACTGTACACGAATCTAATATCAAATTTGCAAATAATAAATTTTCAGAAATTTCAGTAATAGCCAACACATACTTATCAATGCAGAAAGTTATCTGTTTGATTTTCTCCTTTATTTACTACTGAAACTTTGTCAAATTTTCAGGAGAATTAGTTTTAGGTGTGCTCTACACGAATCTAATATCAAATTTACAAATAATAAATTTTCAGAACTTTCAGTAATAGCTAATACGTACCTGTCGATGCAGAAAATTATCTGTTTGATTTTCTTAGTTATTTACTACTGAAACTTTGTCAAATTTTCAGGAGATTTAGTTTCAGGTGTACTGTACACGAATGTAATATCAAATTTGCGAATAATAAATATTCAGAAATTTCAGTAATAGCTAACACATACTTGTCAATGCAGATAGTTATCTGTTTGATTTTCTCCTTTATTTACTACTGAAACTTTGTCAAATTTTCAGGAGAATTAGTTTCAGGTGTACTGTACACGAATATAGTATCAAATTTGCAAATAATAAATTTTCAGAACTTTCAGTAATAGCTAACCAATACTTGTAAATACAGAAAGTTATCTGTTTGATTATCTCCTTTATTTACTACTGAAACTTTGTCAAATTTTCAGTAGAATTAGTTTCAGGTGTATTGTACACGAATATAATAACAAATGTGCAAATAATAAATTTTCAGAAATTTCAGTAATAGCCAACACATACTTATCAATGCAGAAAGTTATCTCTTTGATTTTCTCACTTATTTACTACTGAAACAGTGCCTAAGTTTCAGGAGAATTAGTTTTAGGTGTACTGTACACGGATATAATATCAAATATGCAAATAATAAATTTTCAGAACTCTCAGTAAAAGCTAACACATACTTGTCAATGCAGGAAGTTATCTGTTTGATTTTCTCACTTATTTACTACTGAAACTTTGTCAAATTTTCAGGAGAATTAGTTCTAGGCGTACTGTACACGAATATAATATCAAATGTGGGAATAATAAATTTTCAGAACTTTCAGTAATAGCTAACCTATAGTTGTCAATACAGAAAGTTATCTGTTTGATTTTCTCCTTTATTTACTACTGAAACTTTGTCAAATTTTCAGGAGAATTAGTTTCAGGTGTACTGTACACGAATCTGATATCAAATTTGCAAATAATAAATTTTCAGAACTTTCAGTAATAGCTAACATATACTTGTCACTGCAGAAAGTTATATTTGATATTCATGTTTGATATTCAAACATTAGTACCGCAATTTGCGGTACTAAACAGCTAGACACAATTCTTGGGAGGTTTATAACTTTGTAAAAATGGATTCTTGATTAGGAACCTTTGATGAAGAACAAGTTAGCTCTATTGAGATTGAAAATTGTTTATCTTAGATTCTTTTTATCAGAAAAAAGTACCACCGAAATATTGCAAAAGCTTCTGGAAACGAAAAGTTTCAGGAAACGAAAAGTTTCAGGAAACGAAAAGTTTCTGGAAACGAAAAGTTTCAGGAAACGAAAAGTTTCAGGAAACGAAAAGTTTCAGGAAACGAAAAGTTTCAGGAAACGAAGAGTTTCTGGAAGCGAAAAGTTTTCGGAAAGTTTTCGTTTCTGGAAAACGAAGCTTTCTTGTACCGATATTTGTTGATGGAAGACGCCTTCTAACTACATATGACGTGCTATAGTCTGTCCAATTCCAAGATAGAGTGCGCGTAAACTATCTTACATGCGTCATCTGCGCGCGAATGCTTCAACACGAGCATACGATTGGTCGTCCCGCAGTCTGCAGTATAGCCGGACTAAGTGGATGTTGTTGCTGTAATCGGTAGATTCTTGGCGTGGAGTCTTAGCCCTGTAAATTGGGCGTGAATGTGTTTACCTGCTCTCTATCTTGGAATTGGATAGATTATAGTCTAAAAAAGTGCCTTTCCATGTATTAGAAGTTGGAAATAAAATGTAGACAAAATATAGAAAATATATTTAACTATAACTATACGTTACAATTTTGTAATGTGAACGAAAAATAATGTTTATGAAAAATAACTAAGTATTCATTGTTTAACATATCTTTGATTAACGTATTGTAGAATATCTAAATTTCCTTAGTGCTAGATAAAATATTGTTCATAGGTACGTTTATAGTGATGACTACACATTAAATAAGCGTAAATTCAGTCTTTCACAAGAGTTGTAACTCCATTTACTAAATGAAGCCTCGTGGTTTAGTTCCATCTAGTTCTAGGGAAATGCTTGGGTGTGTCGTACAAGGGGTGTAACGGTGTAGCCGCACCCCCATTGCTTCCTTGAGGTGCAATGGGGCACTTGCCAGTTGGTGCTATCAAGACATTCTTCTGATGAAATGTCAGTTTTCCGTAGTCATTTAAGATAGCCGTTCCATACAACTTTATCACCGGCATTTCCATAGGCGCGACGTTAATTGGTGTGTTGACGCTCTCACTTGCAAAGTCCGTATTAACGACCCTCAGTATTGACGTGTTGACGCCACGCATGTGGCTGGTGAAGACGTCGTTGTATTGCCTCAGCCACGAATCTGCGAACACGCTGTTGCGTTCGAAATACTTCACGATGTCGCCCAGCGTCAGCACGTGCATCGGAGCATCGGTGAAGCCGACCCGCTGGAGCTTCATCAGGACCTTCAACGCCGAGTCCTGGAAGCTCGAGACGGCCTTGGACCTCTCCGTGAGGAACCGCTCGTCTCCCTCGAAGTACACCGCTGGGAAGCATACCTCATTGCAGATCCTCACGAACGGCACCAGATTGACCACGTTGAACGTCATGTAGCCGTAGTTGGGGTGCTTCTCTTTGCGCTTCTTCACGAGGCGGGCCTCGAGGAACACGAGGAAGTTGTACATCTCGACGACGTCGTTGACCATCACCAGTGTCTCATCCGCCTGGAACGGGTTCAGGCCGTACTTGCAGTTGCAGTGGTACACGTTGATTTCGTTGTACAGGCGCCTCTCCATGTCGGTCATGACCCAGCAGCGCATCACGAACATGTCGAAGAGCTCCTGCTTGAACGACCTGAAGAAGCTGGGGAAGACGTTCTGGTTCACTATGCGCAGCGACACGCACTGCGACGATTCGCCCCTGAAGATGTACGGCACGTGCTCCTCGCCGAACGTTATCCATCCGAACTGACCCTTGAAACTGCGCATGTCGAAACCTGGTGTTATGGGCAGCGCGAATACGGGCTTCATCAAATTCAATGCAACTGCAAAAGAAAATACATGTAAGCAAATTACGATAAACTATAAAAAACGGGGAAGGAAACTCAAGGATGTAAGTAAAGGATCTAAAGAAGAAAACTGGCAAACTGCAAAAGATGGGTAATAGAACAGATAATGTATACCTCTTCGAAGCAGGAAGGCAATTAGCAACGCAGAAGGAAATTCAACGATATAATTAAAGGATCCAAAGAAGAAGACTGGCAAACTTGGAAAGATGGGTAATAGAAAAGATAATGTATACCTCTTCGAAGCAGGAAGGCAATTAGCAACGCAGAAGGAAATTCAACGATATAATTAAAGGATCCAAAGAAGAAGACTGGCAAACTTGGAAAGATGGGTAATAGAAAAGATAATGTATACCTCTTCGAAGTAGGAAGGCTATTAGCAACGCAGAAGGAAATTCAAGGATGTAATTAAAGAATCCAAAGAAGAAAACTGGTGGAAAAGATGGGTAATAAAAAAGATAATGTATACCTCTTCGAAGTAGGAAGGCAATTAGCAACGGAGAAGGAAATTCAAGGATGTAATTAAAGAATCCAAAGAAGAAAACTGGTGGAAACATGGGTAATAGAAAAGATAATGTATACCTCTGCGAAGTAGGAAGGTTTTAAAAATCTGTTCGGAGTATAAATTGAACAGAATCGGAGAAAGAATACACCCCTGTCTTACCCCTCTAGCTATTTTAATATCTTCTATTTGTTCCTCTTCAATTTTCATGGATGCGCTCCGGTTCCAGTACAAGTTAGTGATGATTTGGAGGCCTTTGGCATCAATTCCCACCTGTTTTAGGATGTCCATCATCTTGTGATGTTGTACCTGATTAAAAGCTTTCTGATAGTCAATTAGGCATACGTAGATATCGCAGCTCCGTTCAGTAAAATGCCTTCTTCTATGCCTTCTAACGCTTCTTTAAAGATCTGTTTTGAGTATAAATTGAACATAATCGGATAAAGAATACACCCCTGTCTTACCCCTCTAGCTATTTCAATGTCTTCAATTTGTTCCTCTTCAATTTTCATGGATGCGGTGTGGTTCCCGTACAAGTTAGTCATGATTTGGAGGTCTTTGGCATCAATTCCCACCTGTTTTAGGATGTCTATCATCTTGTGATGTTGCACCCGACCAAACGCTTTCTGATAGTCAATTAGGCATACGTAGATATCGCAGCTCCGTTCAGTGAAATACCTTCTTCTATGCCTTCTAACGCTTCTTTAAAGATCTGTTCGGAGTATAAATTGAACAGAATCGGAGAAAGAATACACCCCTGCCTTACCCCTCTAGCTATTTCAATGTCTTCTATTTATTCCTCTTCAATTTTCATGGATGCGGTCTGGTTCCAGTACAAGTTAGTGATGATTTGGAGGTCTTTGGCATCAATTCCCACTTGTTTTAGGATGTCTATCATCTTGTGCTGTTGCACCCGATCAAACGCTTTCTGATAGTCAATTAGGCATACGTAGATATCGCAGCTCCGTTCAGTAAAATGCCTTCTTCTATGCCTTCTAACGCTTCTTTAAAGATCTGTTCGGAGTATAAATTGAACAGAATCGGAGAAAGAATACACCCCTGTCTTACCCCTCTAGCTATTTCAATGTCTTCTATTTGTTCCTCTTCAATTTTCATGGATGCGGTCTGGTTTCAGTACAAGTTAGTGATGATTTGGAGGTCTTTGGCATCAATTCCCACCTGTTTTAGGATGTCTATCATCTTGTGATGTTGCACCCAAACAAACGCTTTCTGATAGTCAATTAGGCATACGTAGATGTCGCAGCTCCGTTCAGTGAAATGCCTTCTTCTATGCCTTCTAACGCTTCTTTAAAGATCTGTTCGGAGTATAAATTGAACAGAATCGGAGAAAGAATACACCCCTGTCTTACCCCTCTAGCTATTTCAATGTCTTCAATTTGTTCCTCTTCAATTTTCATGGATGCGGTCTGGTTCCAGTACAAGTTAGTGATGATTTGGAGGTCTTTGGCATCAATTCCCACTTGTTTTAGGATGTCTACCATCTTGTGATGTTGCATCCGATCAAACGCTTTCTGATGGTCAATTAGGCATACGTAGATATCGCAGCTCCGTTCAGTAAAATGCCTTCTTCTATGCCTTCTAGCGCTTCTTTAAAGATCTGTTCGGAGTATAAATTGAACAGAATCGGAGAAAGAATACACCCCTGTCTTACCCCTCTAGCTATTTCAATGTCTTCTATTTGTTCCTCTTCAATTTTCATGGATGCGGTCTGGTTCCAGTACAAGTTAGTGATGATTTGGAGGTCTTTGGCATCAATTCCCACTTGTTTTAGGATGTCTTATCATCTTGTGATGTTGCACCCGATCCAACGCTTTCTGATAGTCAATTAGGCATACGTAGATATCGCAGCTCCGTTCAGTGAAATGCCTTCTTCTATGCCTTCTAACGCTTCTTTAAAGATCTGTTCGGAGTATAAATTGAACAGAATCGGAGAAAGAATACACCCCTGTCTTACCCCTCTAGCTATTTCAATGTCTTCTATTTGTTCCTCTTCAATTTTCATGGATGCGGTCTGGTTCCAGTACAAGTTAGTGATGATTTGGAGGTCTTTGGCATCAATTCCCACTTGTTTTAGGATGTCTTATCATCTTGTGATGTTGCACCCGATCCAACGCTTTCTGATAGTCAATTAGGCATACGTAGATATCGCAGCTCCGTTCAGTGAAATGCCTTCTTCTATGCCTTCTAACGCTTCTTTAAAGATCTGTTCGGAGTATAAATTGAACAGAATCGGAGAAAGAATACACCCCTGTCTTACCCCTCCAGCTATTTCAATGTCTTCTATTTGTTCCTCTTCAATTTTCATGGATGCGGTCTGGTTCCGGTACAAGTTAGTGATGATTTGGAGGTCTTTGGCATCAATTCCCACCTGTTTTAGGATGTCTATCATCTTGTGGTGTTGCACCCGATCAAACACTTTCTAATAGTCAATTAGGCATACGTAGATATCGCAGCTCCGTTTAGTAAAATGCCTTCTTCTATGCCTTCTAACGCTTCTTTAAAGATCTGTGCGGAGTATAAATTGAACAGAATCGGAGAAAGAATACACCCCTGTCTTACCCCTCTAGCTATTTCAATGTCTTCTATTTGTTCCTCTTCAATTTTCATGGATGCGGTCTGGTTCCAGTACAAGTTAGTGATGATTTGGAGGTCTTTGGCATCAATTCCCACCTGTTTTAGGATGTCTATCATCTTGTGATGTTGCACCCGATCAAACGCTTTCTGATAGTCAATTAGGCATACGTAGATATCGCAGCTCCGTTCAGTGAAATGCCTTCTTCTATGCCTTCTAGCGCTTCTTTAAAGATCTGTTCGGAGTATAAATTGAACAGAATCGGAGAAAGAATACACCCCTCTCTTACCCTCTAGCTATTTCAATGTCTTCTATTTATTCCTCTTCAATTTTCATGGATGCGGTCTGGTTCCAGTACAAGTTAGTGATGATTTGGTGGTCTTTGGCATCAATTCCCACCTGTTTTAGGATGTCTATCATCTTGTGATATTGCACCCAAACAAACGCTTTCTGATAGTCAATTAGGCATACGTAGATATCGCAGCTCCGTTCAGTAAAATGCCTTCTTCTATGCCTTCTAACGCTTCTTTAAAGATCTGTTCGGAGTATAAATTGAACAGAATCGGAGAAAGAATACACCCCTGTCTTACCCCTCCAGCTATTTCAATGTCTTCTATTTGTTCCTCTTCAATTTTCATGGATGCGGTCTGGTTCCAGTACAAGTTAGTGATGATTTGGAGGTCTTTGGCATCAATTCCCACTTGTTTTAGGATGCCTATCATCTTGTGATGTTGCACCTGATCAAACGCTTTCTAATAGTCAATTAGGCATACGTAGATATCGCAGCTCCGTTCAGTAAAATGCCTTCTAACGCTTCTTTAAAGATCTGTTCGGAGTACAAATTGAACAGAATCGGAGAAAGAATACACCCCTGTCTTACCCCTCTAGCTATTGCAATGTCTTCTATTTGTTCCTCTTCAATTTTCATGGATGCGGTCTGGTTCCAGTACAAGTTAGTGATGATTTGGAGGTCTTTAACATCAATTCCCACCTGTTTTAGGATGTCTATCATCTTGTGATGTTGCACCCGATCAAACGCTTTCTGATAGTCAATTAGGCATACGTAGATATCGCAGCTCCGTTCAGTAAAATGCCTTCTTCTATGCCTTCTAACGCTTCTTTAAAGATCTGTTCGGAGTGTAAATTGAACAGAATCGGAGAAAGAATGCACCCCTGTCTTACCCCTCTAGCTATTTCAATGTCTTCTATTTGTTCCTCTTCAAATTTCATAGATGCGGTCTGCTTCCAGTACAAGTTAGCGATGATTTGGAGGCCTTTGGCATCAATTCCCACTTGTTTTAGGATGTCTATCATCTTGTGATGTTGCACCCGATCAAATGCTTTCTGATAGTCAATTAGGCATACGTAGATATCGCAGCTCCGTGCAGTGAAATGCCTTCTTCTATGCCTTCTAACGCTTCTTTAAAGATCTGTTCGGAGTATAAATTGAACAGAATCTGAGAAAGGATACACCCATGTCTTACCCCTCTAGCTATTTCAATGTCTTCTATTTGTTCCTCTTCAATTTTCATGGATGCGGTCAGGTTCCAGTACAAGTTAGTGATGATTTGGAGGTCTTTGGCATCAATTCCCACTTGTTTTAGGATGTCTATCATCTTGTGATGATGCACCCGATCAAACGATTTCTGATAGTAAATTAGGCATACGTAGATATCGCAGCTCCGTTCAGTAAAATGCCTTCTTCTATGCCTTCTAACGCTTCTATAAAGATCTGTTCGGAGTATAAATTGAACAGAATCGGAGAAAGAATACATCCCTGTCTTACCCCTCTAGCTATTTCAATGTCTTCTATTTGTTCCTCTTCAATTTTAATGGATGCGGTCTGCTTCCAGTACAAGTTAGCGATGATTTGGAGGCCTTTGGCATCAATTCCCACTTGTTTTAGGATGTCTATAATCTTGTGATGTTGCATCCAATCAAACGCTTTCTGATAGTCAATTAGGCATACGTAGATATCGCAGCTCCGTTCAGTAAAATGCCTTCTTCTATGCCTTCTAACGTTCTTTAAAGATCTGTTCGGAGTATAAATTGAACAGAATCGGAGAAAGAATACACCCCTGTCTTACCCCTCTAGCTATTTCAATGTCTTCTATTTGTTCCTCTTCAAATTTCATAGATGCGGTCTGCTTCCAGTACAAGTTAGCGATGATTTGGAGGCCTTTGGCATCAATTCCCACTTGTTTTAGGATGTCTATCATCTTGTGATGTTGCACCCGATCAAACGCTTTCGGATAGTCAATTAGGCACACGTAAATATCGCAGCTCCGTTCAGTAAAATGCTTTCTTATATGCCTTCTAACGCTTCTTTAAAGATCTGTTCGGAGTATAAATTGAACAGAATCGGAGAAAGAATACACCCCTGCCTTACCCCTCTAGCTATTTCAATGTCTTCTATTTGTTCCTCTTCAATTTTAATGGATGCGGTCTGGTTCCAGTACAAGTGAGTGATGATTTGGAGGTCTTTGGCATCAATTCCCGCTTGATTTAGGATGTCTATCATCTTGTGATGTTGCACCCGATCAAACGATTTCTGATAGTCAATTAGGCATACGTAGATATCGCAGCTCCGTTCAGTAAAATGCCTTCTTCTATGCCTTCTAACGCTTCCTTAAAGATCTGTTCGGAGTATAAATTGAACAGAATCGGAGAAAGAATACACCCCTGTCTTGCCCCTCTAGCTATTTCAATGTCTTCTATTTGTTCCTCTTCAATTTTCATGGATGCGGTCTGGTTCCAGTACAAGTTAGTGATGATTTGGAGGTCTTTGGCATCAATTCCCACTTGTTTTAGGATGTCTTATCATCTTGTGATGTTGCACCCGATCAAACGCTTTCTGATAGTCAATTAGGCATACGTAGATATCGCAGCTCCGTTCAGTGAAATGCCTTCTTCTATGCCTTCTAACGCTTCTTTAAAGATCTGTTCGGAGTATAAATTGAACATTTTTATCATTGGATGAGCAAATTATGGAAACGATATCTTGAAGAATCATTAGGTGCAACCCAGGATAGAAAAAAGGATGAACAATGAAAATAGTGGAGAGTGAAAAACTACTGGAGGACTATGGGAATAGAAATTGATCAAGTGGTAGAGTGAAGAAAACACAGAGGACTATGGGAATAGGACTTGATAAAGTTGGAGGGGCTGAAAGAGGCTATACTAGGGTTAAAAAATGGGAAGACGTGTAATAGCGTTATCTTAGATGCTAAAGAACCTGGATGAAAACAGAAACAAAACTTTTCCTAGATATGTAACAAATGCTGGAGCAACAATTAAACACTGGAGTAACCTAACGGATCCATAATAACATAATCGTTCGGCGCCCTTCATAATCTAATTTCATAACGTACTAAGTGAAGAAAGGGCACCGAAGAAGTCATCTCTTTATAATGTTATAGTCCTTTTTAGGTTAGGTTGGGTTAGGTTAATAAGTTAGGTGCTAACTTATTAACCTAACTCAACCTAACCCAATAGGACTCAATATAATGTTATACAGACCTATTGGGTTAGGTTGGGTTAGGTTAATAAGTTAGGTCCTAACTTATTAACAATATAATGTTATACAGACCTATTGGGTTAGGTTGGGTTAGGTTAATAAGTTAGGTCCCAATATAATGTTATACAGACCTATTGGGTTAGGTTGGGTTAGGTTAATAAGTTAAGATAATGTTATACAGACCTATTGAGTTAGGTTGGGTTAGGTTAATAAGTTAGGACCTATAATGTTATACAGTGTTATACAATGTTATACAATGTTATACTCAACCTAACCCAATAGGACCCAATATAATGTTATACAGACCTATTGAGGTCCTATTGGGTTAGGTTGGGTTAGGTTAATAAGTTAGGTCCTAACTTATTAACCTAACCCAACCTAACTCAATAGGTCTGTATAACATTATATTGGGTCCTATTGGGTTAGGTTGAGTATAACATTGTATAACATTGTATAACACTGTATAACATTATATTGATTATACTGTATTAACATTATGACTATAACCTAACTGTTAGGTTATAGTAATTTAAAACAAAATTGTATTTTTTTAAATGACTACAGTTTTGCCACATAACAAATATTGTAATTGAATGCGTAGTGCATTTACAAAAACAAATGTGTTCTAATTGCTCAAGTCGCATGACGTCACGACTTGTGTGCCCTCGTGTCAGTGGTTAACGCGCATGCGCAAGTCTTCGCATGTGCCGCTCCGTTGCATTATTAAGTAACAATTATAACAAATCGGCTTTTACTGTCACACGAATAATAACGCTTAAAACCGTTAATCGCGGTGATCTGTGGAATCTGCTGACCTTCAACTATTTGCGCGATCAACGCCCTGTCATATGTGGAGCTTATGGAGGTTATGTCAACAGACACGCCGCTCCGCCCACGGCACGTCGCATGCTTACCTTTGCCTACGTTGACCTTCGTGGGGGCCGTGACCTGCTGATCCACGAGTTTGTCGCCGTCCGCAACCAATACTTTCTCTGCAGTCATTGTGTAAGTTTGTTTGACACTACTTGAACGCATGGGGCAAAACAAAATGTCGGCTCTGCAACCGTCAACGCGACTCAACTGTTTTAATAAAAGACGGCTCGATTTCAACTGTTGGACAAGTGCGCACTTCACATTTTAAGCCTCGGTTGTTCGCGTGTTCTCAGTGGTAGAGGGCTGTGGCTACGAAAAAGAGAACGGTTATGTTGTCAGGGCTACGAGGTTACAGCAACTGCGCTTGCGTCCGCTAGGATAATGTTAGGTTAGGTCTGTGGTGCGCGCGGGAACTTGTAGAGGTCGCAGTCACAAACAATGGCAGCCAATGAAAAAGCGCTACGTGGCTGTTGCCAACCAAATAATATATATGCCAGCTGACATGGCTACGATCAGCTGCTGTTTTAACGCAGGTTCAATTTTTACGATCACTATATAGTCCCACTGTGGCGTCTAATCTATTAAAATATTCTCGAGTGTGCCTGTAAAATTGGTGTTTATTCAGTTTGTCCAGCCAATTTAGTTACTAATATGACAACCAAAAAAGTTGGGTTATCGTATGCGCATGGTCATGGCTGAAAATGATCGAGGCATAAATCTTTTAAATACTTTCAATGAGTAACTACTGCCCTTTTCTCTCTACCATTTAAGAGCATCTTGGTTCGTTTTTCTTTGTATCTCTTAATCTCTAATCTTAATCTCTTCTTATATTAATGTTTTGCATTACGAAAATATTTGACAGATCGTAATGTTTGACAATGAACGTTTTGCACGAGGTACCAATAGGTAAAAATTAAAATCATTTTGTTAAATTACCAGTGTTGCCAACACACTGTCAGTATGACAGTGTATATGTCAAGTAAATGGGTTATAGTGATGACAAGTAAATGGATTATAGTGATGATAAGTGAATGGATTATAGTGATGATAAGTGAATGGATTATAGTGATGATAAGAAAATTGATTATAGTGATGGTGAGTAATCAATTACAAAGGTAAACGACACCACAATTCATAGTTTTAAGGTTATGTCCAAAATTATTCTAGGGCAATGGTGAAATTAAAGGCCTACTACCGCCACTCCGTCGCGTTAAGACGGTTCTTAAGATGCTCTTAAGATCCTCTTAAGAGGCTCTTAAGATGCGTGGGCCTTTAAAATATGCTCGATATTAGATACCGAAATATCTAATATATCTTATTAATATCAATTAATATCTAATATATCTTATTAATATCAATTAATATCTTACTAATATCAAGATCTAATAATATCTTCGGCCATACCGAAATTAATAGAGGTGTACAGATAAATAACTGTATCAATATTCCATTTGCTTAAATAACTTTTGAATATCTCATGCATATGTGAGGTTATGTAATTTTTTGGTTCACTAGAAAACTAGATGCTTCTTGCCACGTGTTTTGTACATCTCTATTACAACTATAAGAGGTTAATATTTACAAAAATATTAATAGAGATGTATACATAAATAACTGTATCATCCATTTGCTTAATTAACTTTTGAATATCTCATGCATATGTGAGGTTATGTAATCTTTTGGTTCACTTTAATTATGCTGCTTGCCATATGTTCTGTACATCTCTATTACAACTATAAGGGGTAAATCTTTGTCTTGACCAATGAAACATTGAAATTATACAAAAATGAAACACGTTTCTACGTTTTTATCACTTTTTTTTTTTTCGTTAACACGACTGCAGTTTCGACCACAATTAGGTCATTCTCAGTGGTTCAAAATACCAGAATGAAGAAACATAATCACTTTCTTATTAATATAATTAATATACTTTTTATTAATAATCTTTATTGAAACATTTGAAGTTGCGCCCTAATTTGAATTTGTTTCAAATGTGTTGATTGTACTTCAAATATTATCTGTTTGATTACGACTTTCGCAATAAACGTAAGCAAAGCAATGACCCAGTACTACTTAAAACATGCTTAGTGCATGATTTCGCCTCAGTAAAACCGCTCAGGTTTATACGGTAATGATTTATTCAGTATATTACTGATGCAATCATTGCATGGTATTGTGAGTACAATACCAAGTACTACAATACAACAGTACTATCATTATGACCTGAAAGTTGATTTATTCAGTATATTATTGAAGCAATCATTGCATGGTATTGTCAGTACAATACCAAGTACTACAATACATCAGTACTACCTGAAAGTACCTGTGTGTGCACGAAACAGTACGTGCATGGTACAGGTATGGTCCCATAAATCTAGCACAAGCAATTTAGATACAATTGCAACTTTATATAGGAATATAATTATGTTTGTACTAGATTCCCAGTACTACATAAAACATGCTTAGTACATGATTTCTCCTCAGTAAAACCGCTCATGTTTATACGGTAATGATTTATTCAGTATATTACTGATGCAATCATTGCATGGTATTGTCAGTACAATACCAAGTACTACAATACAACAGTACTATGACCATGACCTGAAAGTTGATTTATGCATGCTATTGTCAATACAATACCAAGTACTACTATACATCAGTAATATGACTATGACCTGAAAGTTGATTTATTCAGTATATTACTGATGCAATCATTGCATGGTATTGTCAGTACAACATCAAGTACTACAATACAACAGTACTATGACTATGACCTGAAAGTTGATTTATTCAGTACATTACTGAAGCAATCATTGCATGGTATTGTCAGTACAATACCAAGTACTACAATACATCAGTACTATTACTATGACCTGAAAGTTGATTTATTCAGTACATTACTGATGCAATCATTGCATGGTATTGTCAATGCAATACCAAGTACTACAATACATCAGTAATGACTATGACCTGAAAGTTGATTTATTCAGTATATTACTGATGCAATCATTGCATGGTATTGTCAGTACAATACCAAGTACTACAATACAACAGTACTATGACTATGACCTGAAAGTTGATTTATTCAGTACATTACTGATGCAATAATTGCATTGTCAGTACAATACCAAGTACTGCAATACAAGAGTATTATGACTATGACCGAAAAGTTTATTTATTCAGTATATTACTGATGCAATCATTGCATGGTATTGTCAGTACAATACCAAGTACTACAATACAACAGTACTATGACTATGACCTGAAAGTTGATTTATTCAGTATATTACTGATGCAATCATTGCATGGTATTGTCAGTACAATACCAAGTACTACAATGCATCAGTACTATGACTATGACCAGAAAGTTGATTTATTCAGTATATTACTGATGCAATCATTGCTAGTATTGTCAATACAATACCAAGTACTACAATACATCAGTACTATGACTATGACCTGAAAGTTGATTTATTCAACAGCACGCCACTGAACAGTACCAACTGAAGAAAAATAAAGTCCAAGATACCAACATAATTGGCGTTCGGGTGTCTTTTCCAGACACCAGACATAGAGCTGATTTTGTCATTAAAATATTGATTTTAAGTTTAAGGTTTTAACCATAAATTACCAGTTATGTATTTAAGGTATTATTATTAGGTACTTACTGGAGAAATTATTTTAATTTAATTTTATTATGTATTTATTTTGTTTTGCCTGACCAGTTTCGGTTTCTAAAAAACCATCATCAGAGGCATGACATATGTATTTTAATATGTATGTATTCTCATCTTATTTTTATGATAATCAATTTGAATTTTTAAATTTGAAAGTTAATGTCTGTTTTTTTTAAACAGACATTACCTTTTTTTAAAAAAAACAAACATTAACTTTGAAATTTCAAAGTTCTTTATTATCATACCTTTGGAAATAATAATTCACTTATTAACGAGCTTTTTGTACTATTTTCTACCATTTTGCGTCTTTTTTTTAAATAATATAATATAATATAAAATATTATAAAATATTAGTTATTTAATTTAAGTTGGTAACACTTATTTCACATTAGTTTAATTTGAAGTTCTTAACATCCTGCGGGTAGAATAAGGATCTGATTATAATAATAAATAATAATTTGAAGTTTGTATTATTCAATTATTATTATCTTTATTTATTATATAAAAATTGAAAATATTTAGGAAATTTTTCGTGTCATCTTCACTTCTTGTCTTGCTTCTTGTCACTTCTTCATCTTCACTTCCTCTTCACTTCTTGTCACTCGTTATCAACTGTCTGTTTACTTCTTTATTTCTTCTTAAAGTGCTGTCTCAGCTACATTGGGCAAAAATGATTCTTCTTTAATAATTTTACTTCTTTAATTCTTCTTCTTCATATGACATCCCCTCTAAGTTTGGCAAGAATTATTCTTCTTTAATAAGATTACTTCTTTATTTCTTGTTCTTCAAGTGACATCTCTTCTAAGTTTGGCAAGAATTATTCTTCTTTATTAAGATTACTTCTTTAATTCTTCTTCTTCAACTGACATCCCCTCTAAGTTTGGCAAGAATTATTTTTCTTTAATAAGATATCACCAACTTTAACAAACAAACTAAATTAAATTCATCTCTTCTACATTTGGCAAGAATTATTTTTCTTTAATAAGATTACTTATTTAATTCTTCTTCTTCATGTGAGATCTCTTCTATGTTTGGCAAGAATTGTTCTTCTTTAATAAGATTACTTCTTTAATACTTTTCTTCAAGTGACATCCCTTCTATGTTTGGCGAGAATTATTCTTCTTTAATAAGATTACTTCTTTAATTCTTCTTCTTCAACTGACATCCCCTCTAAGTTTGGCAAGAATTATTTATTTTTCTTTAATAAGATATCACCAAGTTTAACAAACAAACAAAATTAAATTCATCTCTTCTACATTTGGCAAGAATTATTCTTCTTTAATAAGATTACTTATTTAATTCTTCTTCTTCATGTGATATCTCTTCTATGTTTGGCAAGAATAATTCTTCTTTAATAAGATTACTTCTTTAATACTTTTCTTCAAGTGACATCCCTTCTATGTTTGGCGAGAATTATTCTTCTTTAATAAGATTACTTCTTTAATTCTTCTTCTTCAACTGACATCCCCTCTAAGTTTGGCAAGAATTATTTATTTTTCTTTAATAAGATATCACCAAGTTTAACAAACAAACAAAATTAAATTCATCTCTTCTACATTTGGCAAGAATTATTCTTCTTTAATAAGATTACTTATTTAATTCTTCTTCTTCATGTGATATCTCTTCTATGTTTGGCAAGAATAATTCTTCTTTAATAAGATTACTTCTTTAATACTTTTCTTCAAGTGACATCCCTTCTATGTTTGGCGAGAATTATTCTTCTTTAATAAGATTATTTCTTTAATTCTCCTTGTTCAACTGACATCCCCTCTAAGTTTAGCAAGAATAATTTATTTTTCTTTAATAAGATATTACCAAGTTTAACAAACAAACAAAATTAAATTCATCTCTTCTACATTTGGCAAGAATTATTCTTCTTTAATAAGATTACTTATTTAATTCTTCTTCTTCATGTGATATCTCTTCTATGTTTGGCAAGAATAATTCTTCTTTAATAAGATTACTTCTTTAATACTTTTCTTCAAGTGACATCCCTTCTATGTTTGGCGAGAATTATTCTTCTTTAATAAGATTATTTCTTTAATTCTCCTTGTTCAACTGACATCCCCTCTAAGTTTAGCAAGAATAATTTTTCTTTAATAAGATATCACCAACTTTAACAAACAAACTAAATTAAATTCATCTCTTCTACATTTGGCAAGAATTATTTTTCTTTAATAAGATTACTTCTTTAATTCTTGTTCTTCATGTGACATCTCTTCTACGTTTGGCAAGAATTATTCTTCTTTAATAAGATTACCTCTTTATTTCTTGTTCTTCAAGTGACATCCCTTATACGTTTGGCAAGAATTATTCTTCTTTAATAAGATTACTTCTTTAATTCTACTTCTTCAACTGGCATCCCATCTAAGTTTGGCAAGAATTATGTTTCTTTAATAAGATATCACCAACATTAACAAACAAACAAAATAAAATTCATCTCTTCTACATTTGGCAAGAATTATTCTTCTTTAATAAAATTACTTATTTAATTCTTCTTCTTCATGTGATATCTCTTCTATGTTTGGCAAGAATTATTCTTCTTTAATAAGATTACTTCTTTAATACTTTTCTTCAAGTGACATCCCTTCTATGTTTGGCGAGAATTATTCTTCTTTAATAAGATTATTTCTTTAATTCTCCTTCTTCAACTGACATCCCCTCTAAGTTTAGCAAGAATAATTTTTCTTTAATAAGATATCACCAACTTTAACAAACAAACTAAATTAAATTCATCTCTTCTACATTTGGTAAGAATTATTCTTTTTTAATAAGATTACTTCTTTAACTCTTCTACAACTAACATCCCTTCTAAGTTTGACAAGAATTATTCTTCTTTAATAAGATTGCTTCTTTAATACTTCTTCTTCAAATGACATCCCCTCTATGTTTGGCAAGAATTATTCTTCTTTAATAAGATATCACCAATTTTAACAAACAAACAAAATAAAATTCGTCTCTTCTATGTTTGTCAAGAATTATTCTTTTTTAATAAGATTACAACTTTAATTGTTCTTATTCAACTAACATCCCCTCTAAGTTTGGCAAGAATTATTCTTCTTTAATAAGATTACTTCTTTATTTCTTCTTCAAGTGACATCCCTTCTACATTTGGCAAGAATTATTCTTCTTTAACAAGATTGCTTCTTTAATTCTTCTTCTTCAACTGATATCCCCTCTAAGTAAGGCAAGAATTATTTTTCTTTAATAAGATATCACCAATTTTAACAAACAAACAAAATTAAATTCAAGTCTTCTACGTTTGGCAAGAATTATTCTTCTTGAATAAGATTACTTCTTTAATACTTCTTCTTCAAGTGACATCCCTTCTACATTTGGCAAGAATTATTCTTCTTTAATAATATTGCTTCTTTAATACTTCTTCTTCAAATGACATCCCCTCTACGTTTGGCAAGAATGATTCTTCTTTAATAAGATATCACCAATTTTAACAAACAAACAAAATAAAATTCATCTCTTCTACGTTTGGCAAGAATTATTCTTCTTTAATAAGATTTCTTCTTTAATTCTTCTTATTCAACTAACATCCCCTCTAAGTTTGGCAAGAATTATTCTTCTTTAATAAGATTACTTCTTTATTTCTTCTTCAAGTGACATCCCTTCTACATTTGGCAAGAATTATTCTTCTTTAACAAGATTGCTTCTTTAATTCTTCTTCTTCGCCTGATATCCCCTCTAAGTTAGGCAAGAATTATTTTTCTTTAATAAGATATCACAAATTTTAACAAACAAACAAAATTAAATTCAAGTCTTCTACGTTTGGCAAGAATTATTCTTCTTTAATAAGCTTACTTCTTTAATTCTTCTTCTTCAACTGACATCACCTCTAAGTTTGGCAAGAATTATTCTTCTTTAATAAGATTGCTTATTTAATTCTTCTTCCTCAACTGACATCCCCCCACCCCTCTCTACTTTTAGCAAGAATTATTCTTCTTTAATGAGACATCACTAATTTTAACAAATAAACAAAATAAAATACATGGATTTGGGTTATGTTTTGAAGGGTGAATTCTATAAAACATAAAATAATACTGTATTTTCATTTAATTTGAAAAATTTTACATAACAATATGGTAACAAAAGTACAATGCTATTGCAGTGTAATTCAGTAAGTGTGTACACATAATGAAAATTCATTTTTAAGTAACAATGTTTGACTAGAACTCACGGCACATTTAATATAGGCTTTGTAGTTTTTATAAAAACGTTTTGCAGTTTAAAATATATTAAAATGCTGTTGCTTTAAGCTTTATGTATATAAGGTAGCATTTGTGCTACCAAATGTTTTTTCACAACCATTAGAATACTTACGAGGGAAACGATTATTTCTTCAAGCCAGCCGGCAGGGACATAAATACCACACTATACTGAAAATTATTACAACATACACCAAATATCTAACGTTACGTTCGAAAACAATGTACATTAAAGTTTCGATTCCACCAAGTTCCCCACAGCAAACACATTATTCGGATCCAGTTCCTTTTTGGCGGCGTTAAACAGTTTCACCCCCACTTGACTAACAGTGGTTGAGTACCAGGGTTTCCTCAACTTCCCAACACCGTGATGGTGCGATATACTTCCACCGGAGGCCAATATCTCGTCCCTCGCTACCTGCTCGATCTCCTCGAACGTCTGCACCGGATTGTCGTGGTTTAAGTAATTGAAAGCAAAGTAAAAATATATTACACAACCAGCGTCGTATGTTTGCGTGACACGGCACGAAATGAAAAACGTCTTAAGATTCCTGTTCTTGCATTCCCTGCCGATACAGTACTTGACGTTGTTGCACAAAAGCACCGCACGATCCCACGGCACGGACGTCTCAAACGATTCGGCAACTATGTGGTAGGTCGCCGCCAGGTCCTGCAAAATATTTACGTTACGTCCACATATTTGCTCACCCATATGTACTTACTCTTATATAAGCGATGACGAAGGTGAGCATGTAGCCGCGGAACCCGTTCGTGGCCCCGGCGGACATGCCCCCGGACTTCGCCGCTATGTCGATGATCTTCTTCTCGTGCTCCTCCACCTCCTTTTTCCCGCCCTCGAAGAGCAGCGTCATGACGCACATCTTGTGCACGTCGAATCCCTTCCATTTGGTCACGTACAGCTTCTTGAAGGTGTCCACCACGGACCCGAATATCGTGGGGACCTCTTTCAGGCTCTGCCCGAACTTGAACTGCTCGTTGTCCATCAGCCTGACGGACGCCGGCTGGCACCTCTGGAATGCTATCTCCCGCATGCACCTCACCCCGGACTCAAAGTCCGGGAACACAACCGAGCCGTACTTGTTGCACTCGGGCACAGGCCGGATTTTTATTATTACCTCCGTTATAACGCCCAAACATCCCTCAGAACCTGCAATATAAAAATTAATTAACACATTCAAAATCTATTTCTTTCTATTTGTAGTAAATATTAGTATTCCAAGGGCTTATTTCGATTAGTGAAATAGGTTTTCAGCAAATAACTATAATCTACGGTTAGTTTCATTTTATCACATTAGAGATCACATCACAGATCACAGATGTGATCTAATGTCATCACAGATCACATTAGATCTCATTATTGCTGATTAAAGTTTATCGGAGATTATACAATTGGATGTGAACATGAATTTACTGATTGGAATGTATGTTAGCACTGCACAAATAGCAAATATATATTTATTATGGACCACCATGTATATACAATGCAACCAACAATTTTTGAGATCAATTTAAATTTCCTGCTGAAAAATTTAGGGATTTTTTTAGGCTTCCATTTACTCAATGAGTACTTTCTCGTTAGCTTACCTAATATAATGTGATTAAAATCAGGCCCGCAAGACATCCTAGGAACTTGGCAGTTTTTCGAAAGCACTCCTTTCGTCGTAACCATTTTCACATGCACAACCAAATCTTCGATATTACCATAAACATTTTTTTTCATGCCCGATGCCCGTGTTGACACCCACCCGCCTAAACTAGAGAACTCGTAGCTGTCTGGTTCGTGTCCGGTTGTATACCCTAAAAAGTAATTGTTATTAATAATTAATTAATCAAAATTATGTGCATAGTCTGTTTTTTTTTTTAATCCATCAACGTTGCAATTTCTCCCAATAGTATGGTAACACTGTTAATGTTTCTCAAAAACGAGGTTACCAATATGTAGTCATTTTTGTAGTGATTTTTGTTTTGGCCAACATTAATCAACAAATGGTGGATTAAAAAAAAAAACAGACCATATGTGCCAACAGTTAAAATGACACTGACACAGTGAAATGCCACAACTGTGCCACAGACAATGGCACAGTTAAGACACTCTTACCAACATCATATAGTAAGAGCGCACATTATTAATAATAATAATTGAGCTTAAGGTTTTATCCATATTACCAGTTATATATTTAAGGTTTTTATATTATTATTTAGTACTTGCTGGAAAAAAAATATTATGACTTATTTATTTTATTTTGCCTGACTAGTTTCGGTTATATATACAGTATGTCCCCAGATTGAGTTTACAGGAGGGATTTATTTTAATTTCTCCTTTTAAGTAAATAGTAAGTAAATAATTGTCAAAATAAGACTTAAAAAAAATGATTTTGCCAACACCCTGTATAAATAAATCAAAGTTCCAATAACTGAACTGGTAGTTTCAGGCCAAGCAGGAATTATAATTCTATAACATTTTTACTTAAAAGTCAAAATTAAAAAAAAAAAATCCCTTTTGTAAACTCAATCCGGAGACATACTGTATATAACCATCTTCAGAGGCATGTATTCAATGTTTATACATTTTGAATTCACTTTAAAAATTCACGAAACTAGTCTGGCGAATTAAAATAAATTAATCATAAAATAAAATAAAAATATTTTTGTTACCAGTAAGTACTAAATAATAATATAACAACCTTAAATAATAATAATAATAATTTTCCCTACTATTAAAGATTCACACAGTTTACAAGTTATGATAGCATTTTCTTTTTACCATGACATTACTATATTATTAATATTTGAATACTATGTTTATAATTAATAATAAATAATAAATTAAATAGTAATAATAATATTCCCTACTATTAAAGATTCACACAGTTTAAAGTTATGATAGCATTTTCTTTTTACCATGACATTACTATATTATTAATATTTGAATACTATATTTATAATTAATAATAAATAATAAATTAAATAATAATAATAATATTCCCTACTATTAAAGATTCACACAGTTTAAAGTTATGATAGCATTTTCTTTTTACCATGACATTACTATATTTTTAATATTTGAATACTATATTTATAATTATTACTATATTTTAATCACTCCTCCTAGTTTTTAAATACAGTATAGTAATAATAATTGTATTCAATATTCTATAATATTGAATACTAATACTATTAATTGAATACTATTAAAGATTCACACAGTTTAAAGTTATGATAGCATTTTCTTTTTACCATGACATTACTATATTATTAATATTTGAATACTATATTTATAATTAATAATAAATAATAAATTAAATAATAATAATAATATTCCCTACTATTAAAGATTCACACAGTTTAAAGTTATGATAGCATTTTCTTTTTACCATGACATTACTATATTTTTAATATTTGAATACTATATTTATAATTATTACTATATTTTAATCACTCCTCCTAGTTTTTAAATACAGTATAGTAATAATAATTGTATTCAATATTCTATAATATTGAATACTAATACTATTAATTGAATACTATTAAAGATTCACACAGTTTAAAGTTATGATAGCATTTTCTTTTTACCATGACATTACTATATTATTAATATTTGAATACTATATTAATAATTAATAATACTTAATAAATTAAATAATAATAATAATATTCCCTACTATTAAAGATTCACACAGTTTAAAGTTATGATAGCATTTTCTTTTTACCATGACATTACTACATTTTTAATATTTGAATACTATATTTATAATTATTACTATATTTGAATCACTCCTCCTAGTTTTTAAATACAGTATAGTAATAATAATTGTATTCAATATTCTATAATATTGAATACTAATACTATTAATTGAATACTATTAAAGATTCACACAGTTTAAAGTTATGATAGCATTTTCTTTTTACCATGACATTACTATATTATTAATATTTGAATACTATATTTATAATTAATAATAAATAATAAATTAAATAATAATAATAATATTCCCTACTATTAAAGATTCACACAGTTTAAAGTTATGATAGCATTTTCTTTTTACCCTGACATTACTATATTTTTAATATTTGAATACTATATTTATAATTATTACTATATTTGAATCACTCCTCCTAGTTTTTAAATACAGTATAGTAATAATAATTGTATTCAATATTCTATAATATTGAATACTAATACTATTAATTGAATACTATTAAAGATTCACACAGTTTAAAGTTATGATAGCATTTTCTTTTTACCATGACATTACTATATTATTAATATTTGAATACTATATTTATAATTAATAATAAATAATAAATTAAATAATAATAATAATATTCCCTACTATTAAAGATTCACACACTTTAAAGTTATGATAGCATTTTCTTTTTACCATGACATTACTATATTTTTAATATTTGAATACTATATTTATAATTATTACTATATTTGAATCACTCCTCCTAATTTTTAAATACAGTATAGTAATAATAATTGTATTCAATATTCTATAATATTGAATACTAATACTATTAATTGAATACTATTAAAGATTCACACAGTTTAAAGTTATGATAGCATTTTCTTTTTACCATGACATTACTATATTATTAATATTTGAATACTATATTTATAATTAATAATAAATAATAAATTAAATAATAATAATAATATTCCCTACTATTAAAGATTCACACAGTTTAAAGTTATGATAGCATTTTCTTTTTACCATGACATTACTATATTTTTAATATTTGAATACTATATTTATAATTATTACTATATTTGAATCACTCCTCCTAGTTTTTAAATACAGTATAGTAATAATAATTGTATTCAATATTCTATAATATTGAATACTAATACTATTAATTGAATACTATTAAAGATTCACACAGTTTAAAGTTATGATAGCATTTTCTTTTTACCATGACATTACTATATTATTAATATTTGAATACTATATTTATAATTAATAATAAATAATAAATGAAATAATAATAATAATATTCCCTACTATTAAAGATTCACACAGTTTAAAGTTATGATAGCATTTTCTTTTTACCATGACATTACTATATTTTTAATATTTGAATACTATATTTATAATTATTACTATATTTGAATCACTCCTCCTAGTTTTTAAATACAGTATAGTAATAATAATTGTATTCAATATTCTATAATATTGAATACTAATACTATTAATTGAATACTATTAAAGATTCACACAGTTTAAAGTTATGATAGCATTTTCTTTTTACCATGACATTACTATATTTTTAATATTTGAATACTATATTTATAATTAATACTATATTTGAATCGCTCCTCCTAGTTTTTAAATACAGTATAGTAATAATAATTGTATTCAATATTCTATAATATTGAATACTAATACTATTAATTGAATACTATTAAAGATTCACATAGTTTAAAGTTATGATAGCATTTTCTTTTTACCATGACATTACTATATTACTAATATTTGAATACTATATTTATAATTAATAATAAATAATAAATTAAATAATAATAATAATATTCCCTACTATTAAAGATTCACACAGTTTCAAGTTATGATAGCATTTTCTTTTTACCATGACATTACTATATTATTAATATTTGAATACTATATTTATAATTAATACTATATTTGAATCACTCCTCCTAGTTTTTAAATACAGTATAGTAATAATAATTGTATTCAATATTCTATAATATTGAATACTAATACTATTAATTGAATACTATTAAAGATTCACACAGTTTAAAGTTATGATAGCATTTTCTTTTTACCATGACATTACTATATTATTAATATATGAATACTATATTTATAATTAATAATAAATAATAAATTAAATAATAATAATAATATTCCATACTATTAAAGATTCACACAGTTTAAAGTTATGATAGCATTTTCTTTTTACCATGACATTACTATATTTTTAATATTTGAATACTATATTTATAATTATTACTATATTTGAATCACTCCTCCTAGTTTTTAAATAGAGTATAGTAATAATAATTGTATTCAATATTCTATAATATTGAATACTAATACTATTAATTGAATACTATTAAAGATTCACACAGTTTAAAGTTATGATAGCATTTTCTTTTTACCATGACATTACTATATTATTAATATTTGAATACTATATTTATAATTAATAATAAATAATAAATTAAATAATAATAATAATATTCCCTACTATTAAAGATTCACACAGTTTAAAGTTATGATAGCATTTTCTTTTTACCATGACATTACTATATTATTAATATTTGAATACTATATTTATAATTAATAATAAATAATAAATTAAATAATAATAATAATATTCCCTACTATTAAAGATTCACACAGTTTAAAGTTATGATAGCATTTTCTTTTTACCATGACATTACTATATTTTTAATATTTGAATACTATATTTATAATTATTACTATATTTGAATCACTCCTCCTAGTTTTTAAATACAGTATAGTAATAATAATTGTATTCAATATTCTATAATATTGAATACTAATACTATTAATTGAATACTATTAAAGATTCACACAGTTTAAAGTTATGATAGCATTTTCTTTTTACCATGACATTACTATATTATTAATATTTGAATACTATATTTATAATTAATAATAAATAATAAATTAAATAATAATAATAATATTCCCTACTATTAAAGATTCACACAGTTTAAAGTTATGATAGCATTTTCTTTTTACCATGACATTACTATATTTTTAATATTTGAATACTATATTTATAATTATTACTATATTTGAATCACTCCTCCTAGTTTTTAAATACAGTATAGTAATAATAATTGTATTCAATATTCTATAATATTGAATACTAATACTATTAATTGAATACTATTAAAGATTCACACAGTTTAAAGTTATGATAGCATTTTCTTTTTACCATGACATTACTATATTTTTAATATTTGAATACTATATTTATAATTATTACTATATTTGAATCACTCCTCCTAGTTTTTAAATACAGTATAGTAATAATAATTGTATTCAATATTCTATAATATTGAATACTAATACTATTAATTGAATACTATTAAAGATTCACACAGTTTAAAGTTATGATAGCATTTTCTTTTTACCATGACATTACTATATTTTTAATATTTGAATACTATATTTATAATTATTACTATATTTGAATCACTCCTCCTAGTTTTTAAATACAGTATAGTAATAATAATTGTATTCAATATTATATAATATTGAATACTAATACTATTAATTGAATACTATTAAAGATTCACACAGTTTAAAGTTATGATAGCATTTTCTTTTTACCATGACATTACTATATTATTAACATTTGAATACTATATTTATAATTAATACTAATTTGAATCGCTCCTCCTAGTTTTTAAATACAGTATAGTAATAGTAATTGTATTCAATATTCAATATTATATACGAATGAAAATTCATGGATTGCTTAATGATAAATAGTAACATTAGAAATGTACGGACGTACCCAATTTTCCTAACTCCCTTTCTAAATCCTGCCCTATTATGCCGCTCTCACAACAAGCGACCAAATTATCTCTGTCAACCCACAGAATATCGTTCATTTGTGTCGTGTCCAATGATATAATGGGCCTCGACTCGTATTTGGGGCACTCAATGGCCCCGGACACAGCGGTGCCCCCGCCGAAGGGAATCACCACCAGATTGTTTGCATCCGCAAAGTCCACTATCCTGACGACGTCATCGTGGCAGGTGGGCCACACCACTACGTCCGGTATCCGGTGGAACTTTCCCTCCCGCAGTGTGAATATGTCGTGCAGCGTATGACCATGGGCGTGCACCACCCTGTCCATAACTTCCGTGGAGTGCAGCACGCCGAAGTTCACAAGCTGATTCAAGGCGTCTTCGCTGATCTTAGGGGCAGGGTAGGAGTCCTCGGTGGGGGCAGGCTGCGTAGATACGCTTTTAGTCAAGTCGATGTCGAGGACGTTCCGGATGTATTCAGTGAAATACGGCAGCTCCAGGTCACCTATCGGGTATCTAAATATTAAACGCATAGTTAAAATATTTGGAAAATTATATAAGGGTGAGAAGAGCTTTTTTGTAATTCAAGTGAAACACATTTTTTTTTTTAATTTCGCTAAATTAAAGTGCATAAGAGCTTTTTTGTAATTCAAGTGAAAGACTTTTTTTTTAACTTCTCTAAATATGAAGTGCATAAGAGCTATGTTGTAATCCAAATGAAACACATTTTTTGTTTTAATTTCGCTAAATGCGAAGTGCATAAGTGCTTTTTTGTAATTCAAGTGAAACATATTTTTTTTTTAATTTTCCTAAATATTTAAAATTCATTTGGCGAAATATATAATTTTTGGGAGTTAAATTATTCTCGGGTGGTTTACCTTTTCCCTGTGAAATGTACGATGTTGTCTTTTACTATGAACTGTGAATCTTTGTAACCCCATCCGTTCCATTTTAAGAGTTCCTGCCTGTAATATAAAAAAAATACATGTTAACTAAATGGAATTTTGTAAAATTGAAGTTGCTAAGCGCATAATTGTTTTCTTCCAATTCGCAGTATCCTTGAAATTTTCGTTGTCACCTGACAATATAACACTTCACGCAAATTCTTCAATTCTGATGAATTGAAAAAAATCTTGTATGTTACAAGTGAATAAAACAATTTTTTCCAATTCGCATTATTAACATGCTCATTATGAATATTGAATCTCATCGTTGAAACTACACTTTAATCGAATGGGTGAATAAAATGTTTACATTTTTACTTTATTCACTATAACCATTGACAACGTGAATAAAGTAAAAAAAAATAGGTAAATTCGCACTATTCTTGAAATCTTCGCAGTCACCTGAAAATGTGACACTTCACGCAAATTCTTCAATTCTGATAACGAACTGGAAAAAAAATCTTGTATGATACACGTGAATAAAGCAATTTTATCCACTCGAAAACATCGCACTCTGCTTCGCCTCTTGCGCTAAAATGTTTCTCGTGGATAAAATTCGACTTTATTCACTTACACCATAAATAGCTATTATTTCATTTTATTATTTATTTTGCCGGACAGTTTCGGTTTAAAAAAAAAACACCTTCATAGGCATGATATGATAGATGGTAATTACGACGACGTTTAACGCCAGGAGGTAATCTGGGCGCACACACAATTGGCTTTTTTTTTTTCTAAAAGGGAGCAGTACTTTCATTAAATTCATTGATCATGTAAATTCTAGAATAAATCAAATAATACTGCCATGGCTTATACGATTAAGAACCAATTACGTGCTGATTTAATTAGTTTATATGGTAATTACGAGGACAACGTTTAACGCCAGAAGGTAATCTGAGCGCACACTGTCGATATTTGTAATTATCGAACACAATATCCAAAGGACTCGAAAATTGCAATTGGTTGTTGATAACTTGATCTTTATTCACTTATACCATAAATAGCTATTATAGAAGAGCTGCTAATTATAAATTATGTCAGACATTCAGGTGTATTGCGTATCAAAATACGTTAGCAGTAACGTGTATATTACTTGACAAGTAACGTACACTTTACTGATAACGTTTTTTCATACGCAATACACCTGAATATTTTATTTAATTCTTTAGACCTTTACTGGATGTGTAGTGTAGTTATTAATGATAAGGTTATTAAGGTTTAATGACCTTTTCGACCAAAAAACGATTAAAAAAATGACCAAATTTGCATTTTTTTTTTCTAAAAGCGAGCAGTACTTTCATTAAATTCTAGAATAAATCAAATAATACTGCAATGGCTTATACGATTAAGTACTAATTACCTACTGAATTAATTAGTTTAAATGGTAATTACGACAACGTTTAACGCCAGGAGGTAATCTGGGCGCACACACAATTGGCATTTTTTTTCTAAAAGGGAGCAGTACTTTCATTAAATTCATTGATCATGTAAATTCTAGAATGAATCAAAAAATACTGCCATGGCTTATACGAATAAGAACCAATTACGTGCTGATTTAATTAGTTTATATGGTAATTACGAGGACAACGTTTAACGCCAGAAGGTAATCTGAGCGCACACTGTCGATATTTGTAATTATCGAACACAATATCCAAAGGACTCGAAAATTGCAATTGGTTGTTGATAACTTGATCTTTATTCACTTATACCATAAATAGCTATTATAGAAGAGCTGCTAATTATAAATTATGTCAGACATTCAGGTGTATTGCGTATCAAAATACGTTAGCAGTAACGTGTATATTACTTGACAAGTAACGTACACTTTACTGATAACGTTTTTTCATACGCAATACACCTGAATATTTTATTTAATTCTTTAGACCTTTACTGGATCTGTAGTGCAGTTATTAATGATAACGTTATTAAGGTTTAATGACCTTTTCGACCAAAAAACGATAAAAAAATGACCAAATTCTTTTTTTTTTCTAAAAGAGAGGAGTACTTTCATTAAATTCCTTGATTAGGTAAATTTTAGAATAAATCAAATAATACTGCCATAGCTTATACGATTAAGTACTAATTACGTGCTGATTTAATTAGTTTATATGGTAATTACGAGGACAACGTTAAACGCCAGAAGGTAGTCTGAGCGCACACTGTCGATATTTGTAATTATCAAACACAATATCCAAAGGATTGGAAGGACGTTTGTCCTTCCAAGGGATTCGAACCCTGCACCTCTCACGAACGCTTCCACTAAGATTTTTTGCTGCAGACAAAATTCAGCGAATGTATGTCAACATGACTGAATAATTTATAGTATAGATACTATACTAGATAGATTCTATACAGTGCTATTTTCCAAGAATCGTTTAACGGATTAAAGAATGCGGCACACCAATGCAAATACGAGATAACAAGATATCTATATACATGTAGGTTTTTATTGTCTGGCTGTGTTAAATAAAATGACGATAGTGTGGTTGGAAAAACACATTTAATTAAATAACGGTTTAAAAGTATCGTACGAATTTCTTTAAAATAAAAAAAAAAAAAACGTGTAATTCCATTCAAACATTTTTGTAGATCATGAGTGCAAAAAAAGTAAATTAAACATCAAAATGAAACAAACGATTTTATTGAATTTCATATTTTTTGACCAAAACTGCAAATTGGTTAAAATTACTTTCTTTGTTGATATCTTTGTAACTTCCAATGCCCCACTTATGCGACTGCTTAAATTTTTTTTGTAGATCATGAGTGCAAAAAAAGTAAATTAAACATCAAAATAAAACAAACGATTTTATTTAATTTCATATTTTTTGACTAAAATTGCAAATTTGTTAAAATTACTTTCTTTGTTGATATCTTTGTAACTTCCAATGCCCCACTTATGCGACTGCTTAAAACATTTTTGTAGATTATGAGTGCAAAAAAAGTAAATTAAACATCAAAATAAAACAAACGATGTTATTTAATTTCACATTTTTTGACCAAAATTGCAAATTGGTTAAAATTACTTTCTTTGTTGATATCTTTGTAACTTCCAATGGCCCACTTATGCGACTACTTATAAATCCAGACTCTAGCCTATGCAAAGAATCTATACATTTTGTCTGCATTGTGGCGTAGAGTAAAAATAAAATCTGTTCTAAACTGCACTGTTATCTGGGTTGAGCCGTAGGAATATAAATAGAATTAAATCAATCGCCTTTGTATACGTATTCCACTTTACGAGCTTCTTTTTAAAACATCATAATGAAACTCAATATCAATTTATTCAGAAACATTTTGCGAAGTAAGTGTTAACATTAGCCGTGACCTTAAGGTTATATTCACCTAGGTGGTTTATCACGTCTGTTTGGCAATGACCAATAAGTTAGTCCGTAATCACAGGAATAAATATTTAAGTTATACTAACAAATTTTTATTTATTAACATATCACCTGCATGTATGTACAAGTTTATATTATCTAATAATTTATAGAAAATATTGATTTTAAACATGTGTGCTGAATCGATGCCACCTCTCATGTAAATTATGTAAAGTAATAATTGCAAATAGGCTAGCATTAAATGGCAATTTGGTTTATAAAATAATGTACTGGTATTAATGAATAATAGAGTCGGTCACGAGAACGGGCATGTGTTTACCAAATTGTATCGAATAATTTATAAGCACGTTCCATAACAATGCAGCAATTTCAGTGATATTGCCGATAATTTATACGTATAAATTGTACTATACGAGTAGTTAAGCAATAAGAGTTTCACTCCACCACCAGAAGAGATATCGATTAAATTTATCCGCGGTTTTATTCACTAGGGACTGAAATGCATTTTTGTAACTGAGTTGAGGGCGGCTGGGGGCAACGAGCTATTGTCTGGCAGACCCTTATTGTTGTAATTGATGTAAGTGCACTGATTTTTAGTGTATCAATTCGACTAGTACCTGTAACTATCCTATTGTAATGCTGTAATTGTAATTAGCGTACTTGCATTGTCCCAATTAACCTATTGCCCGCGGTGATTAGACCGCCGATTAAAACCGCCGATTAAAACCGCTGATACATTTAATCGAGATCTCTGCTGGGGGTGGAGTGGAACTCTTGTAGCTTAACTACTTATATGAGTCCTGTGATGTATCTATTATACTTATTTATTTTTCTACTCGTACATGTATCATGCAAAGCCTATTATTACGTGTATTGAAAAGGTGAATTAGCTTATCTTAATTATAATGACCTGACAAGGGTCATATCCTGACACTTATGTATTTTTCTACTCGTACATGTATCATGCAAGGCATGTCATTACGTGTATTGAAAAGGTGAATTTGCATATCTTAATATTAATTACCTTGTCATATCCTGTTTTGATCGTTGCAAAAACTAATCTATGCCAAAACAAAAATGTTTGTACTTACTTTCTGTGTGATTACAAAAAGTCGTACTGATCAAAGTCTCAGAAAATAACAATAACCCACAAAGAAAAATCTTCGGAGGTTGGGAATTAGAAAGTATTCACAATAGGGTGCTAAGTTGGTGGGCAAATGGAAAATTTTTTGCTGCTTTTTGGAGCAACTTTGGTGTTAATCAGTTGTATATTTATGAACACCTAAGATTGTACACGAGAGTAAAATATTATTTAGACATACAATAGATACTAAAACGAGTTACAATAATACTTTTAAATGCCATGTAATCAGATCTGGAATAAAATAAATATCAAAATATGAATATGCTATATTATGCGTATGAATATGCGCAATATAGCATATTCATATTTTAACATTAATTATTATTATAATTGGGTCATAGAATAGATACAAAAATTAGTTGCAATAATACTTTTAAATTTCATGTAATCAGGTCTGGAATAAAATTAATATTAAAATATGAATATGCTATATGAATATAGAATATGCCCATAATATTATAACAAGTGATTAAGAGGCAATGCCAATTTAAAGTTGGCCATTCTTACAAGACTTAACTTGTAAATGGAAATCCCAGTGCTATTTTGCCATTTTGCAAATTTGTACAGTTCTATGCATTTTTATAGGCCGTCAATAATTTTCGCTACGTTAGTGTATAATTCTCTCCATAAAATATTTACGTTCGGTTCTGTGGGTCAATTGCTTGTTGCACAACACGTCCAATCATTTTAAATTCGTACAGTTTCTATGCATTTTTATAGGCCGTCAATAATTTTCGGTACGTTGGTGTATAATTGCACTGCAAATTTTTTAAGTTTCACTTTCATTGTATTCCGCCAGTAATTCTATTGGCTGAGAAAAGAAGTCTTCCACCCACATGTAACATTTGACTCGTAGGATGAAGGTGAAAGCAGTTTACGAATCATTCGGCGATTCATGTATCTACTTTTGAAAAAACCGTATATCATTGTGAAACCAAATGGACCCATATAAGGCTCCAACTTGTAAAGGTTCGGAAAAAATATATAAGGAGCTTGAAGATAAAGTTAGAGAAATATTTTTCTGTATTTACCTTTGCATTTCGTTGACTTACAAATTCTATAAAATTGCAAAAAAAAGCTTATTCTACAAAAATTGAGGGGGAAAATGGCGTACAAATTCTTCAAAATTGCAAAAAAAAACTACGTTATTCTACAAAAATTGCGGGGCGAAAATGTCGTACAAATTCTTTAAAATAAAAAAAAACTACGTTATTCTACAAAAATTGTGGGGGTAAATGCCGTACAAATTCTTTAAATTTGCAAAAAAAAACTACGTTATTCTACAAAAATTGCGGGGCGAAAATGTCGTACAAATTCTTTAAAATAAAAAAAAACTACGTTATTCTACAAAAATTGTGGGGGTAAATGCCGTACAAATTCTTTAAATTTGCAAAAAAAAACTACGTTATTCTACAAAAATTGCGGGGCGAAAATGTCGTACAAATTCTTTAAAATAAAAAAAAACTACGTTATTCTACAAAAATTGTGGGGGTAAATGCCGTACAAATTCTTTAAATTTGCAAAAAAAAACTACGTTATTCTACAAAAATTGCGTGGCATAAATGCCGTACAAATTCTATAAAATAGCAAAAAAAACTACGTTATTCTACAAAAATTGTGGGGGTAAATGCCGTACAAATTCTATAAAATAGCAAAAAAAAAACTACGTTATTCTACGAAAATTGTGGTGAAAAATGCCGTACAAATTCTTTAAAATTGCAAAAAAAACTACGTTATTCTACAAAAATTGCGGGGCAAAACTGCCGTACAAATTCTATAAAAAAACTACGTTATTCTACAAAAATTGTGGGGGTAAATGCCGTACAAATTCTTTAAATTTGCAAAAAAACTACGTTATTCTATAAAAATTGTGGGGGTAAATGCCGTACAAATTCTTTAAATTTGCAAAAAAAACTTCGTTATTCTACAAAAATTGCGTGGCAAAAATGTCGTACAAATTCTATAAAATAGCAAAAAAACTACGTAATTCTACAAAAAATGTGGGGAAAAATGCCGTACAAATTATTTAAAATTGCAAAAGAAAACTGCGTTATTCTACAAAAATTGCGGGGCAAAAATGCCGTACAAATTCTATAAACTAGCAAAAAAAAACTACGTTATTCTACAAAAATTGTGGGGGAAAATGCCGTATAAATACTTTAAAATTGCAAAAAAAAACTACGTTATTCTACAAAAATTGCGGGGCAAAAATGCCGTACAAATTCTATAAAATAGAAAAAAAAAACTGCGTTATTCTACAATAATTGTGGGGGAAAATGCCGTACAAATTCTTTATAATTGCAAAAAAACTACGTTATTCTACAAAAATTGCGGGGCAAAAGTGCCGTACAAATTCTATAAAATTGCAAAAAAAAAACTACGTTGTTCTACAAAAATTGCGGGGGAAAATGCCGTACAAATTCGTTAAAATTGCAAAAAAAAAACTACGTTATTCTACAAAAATTGCGGGGCAAAAATGCCGTACAAATTCTATAAAATAGCAACAAAAAAATTACGTTATTCTATAAAAATTTTGGGGGAAAATGCCGTACAAATTCTTTATAATTGCAAAAAAACTACGTTTTTCTACAAAAATTTCGGAAAAAATGCCGTACAAATTCTATAAAATTATTTTTTGTTTTGAAAAAAAAAACTAACTCATTGTCTTGACTCTTCATACTTTTTACCTGATGATGGCTCCACGTGGAGTTGAAACCGGTAGCAAATGTAAATGATAAATAAAGAGTACAAAAAATAATTCAGGAAGTACAGTCGTGCTCACATAAATCTAGTACAAACAATTTGACATTGCTATATAAAATTGCTATTGTAACATAATATCTTGTACTAGATTTATAATAGTAAGTTTCTGCTCAAAAAATTGAAAGAAAAAAAAACTAAATAAGTGGTATAAACCAGAAAATTCCATAAAAATTCACGTTTCGGTGAAACAGAAAACGCTTCAATTTGACAAAAAAATTAATATGCGTCGTATAGAATCAAAACTAACAATATCCATTCCACAATTCTAAATGCTTTTATTATTAAAATGCTATATAGAAAAGCATTTATTTATATTACAATTTATTTTATAGAGCTAAGAGGATGTAAAAAAAATATTTGCAAAATTCGGGGGAAAAGATTGCCGGTTAAGAGCGGTTTTTGGTTAATTCCCAAAATTTCGGAATTTGGATATTGTGAGTTTTAATTCTATACGACTCATATGTTCTTCATGTCTTTTTAATTATCCAAATATACATTTTGTGATTAAATACTTGGAAAATAAACAATTTTGGTGAGAATATATTTTATGTTAAGATTGCAGAGAACTAAAATTTGTTGTAAAAGTTGCCGAAAACCAGAAAATCTTATCACATTTGTGAAAACAAAGACCACTCGCAAGTTTCTGCTCCAAACATTAAAAAAAAACTAAGTAAATGCTACAAACCAGGAAATTCTATAAAAATTCTGTAAACATTTCGGTGAAACAGAAAACCGAACACAAAAAACCGAACACAAAAGTAAACCGAAAACAGAAAAAAGTTTTATAAACGCTTCAATTTGACAAAAAAATGAATATGAGTCGTATAGAATCAAAACTCACAATATCCATTCCATAATTTTGACTGCTTTTATTATTAAAAATGCATACAAAAGCAGTTTTTTATATTTCAATTTATTTTGTAGAGCTAACAGGATGTAAAATAAATATTTGCAAAATTCGGGGGAAAAGATTGCCGCTTAAGAGCGGTTTTTGGTTAATTCCCAAAATTTCGGAATTTGGATATTGTGAGTTTTGATTCTATACGACTCGTATGTTCTTCATGTCATTTTAATTATCCAAATACACATTTTGTGATTAAATATTTGCGAAATATACAATTTTTGGTGAGAATATCTATTATATTAAAATTTCAGAGAAGTAAAATTTGTTATAAAAGTTGTTGCCGAAAACCAGAAAATCTTATCAAATTTGTGAAAACAAAGACCACTCGCAAGTTTCTGCTCCAAACATTAAAAAAAAACTAAATAAATGCTACAAACCAGAAAATTCCATGAAAATTCTATAAACGTTTCCGTGAAACAGAAAGCCAACTGGATGTAAAAAATTTATTTGCAAAATTCGGGAAAATAGATTGTCAGGTAGAGCGGTTTTTGGTTAATTCCCAAAATTTCAGAATTTGGATATTGTGCGTTTTCAGAGAACTAAAATTTGTTATAAAAGTTGTTGCCGAAAACCACATTATAAAAGTTGTTGCCGAAAACCACAAAATCTTATCAAATTTGTGAAAACATAGACCATTTGCAATCTGGTGAACGTTGTTTTCTTGAAGCCCGTATTTGTTTTTAAGAATCACCAAATATTGCAATTTCTTTCAAAATTATAATTGTTTCGAAATATCTGTTACATTTCAAAATAATTGAACAAATTGTACTTTTGTCGGATCTGAATGCGGATTTTAAACGAAAAACATTCCCTGGTGCGAACAATGTTCTTGCTGTACGCTCGGTTCAGATACTTCCTTTGATAACAACGGAAAACGACATTTACTTAGGTGTGTAAACCTGATAAAAACGTGTATTTTAACACATTTCAATGATAAAAGATTATTTATGAATAAAAAACGATAATCTGGCTAGTCCTAGATATTATTCATCAAACACATTTCACAATGAAATGCAATTAACTACACTTTAATTTCATTTTTAATTATTTTTTAGTTAAGTTTAAGGTTTTATCCATTACCAGTTATATATTTAAAGTTGCTATATTATTATTTGGTACTTACTGGTAAAACAATGTATTTTTTAAAATCTTGATACACGTGAATAAAGCAATTTTATCCACTCGAAAACATTATCGCACTCGCTTCACCTCTTGCGCTAAACTGTTTTTTCGTGGATAAAATTCGACTTTATTCACTTATACCATAAATAGCCGTTTTCCAATTCGCATTATTAAAATGCTCATTATGTATATTGAATCTCATCGTTAAAACTACACTTTAATCGAATGGTTGAATAAAATGTTTACATTTTCACTTTATTCACTATAACCATTGACAACGTGAATAAAGTTAAAAAAATAGGCAAATTCTCACTATCCTTGAAATTTACGTTGTCACCTGACAATGTGACACTTCACGCAAATTCTTCAATTCTAATAACGAATTGGAAAATATCTTGTATGATACACGTGAATAAAGCAATTTTATCCATTGGAAAACATTATCGCACTCTGCTTCACCTCTTGCGCTAAACAGTTTTTTCGTGGATAAAATTCAACTTTTTTCACTTATACCATAAATAGCTGTTTTCCAATTCGCATTATTAAAATGCTCATTATGTATATTGAATTTCATCGTTAAAACTACACTTTAATCGAATGGGTGAATAAAATGATTACATTTTTACTTTATTCACTATAACCATTGACAACGTGAATAAAGTTTAAAAAAATAGGTAAATTCGCACTATCCTTGAAATTTTCGTTCTCACCTGACAATGTGACACTTCGCGCAAATTCTTCAATTCTAATAACGAATTTAAAAAAAATCTTGTATGATACACGTGTGAATAAAGCAATTTTATCCACTGGAAAACATTATCACACTCAGAATTGGAAAAAATCTTGTATGATACACGTGAATAAAGCAATTTTATCCACTCGAAAACATTATCGCACTCGCTTCACCTCTTGCGCTAAACTGTTTTTAGTGGATAAAATTCGACTTTATTCACTTATACCATAAATGGCTATTATTTTATTTTATTATTTATTTTGCTGGACTAGTTTCGGTTTTTAAAAAAACATCTTCAGAGGCATGACTTGTATGTTAATATGTATAAATCTTGGTCTTATCTTGATGATAAATATTTATTATTAATTTGAATGTTGAAAGTTATTAGTCCGGCAAAATAAATAATAAAATAAAATATAAATAAATATTACTTACCATAAATATAATTAACTGGTAATATGGATAAAACCTTAAATTTAATATAATTATGTTGAAGGCAAAAATTGGAAATGTACTGTGCACAAAAAATAACAAAAAAAAATTAAGATACTGAAACCATTATTTTACAAAATTGTTGGAAAAATTCTACAAACAAAAATCAGATTTCTAAAACCGATATTTTGAAAAATTGCTCAGTAATATAATTATGGTCATAATAGTACATTACATACCGAGCAAGGAAATGGATCATTGCAGCCAAGTGCTTCTTTAGAAGGGAAAATAACAAATTTGTCATGACACATGCAAATATTTTGTCAATCAAAAATTCTTTCCATTTTTTTCAAATATGTCGGACAGTGAAATCGTATGTACTCCACCTAAATTATCATTCAATAGCAATCATAATAGTAATGTAATCGTCAATATTCATTGTTCTAAATAGTTTAATACTGTTCTTAGTTTACTTTAAAAGTTTAGTGATTTATCAAAGTGACAGTGACACTATTTAGCTGGGAAAATATATTCCCGGCTAGCCGGGAAATAATGTTTTCAAATAAAAATGCCCTTTTTTTCAACTGATTGTGAATAAAAATTATAAATATACTGTACACACAAAATAACAAAATAACCATCATTTATCATGCAAAATATTTAGTGTAGATGCAAAGACACCAGTCAATTCAAAAAAATTGTACGAACATTGTTTTCAGATTTTGTACAAAAATATCTGAAATGCAAACCCCAAATTCTGATGATTGGTTGAGATTTTCTCTAAAATTTTCGTATGTAATTTTTTCTTTATGTACTAAAATTGTTTTCTGATTTTGTACAGCCCAAAAATATCTCAAATGCAAACCTTTTTCTCATGTTTGGGTGAATTTTTTTCAAAAAAATTGTTATTCATTAACATTTTTGCATGAGAGAGATTCTCGAAAACTATAACAAAGTACAAAAGTACAACAAAAACAAGACGTTGCTTTCAAGTTCAACAGAAAATAAAAGCAATACTAAGTAGTAGTTAATTTCTAAAATAGATATTTTGAAAAATTGGTCAATAATATAATTATGGTCAACCCAAAAAATTTAAATATACTGTACGCACAAAATAACCATCATTTATCATGCAAAATATTCAGTGTAGATGCAAAGACATCAGTCCATTCAAAAAATTAGTACGAACATTTTTAGATTTGGTATAACTCAAAAAAATTTCAAATGCAAACCTTTTTCTGATGATTGGATGAGATATTTTCAAAAATTTTCTTCTGTCATATTTCCTTTATGTACGAACATTGTTTGCAGATTTTGTACAACCCAAAAATATCTCAAATGCAAACCTTTTTCTGTTGATTGGTTGAGATTTTTTCAAAATTTTTCTTCTGTCATTTTTTCTTTATGTACTAAAATTGTTTTCTGATTTTATACAACCCAAAAATATCTCAAATGCACACCTTTTTCTGATGATTGGTTGTGATATTTTTCTTTTTAATTTTGTTATGTAATTTTTCCTTTATGTACGAAAATTGTTTTCAGATTTTGTACAACCCAAAAATATCTCAAATACAAACCTTTTTCGGATGATTGATTGAGAATTTTTTATTAAAATTTTCTTATGTGAGGCATTAACATTTTTGGATGAGAGAGCCTCTCGAAAACTATTGCAAGTACAATAGTACAAGTACAATAAAAACAAGACGTTGTTAAAAACAAGATTGTGTTTCAAATTGAACAGAAAATTGAAGCAATACTATGTAGTTAAAATATATAAATATTTTAAACTATGTAGATAAAATATATAAATATTTTTAAAAAAATCATCATAAATATTTCATTTATCCGCAATAACTGGCTAATGATTACTCAGTAGACTATTATGAATATTATGAATATTTATTTCAAAAAGTACGCATTTCGTGAGTGACCTCTAAATTTTAAATGAACGGGATATTTTGAGTTAATTTTTCGCATTATGAAGCTTATAATTGCTTTGCCTGATAAAATCTCAGCTCCAGCTCAGCACTTTTGAGCTAACACTACAATTTTGTGCTACAGTCGTATTTTTGCAATTTTTTGAAATTTTAGTGCAAATTTTAATTAATAACTGAAAATTATGTTGTAGCTTTTTTATTTACACGTAGATTATCTTGTATTTTTGCTAACGTGCAATTTTTTTTTCTCAGCTAATAATAATTTTAGTAACATGCAATTTTGTTCTAATATGCATACTAAAAAAGTTGTCCATTTGTTACATATTATTCTGATCACGCTGTCCATACATCAAATAGCTAACGCATTGACTATTTATCATTAGAAATAGAGCAAGGATAAACTGAGTCAAAATTTAAGAAATAATTTTCAAAATCACTAAATTTGTATAATATTTATTGAAATTTTTAATAGTTTTTAAAAAGGTCTATTCATTATGGTAACTAAAATTAGAAGACAATTTAGTTAAGTTCGCAAAACTTCTGAAAAATCTGCGCATTTTTTCCCGTTTTTTTGGGAATTGTTAGCGAAAGATTTGCTGAATGATTAAAATTTATGCTCAACGAAATTAGCAGTTTTTTTTTAAATAATTAACCGTTTTTTATCAAAATTTCAGTTTAAATTGTTGGTCCTCAAACAGTGAATACATTTTATATCAAAATGTGATGTTGTTTAACGACGCGTATTGTGATATAAATATTTCATTTTATATTCAATTACAACACAATGAATGAGCAGTTTTTCGATTAAATTAGACAATGTTTATATTAAAATGGGATATTATTTAAAGAAGATATCACTTTCTCTTTGAACTGGGTCAAAATTTAAGAAATAATTTTGAAAATCGCTAAATGTGTATAATATTTATTGAAATTTTTAATGGTTCTTAAAAAGATCTATTCATTATGGTAACTAAAATTAGAAGACAATTTAGTTAAGTTCGCAAAACTTCTGAAAAATCTGCACATTCTTTTCCGTTTTTTGGGAATTATTAGTGAAAGATTTGCTGAATGATTAAAATTTATGCTTAACAAAATTAGCAGTTTTTATTGGAAAAATTTAATCAAAATTTCAGTAAAATTTTGTAACAAAATTTCAGTTTAAATTGTCGGTCTTCAAAAGTGAATACATTTTATATCAAAATGTGATGTTGTTTAACGACGCGTATTGTGATATAAATATTTCATTTTATATTCAATTACAACACAATCAATGAGCAGTTTTTCGATTAAATCAGACAATGTTTATATTAAAATGGGATATTATTTAAAGAAGATTTCACTTTCTCTTTGAACTGAGTCAAAATTTAAGAAATAATTTTGAAAATCGCTAAATGTGTATAATATTTATTGAAATTTTTAATGGTTCTTAAAAGGGTCTATTCATTATGGTAACTAAAATTAGAAGACAATTTAGTTAAGTTCGCAAAACTTCTGAAAAATCTGCGCATTTTTTCCGTTTTTTTTGGGAATTATTAGTGAAAGATTTGCTGAATGATTAAAATTTATGCTTAACAAAATTAGCAGTTTTTATTGGAAAAATTAAATCAAAATTTCAGTAAAATTTTGTATCCAAATTTCAGTTTAAATTGTCGGTCTTCAAACAGTGAATAAATTTGATATCAAAATGTGATGTTGTTTAACGACGCGTATTGTGATATAAATATTTCATTTTATATTCAATTACAACACAATCAATGAGTAGTTTTTCGATTAAATTAGACAATGTTTATATTAAAATGGGATATTATTTAAAGAAGATATCACTTTCTCTTTGAACTGGGTCAAAATTTAAGAAATAATTTTGAAAATCGCTAAATGTGTATAATATTTATTGAAATTTTTAATGGTTCTTAAACAGGTCTATTCATTATGGTAACTAAAAATAGAAGACAATTTAGATAAGTGCGCAAAACTTCTGAAAAATCTCCGCATTTTTCCGTTTTTGGGGAATTATTAGTGAAAGATTTGCTGAATGATTAAAATTTATGTTTAACAAAATTAGCAGTTTTTATTGGAAAAATTAAATTAAAATTTCATAAAAATTTGTATCAAAATTTCAGTTTAAATTGTCGGTCTTCAAACAGTGAATAAATTTGATATCAAAATGTGATAATGTTTAACGACGCGTATTGTGATATAAATTTTTCATTTTATATTCAATTACAACACAATTAATGAGTATTTTTTCATTTAAATTACACAATGTTTATATTAAAATGGGATATTATTTAAAGAAGATATCACTTTCTCTTTGAACTGAGTCAAACTTTAAGAAATAATTTTGAAAATCGCTAAATGTGTATAATATTTATTGTAATTTTTAATGGTTTTTAAAAAGGTCTATTCATTATGGTAACTAAAATTAGAAGACAATTTAGTTAAGTTCGCAAAACTTCTGAAAAATCTGCCCATTTTTTTCCGTTTTTTTGGAAATTGTTAGTGAAAGATTTGCTGAATGATTAAAATTAATGCTTAACAAAGTTAGCAATTTTTATTTTAAAAATTAACTGTTTTTTTATCAAAATTTCAGTAAAATCAAAATTTCAGTTTAAATTGTCGGTCTTCAAACAGTGAATACATTTGATATCAAAATGTGATGTTGTTTAACGACGCGTATTGTGATATAAATATTTCATTTTATATTCAATTACAGCACAATCAATGAGTAGTTTTTCGATTAAATTAGACAATGTTTATATTAAAATGGGATATTATTTAAAGAAGACATCACTTTCTCTTTGAACTGAGTCAAAATTTAAGAAATAATTTTGAAAATCGCTAAATGTGAATAATATTTATTGAAATTTTTAATGGTTCTTAAAAAGGTCTATTCATTATGGTAACTAAAATTAGAAGACAATTTCGTTAAGTTCGCAAAACTTCTGAAAAATCTGCGCATTTTTTCCCCGTTTTTTTGGGAATTGTTAGTGAAAGATTTGCTGAATGATTACAATTTATGCTTAACAAAATTAGCAGTTTTTATTGGAAAAATTAAATCAAAATTTCAGTAAAATTTTGTATCAAAATTTCAGTTTAAGTTGTTGGTCTTCAAACAGTGAATAAATTTGATATCAAAATGTGATGTTGTTTAACGACGCGTATTGTGATATCAATATTTCATTTTATATTCAATTACAACACAATCAATGAGTAGTTTTGCGATTAAATTAGACAATGTTTATATTAAAATGGGATATTATTTAAAGAAGATTTCACTTTCTCTTTGAACTGGGTCAAAATTTAAGAAATAATTTTGAATATCGCTAAATGTGTATAATATTTATTGAAATTTTTAATGGTTCTTAAAAAGGTCTATTCATTATGGTAACTAAAATTAGAAGCCATTTAGTTAAGTTCGCAAAACTTCTGAAAAATCTGCGCATTTTTTTCCGTTTTTTGGGAATTGTTGGCGAAAGATTTGCCGAGTGATTAAAATTTATGCTTAACAAAATTAGCAGTTATTATTGGAAAAATTAAATCAAAATTTCAGTAAAATTTTGTATCCAAATTTCAGTTTAAATTGTCGGTCTTCAAACAGTGAATAAATTTTATATCAAAATGTGATGTTTAACGACGCGTATTGTGATGTAAATATTTCATTTTATACTCAATTACAACACAATCAATGAGTAGTTTTTCGATTAAATCAGACAATGCTTATATTAAAATGGGATAATATTTAAAGAAGATATGACTTTCTCTTTGAACTGAGTCAAAATTTAAGAAATAATTTTGAAAATCGCTAAATGTGTTTAATATTTATTGAAATTTTTAATGGTACTTAAAAAGGTCTATTCATTATGGTAACTAAAATTAGAAGACAATTTAGTTAAGTTCGCAAAACTTCTGAAAAATCTGCGCATTTTTTTCCGTTTTTTGGGAATTATTAGTGAAAGATTTGCTGAATGATTAAAATTTATGTTTAACAAAATTAGCAGTTTTTATTGGAAAAATTAAATCAAAATTTCAGTAAAATTTTGTATCAAAATTTCAGTTTTAAATATTGGTCTTCAAAAGTGAATAAATTTAATATCAAAATGTGATGTTGTTTAACGACGCGTATTCTGATATAAATATTTCATTTTATATTCAATTACAACACAATTAATGAGTAGTTTTTCGATTAAATTAGACAATGTTTATATTAAAATGGGATATTATTTAAAGAAGATATCACTTTCTCTTTGAACTGGGTAAAAATTTAAGAAATAATTTTGAAAATCGCTAAATGTGTATAATATTTATTGAAAGTTTTAATGGTTCTTAAAAAGGTCTATTCATTATGGTAACTAAAATTAGAAGACAATTTAGTTAAGTTCGCAAAACTTCTGAAAAATCTGCGCATTTTTTTCCGTTTTTTTGGGAATTGTTAGTGAAAGATTTGCTGAATGATTGAAATTTATGCTTAACAAAATTAGCAGTTTTTATTGGAAAAATTAAATCAAAATTTCAGTAAAATTTTGTATCCAAATTTCAGTTTAAATTGTTGGTCTTCAAACAGTGAATACATTTGATATCAAAATGTTATGTTGTTTAACGACGCTTTTAGTTTTTAGATTAAATTAGACAATATTTATATTAAAATGGGATATTATTTAAAGAAGATATCACAAAAAATTTATGTCAGTGTTGCCAAGTGTGCGTTTTTAGAAAAATTAAACAATTTTGATGGTTTTCTTTTGTTTTCAAATTTGGTTAACAATTGCAGCGGTACCAATGGGCTGTTTTAAAAACAAAAAATATATTATGAAAACTGGTTAAATAATTAAAAAAATATGAAATTTTCAATTTGCTGCGTTGCCAATGAGCAGGTTTTTTTATGGATTATGTGAACACGTTTACTAGAAGGGTGATATTGGAGCAGAGGTGATTTTCGCTCGATTGCAATTATTTTCCAGCGGTGGGGTCACTAAAAAATCGATCGTTTTCTGGTGAGAGGGGTGCCTACATGTTTTCATACAAGATAGTAACTGGGTTAACGCAATCGCAGCGCAAACATAAATGTGAGCGCACAAAAAAAGCTACAATTCGAAGCCAAGCTGAAATCCAATTAGAAAGTTGGACCAGTAAAAATTAAGCCAAAATTTCTTTTAATTGCGCCTAGCTCACCTCCTCCTGGGGACGACGCTGCGCACAGATATCCGATCCCCGGTGAAGGCGTCCGACTGCCTGACCGGCTTCTCGTGTTTTGACCGCGACCCTTTGGCGTCCACTTGCTGGACGCCCGGGCAATTGCTAGCAGCTGCCGCAGACATCTCTCCAAGCCACCGCTCTCAACGTGACCCACACACTTTTTAAACGTTAATCGTCATTTTCGTTTGCGAGAACGAGCTTTTAAATCCCCCACATGGGCGTAAATAACGATGACATAAGAGGGGGATATGGACAGGTGACAGCTGTCAAAACATTGCCAGCAGCGCCACCCACTAAAAGCTTTTACGTATACAAGACAGATGGCGCTTGTGATGGTTTAAAAAAAAATTCTCTCAATAATTTATAATAATATACAACCAAGTATACTTTGTTCCGTTTTTATATTTAACTCGGAAGGCTGTGGTTTTTAAATTTTAAATTTACTTTGAAGCCGAGTACTGGCTAAACTAAATGCATTTGCATATAGATAAGTTTTGTTAAATCGTCTTCTTTTGATCCCAGTAATCTGTGGTTAAGCCATGTCCACATAATTTAGAGACACCCTGTATATAAAACCATATAAATTCCTGAACCAAGTTAATCCGGTCCCAACTATACAGTGTTCCTAACGAAATATTGCAATGTCTGTGGTCCTGAATTAAAAAAGGGCAACTCAATAATAAAAAAGCAAATTTATTATTCCTATAGTAGTGTGTGGCGCAAGTTTTTCAAAATCTACTTCTTAACAACTTGAATGACGTCCTCGTCGTTCATCACATGACTGGCGCCGACCCTCTGCGGCGAGTACTTCGTGCTCGTGCCCCACACCAGGGCGTACTTGAACTGTTGAGCCAGGGTCCGGTGTATGGCGTGGCAGACGTGCTCCACCGACACGCCTCTTCTCAGGATGAGGCCGTCCGAGAAGTCTGGCGGCTGGCCTGGTTTTTTCGTGTACACCCTAATCAGGGACAGGTACTCCCACAGGGTCTCCAGGAGGTAGTCCAGATTCAGCTTCATGTTACAGCTGAAACAGAAAATCGTATGGTGCAGTCTTAAGCATTACCAGATACATAAAATTTATGATTGATTAAGTTCATGCCAGTACTTTTGAAAACAAATAAATTGATTTATGATGGGGAGATACCATTTGAAGTATAGTAGTCTAAATCAATCAATTTAATAAACACCTAAATTGATTGATTTAGACTACTAAACTAAATAAATTCATTGAGTATAAACGCCATCCACAATCTGTAATCACCAAAGTTGTCTGTTATATTTATTTGTCACACATAAATTTTAATAGACATTAAAATGTGACAATTGTATGATTACAATATTGACCGTTAATGATAATTGTCATCATTGAAAATAGCAACCTATTTTTAATATGTACCACAAACATTTTAACATAGCACTAAAATTCCCATAAGGAATTTTAACATTCATTAACATAAAATAGATTAACAAAACTGGATTTTAACAAGAGATGGCTCACTTCCTTATATATTCGACCCAAAAATCTAAGAATATTACGACTTTGACTTTTAAGTATTTTATGGCGGTTTTATTTGGTGTTGCCATAAAATCAGAGCTTATACTGGCTTTGGGTCTTTATACAAGCCAGTATAAGCGCTGATTTTATGGCAACACCAAATAAAACCTCCATGAAATACTTAAAAGTCAAAGTCGTAATATTCTTAGATTTTTGGGTCGACTATACTATGGATTGTAGAACAGTTCATACCTTACTACAACACTATTAGGTTGTTTAGCAATCCTGTCGACCTCCTCAATTGAAATCTGATCAATCTTATTATAAACGTAAAGACACGGCAAATAAACCCTATTAGCACAAATGACGTCGATTAACTCATCGGCATTGCAATCTTCGCGGAACAGCACCTCCGCATTAAAAATCTTGTACTCGTGCAGGATCAGCTGCACCAGCTTCTCGTCGATCTTCGTCAGCGGACAGGTGGAATTAAACGACAGTCCTCCGCCTTTCTTGATCTACGGAACAAGCGGCGCATTACTGCAACGTTCGCTGTAATTCGTGCAACAACGCACCTTGAAATAAATATTAGGTTTCTGTTTGTTCAGCCGAATGCCGACGCTCTCCAATTCCTTTTCGAGCAGCTGCCTCTGCACGTCCTGCTTCGTGGCGTCCAGCATCATCACGACGAGATCCGCGGTCCGCGCGACCGCAATCACTTGCCTGCCTGAAAAATTAATCTCTCCAGCACCTGTGCGTTTGCGCATAAATTGTTTTATAAGCACCTCTGCCTTTGCCCTGCGCGGCGCCTTCAATGATTCCTGGTAAATCGAGGAGCTGAATGTTGGCGCCGTTGTAGTCGATCACACCGGGTATGCACGTCAAGGTTGTGAACTCGTACGAGGCGGCCTCGCTCTCGGTTTTCGTTAACGTGGAGAGCAGCGTCGACTGAAAATTGTGCATTACAGTGTGCGTGGTTGGTGCGGAGGAGGAATTACCTTTCCCACTGACGGGAAGCCGATCAGGGCGACCCTGGCGTCTCCGCTTTTCAAGACATCGAAGCCCTCGCCCTTCTCAGATTTCTTAGACGGCTCTAGCAACTGAGACCTGTATTTGGCTAGTTTTGCTTTTAACAGACCCAGGTGATATTCAGTGGCTAAAATCGTATCAAGTTTCAGTAAGAGGTGTAATAAAATAGGTTATGTCACCTTTATTTTTCTGGGTCCTCCCAATTTCCTTCTCGATTTCCGAAATTTTCTCTAATATACCCATTTTTGTTTAGCAATGTTTGTACAGTATTATTTACAAGTACTAATTCTCTAAGTTACACTTAAAATGTGCCCCAGAATGAGTATGTCGGCCTTAACTTTGACATTTGACGTTTATTTGTAGTGCTATTTTTGTTTTTAAGTTTAGCTAAACTGTTAGTTTTAGTACTTTTAATGCGCTAACGTTGGTACACATGAGTGTTTGTATCATCCACCATTTAAATAAGTCTGTAGAATGCCATTATTTGGGAGCAAATTTTCACCCAAGAAGACACCTCTACGTAAAAACGCCAACGTTAATGAATCACTGGAAGAACTATTTGGCGAAAACCATACAATCACATTGAAACTAGGTCAGCAAGACAGCATATTTGAGAACGGAGAATGGATTCCTGGTAATGATCCAATACAAATAACATAAAATTGGTAATCACAGATTGTTCGTCATTATCAGCGAATGGTTCGTCCGGGGCTTTACACAAAAACACGCAGCGCTTGAAGAACCGGATCCAGGAGTTGCAGGAGGAGAACAACATGTTGAAATTAAAATACGAGATGATGCTGAATATGGTAATAAGATGAGTAGTTGTACGCTCACATTGGTAACCGATTGTCCTTTCAGTTGACCGAAACTACTGCAGAAAGCCACATACAGCAGAGAAAAATCGAGAAATTGCAAAAAGTGGAAACAAAAAAACGGTACAAATAAAATAAACATATATTTTACAAAACAATGAACATCGTTACTTACAGACTTATTTATTTGGGCATCTGGTTCTTATGTGACCTGAAATAAAATAAAGAACGAAAATGCATTACAATTTTAGGTAATAAATGTGACCACACCCACCTTCTTGACCGCAAACACCACATTTTCGTTTCGTTGGAGGCTTATTTGTGTATGGAGCCTTTTTTGTAGTGGCCGATTTCGTTTTACCATTCATCTTTCCCTTAAATTTATTATTGTTATTACCACCATTATTATTATGATTACCCCAATTATTGTTTCTGCTTGAATTAGCAGAATCATCCACCTAGAAAACGAAAACAATTACAAAAAATTGTTTATCAAATAATCAATAAATCAACGAAAGAGGAAGTAATTGCAGTCGAACTTAAAAATACCCGTTTTACATCGTGTAAAAAAGCCAGCACAGCACAATTAAGATGTGTGTGTTTATTGGGCCCTTCTTATCTTAATGTTCGAAGAATTCTGGGTTTATCACAATGATATACAATTTCCTCGTCTTCTGAAGAATTGTTTGTGCACAAATTTACATACACGATACTTACTTCATCAGCCCACTTGAAAAACCGACATCCCTCTCCTTGTGGTTTCGTACAGCCATAAAATTTCCTTCCTTTATTGGGGCCATCCTTGTTAACTGTCCGTTGAACTGCATCAATGTGACAGTTGCATTTGATTTCGTTACCTTCATCGGCAGCCGTGGTATTTCTTTCAGAATTTTCATCGGGGGCCCACAGGAAGAAATCACAGCCGCCGTTTGATGTGCCTTCCACACATTTATAAAACTTCTTTCCTTAAATAAGAAATGAAAACAAAATTTATAAAGAAATTAAGAACAAAATTAACTTATTCCTACACATGGGGGCATAAAAAAGCCAAGAAAATATTTGTATTAACGATACCCCAACTGTATAAGCACATGTTGGCCAATTTTTTAATAAAATTCTCAGGAAGAAATTAATATTTGGTGGAAATTGCAAAATTTTTACTGGAATTTTTGTTTTAATTTGAACATGAAACAAATTTTTATGCAAATTGAAGACATTAATTAAGTTGCCCAAAATAAATGTCGTTGATATCAATATTTTTAGTACCTGTATTGGGACCTTCTTTTCTTACTGTTAGAAGAATTCCGGGTTTATCACAGTGACACACAATTTCCTCATTTTCTGAAGGATTGTTTGTGGGTGTCCTATTATCGAATCTGTTGGCGTTAGCCCCGGATGGGCCAGGCAATAAATTCACACCGGACTGGTTATTTGTAAAGGCACTAGAATTGTTCGTTCTGCTACCAGAACCCTGACTACCGAATCCACTATCGGATCGGTTCACCGTATTGGATACACTCGACGGAGGCCTCGTGGGATTTCCTCGAGGGCGCGTTGTAGTCGGCCGAGGCATTGTGGGATTTGCAGCAGGGCGGGTTGTGTTCTGTTGATTTAACCAATTGTTACCCGTCATTTGGCGGGTAGTATTGGATGACTGATTTGAATTGCTAACACTGTGTACTGTACTGTTGTTATTTGTTGCATTGCTTGAGGTGTTTGAAGTATTCTGAGTAGGATTCACTAAAACAAAATATTTATATTCATTATGGTTAAAACTTAACTTAAATATTGACACTATTCCCGCAAGTGGCATGAACCGGATTTACTAAGGCGATCATACAATACATTTCTTGATAGTGACATGATAGTCGTGCTAATAACTAAACGTTCGACATTTTTAATCAAAATAATATACAATTTTATAAAATTTGAGAAAATTACATAAAATTGGGCAGAAATTCATGAATAATAAAATGTTTAGTAAACACATAACGTAACTCCGCTGTGACCGGTCCCAAGCCCGGCTGTGAAAGGAGGAGGGTTGTTTGCAGGGCTAGCAACCCTGCAACGTAAAAGGGAGCGTGCTACGGAAACTTATACAAGTTTCGGAACTCGGAACTCGGAAGATAGAGAAGGATGGAAGAAGCTTGTAGAAGCCCTATGGTCCGATTGGAGTAAAGAGGATTAAAGTAAAGTAAGTAAACACATAACGTTTTAAAACTCGCACAAATAAATATGAATCTTTTTACCGCGCAAATAATTTAATGTTAACAACTAACTTAAAGCGTATTCCTAATTTAAGTACAATAACTTACGTTTCCTGACTGAACTCATTTGAATATCCAAAGCAGAAAGTATAGCAGCGTCACAACCACCAATGCACAAGTGATTTGGATTAGGCTCTCCAATAAATGGATTCTGCTTAAAATGAACTTTTAACTTTTTTACAGTGGGTCCACACTAAAAAGTAAAAAAAAAATTCACGGCGGTATCTTAGAACAACATTCTATCTGCGTGTTGGTTATTTCTACATTTCGTTGGTTACATTTCCGTTTCTAAATTAAATCGAAAACGGCCATATTATTGATAACATATAACATACCACATTACATGTTTGATCTGTCACAACGACATCTAAAACACCGCCTGAAAACCAAACTGCGTTCTTACAGTCCGGATAGTTTGTGCAAGTCAAAAACTTTCCCGGCCCATTTTTCTTGTCCCTAAGGATCATATCCGAGCCGCACTTTGGACATTTCATCACCGGTTTAAAGGCAGAGACTGACGTCTGGTCTTCCACGTAGTCGGCGGGCGGCGCGTTCAGCCTATTCGCCAGGCTGGCATCTATTGCTTGCATCTTCTCCGCTACTATCGTGAAAGCCTCTTTATATTTCCGTATCTGCTCCACCCTGACGACCTCTGGATCCTTGCAGCCATCGCAAATTAACTTCAAATCGTTCTCAAAGTCGGCACGCAGCGTGGGCTTCGCCAACGATATTGCCAGGCCGATGTTGTTGTATCTGAGATTTAAAAAAATTACTATTGATGACATTCAGTTGTCAAATTTGTTACCCTTCGACGAGCCCCATTCCAAGTGTGGCCGGCACAAAATACATATTTTCATGCATGCCCACGTACTCTCTAGACTTAATTGTTTCTATATGTTCGGCATGAGTGGCGTCTGTTCCGATACCATGTTTTTCCATTAGAGCTATCAAATCGGCCTCGGTTAATAGTTTCGGCGGCGAGGTTCCTCCTTCCACCTGAGATGCAATTAAACGATTTTTTGTATGAATGCAGCCAAAGTATTATAAGTATATATAATAGTATAGTATAGTATATATAATAGTAGTAGTAATATAAGTATAGAAACGATTAGATGAGACTGGTAAGACCCGCGGTTACAGGAGTTTGCAGCCTTTAATGTATATAACACCTTGAAATTTTTACTCAATGATTTTTGGTATTTATGACCAGTTTTCTTTTTTTCGTTAAATTTTTAATCATTAATCGTTTTTAGAATTAATTCGTGATAATATTTTAGTAGTATCTTTGAAATCAAATGTTTTATTTATTTCATATTTATAATTATTTTCTTACCATTTCTAATACTGTTGGTGTAAATGTGTCACCATTTTCGTACCGATTAATCTCTTTTGCATTCCACTTATCATAAATATACACATCAAGGTAATTCCTTTCTAGAATTATCAATCCTCGAGCTGTAAACTTCTCCGCCGCTACGTCAACGTAAACCACCGTTTCGTGCCCGAGAGCATCTTTGCTAACGCAAGCGAGAAAATGTCGTACAATGAATTCGTAAACTCGCTGCTCGTTGCCTTGCAAATTACCCGCATATTTTGTGGGGTGTATGGGAGGATGGGCCTTAAAATAGAACATTTGTATTGAGAGCCAGTACTATGCGCAGTACTTTACCTGATCAGATTTTTTGCCCTGCCGAGGGTTCGGCCCGCCGTCATTCAGCACACGGTTTGCAAACGGCCCCCAGCGGTTATCCTCTCGCTGCTGCTCAACTAGATTTTGCAAATTTAGCTCTTTGGGGAAAATATTTGTTTCGGTTCTCGGATAACTAATCAGACCCTGAGTGTAAAGCTTTTCGGCAATCTTCATCACTTCTTTAGCGTTAATACGCAGCTTCCTGGAAATACTCTTCTCCATTTCCTGAACGTTGGGCAGAGAAGTGAATTAAAGCAAAAAGGATATTAGAGCGCACAAACCACAGTGTCTAAAGGCAACGGTCTCCATTTACTCTTAGGTTTGTTCTCCACTTTTTCAACCGTCGCTACAGGGTTTTCTTTACAAATATCAAGTATCGCTTCTACAATGCTTTTCTCGAATAATCGTTCACGCTTCCATAAAAACTCAGTCGTTAAATCCTTCACAGTATGGTTTACTAGAACATAATGAGTTGTAATCACGATATACGCATAATTTGCGTTTTACATTTTATCTTCCAAAATTTTTCGGGAATGAAATTCTCTATCGTTTGATATCTTTCTACCACAAAGCCCAACGTTGGAAATTGGCATGAACCGTAACTAATTAATTTGTCTGCTAGAGCCCCGGGGAACACCTTCTGCAACCGTAACGTCTGCAGACGAGTGAATGCTGCACCTAAAATTATAATTTACCAATTTATAAATATATTTGTTATTTGTTATATATTTCTTCTAAACAGATCAATTTAATGAGCAGTGCCATCAAACCTATACCTGTTCGTAAATCTAGCTCTTGCCGGACGTCAACAGCGTCACTGACGTTTTTATTGGGCTGCTCTAAATTATTAAGTGCTCTGAACACTGATGGTGCTGTAATTTCGGAAAACCTCGCCCGATACACCTGCAAGTTCGGCTTAGCATCTGTGCACACTTTGATTACTTCGTACCCAATATTTTCGCCTTCTCTATCACAATCCGTCCAAATTATAAGCGCACTGCAATACCTTATTTCTCGCTCTAGCGTTTTCTATAATTGAAATAAATAATAATTACTTTCCTACTGGTTTTAAGTGCCAATATAGTCTTGACCTTTATTTTCTCAGAGTTTTCGGGGCAAAACTTCTTTAACGGTGCGTCGAATAACACCAAAGGGTTACATGATTTCCAGTTTCTGTATACGCCTGCAAATTCATAGTTCAGTAAGTGCCCCGATACAGAGGTCATGACCAGCTTCGACTGCCGACCGAAGACCTGACAATCGAATTCGTATATTTTGTTGTACGGTGACAGTCCTTCCCGCTACAAATTGAGTCAAAATTAACAGATCGAGTTGCGCCTTCATCGATTACTTACTCACCCTGTTTGAGGCACCTCTGGACAAAAAAGATGCAATATTTTTGGCGGCATCGTTTTTCTCCGCGACGCACAAATATTTCATTATTTCCTTTGATTGGTTACAAAAGCTTCGGATGTTACTTATGGTTTTATTGCTCAACTTTAGAAATCCCATCGAGGCATTTCATAAACTTATAGATTATTATTCGTACTGTTATGATTATATCTTAACCTATATTTACTAAACTAATTCAAGGTTATGTGGTTCATTCAACTGTCAGAATGTATTTGTATCATACGAATACAGATGGCGCTAGTTTCGATAAAGTGAAAAAAAAAATCAATTAGATATTTGAAAAATCGCTGCCTTAAAACAAAGAATATACTAAATAAACTTAGTACTTAAACTTACTTACTACTACTTACTGCCTTAAAACTTCATCTTTCCTTGTCACAAAGTATATATTATGAACATAATTAGTCGATAACATTATTATGAAGGATTGTATGCAGGTATGAAGGATTGTATGCAGGTATACTGTATACTTATCTGGCTTGAAATATACAAAACATTAATTAATGAAATCTACAGAAATTCAAGTTAAGTTAAAAATGTAAGTTGCGAATGTAAGTTGCGGAGATAAAGACAATTGCCAGCATGACCATATTTACCTTAAAATTTGAAAATATCAATAATAATACTTATAGGCACTAGTTTGAATATTTTGTGGTTTATGCGCTACAAAATTTTAAAAGATTAATATTTAGTGTGCGTAAATTTTCCAAATGATTTGCTTAAAAATATATGCAAACATAACACAAGTTTCTGTCTATTCGAAGTTTATTAATTAATGTATATATTTTAGTTTATGCGTGTTATATTTTTAAGCAGGTATAATTTTACAAGTCTCTGCAATCTTATCTGGAATGCATTTTGCATGTGCTAGGTGCATTATTCACAACGAAATCACTTAACGAAATTACTAATTAATAATTTATTGTTTCAGAACGATTGCTGGGATGCGTCTTCAACATTCCGACATGCGAAATCCACTGGAAACTCGAAATCGCCCCCCAAATTGCTGCCCACACACCCAATGGAGCCCCAAATTCACACAGAAGACTCGACTTCGACTGGAAGATGTTATTAAGGTAATAGCAATTGATTGTTTTGCAAAATTTACGTGGTATTCTGCACTTTTTAGTTTTTCTATCGGTGCATAAAATCATTTCACATTTCTAATAATCATCATTTCACACTTCCCATATGAAAATCTTTTCTAATTACCCCAAAATTGCTTAAAACCTAATTAAATTAACGTGGAATATTCGAGAATTTCCTATCTAAAACGAACCCATTGTCCTGCTATCACAATGGGTACGCTTTGGCTGAGCAAAAAAGTGATCTTATTTCAATAGGCTTTGAAAACATTTCTCAATCTTTAGTGCGGCTCTATTTAATTATTATGTGGGACATTACAAATGCAATTAAAATGATTTAATAATAATTCTCACTTATTTAAACCGGAATCTTTCCCAAATTTGCAGAAGAATTGTATGCAGTTATACTGTATACAAATCTGGCATGAAATATACAAAACATAAATTAGATAAATGTGCAGAAATTTCAGTAATTGATAATTCAAGTTGGTCAAATCAGAAAGTTATGAATTCGATTTTCTTACTTATTTACTGCAGAATCTTCCCCAAATTTGCAGAAGGTTTGTATGCAGGTATACTGTATACAAATAACGTATGAAATATACAAAACATAAATTAGATAAATTTGCAGACATTTTAGTAATTGTTAATTCATGCTAGACAAATCAGAAAGTTATATATTCAATTTTCTCACTTATTTAAAGCAGAATCTCCCCCAAATTTGCAGCAGGTTTGTATATAGGTATACTGTATACAAATCTCTCATGAAATATACAAAACATGAATTAAATAATTTTGCAGAAATTGCAGTAATTGATAATTCATGCTGGTCAAATCAGAAAGTTATGAATTCGATTTTCTCACTTATTTAAAGCAAAATCTCTCCCAAATTTGCAGCATTTTTGTATGCAGGTATACTGTATACAAATCTCTCATGAAATATACAAAACATCAATTAAATAATTTTGCAGAAATTGCAGTAATTTATAATTCATGCTTGTCAAATCAGAAAGTTATGAATTCGAATTTCTCACTTATTTAATGCAGAATCTTCCCTAAATTTGCAGAAGGTTTGTATGCAGATATACTGTATACAAATCTCTCATGAAATATACAAAACATGAATTAAATAATTTTGCTGAAATTGTAGTAATTGATAATTCATGCTAGACAAATCAGAAAGTTATATATTCGATTTTCTCACTTATTTAATGCAGAATCTTCCCTAAATTTGCAGAAGGTTTGTATGCAGGTATACTGTATACAAATCAGGTATGAAATATATAAAACACAAATTAGCTAAATTTGCAGAAATTTCAGTAATTGTTAATTCATGCATGACAAATCAGAAAGTTATATATTCGATTTTCTCACTTATTTAAAGCAGAATCTCCCCCAAATTTGCAGCAGGTTTGTATGCAGGTATACTGTATACAAATCTGGTATGAAATATACAAAACATAAATTAGCTATATTTGCAGAAATTGCAGTAATTGATAATTCATGCTGGTCAAATCAGAAAGTTATATATTCGATTTTCTCACTTATTTAATACAGAATCTTCCCCAAATTTGCAGAAGGTTTGTATGCAGGTATACTGTATACAAATCAGGTATGAAATATACAAAACATAAATTAGCTAAATTTGCAGAAATTTCAGTAATTGTTAATTCATGCTAGACAAATCAGAAAGTTATATAATCGATTTTCTCACTTATTTAAAGCAGAATCTCCCCCAAATTTGCAGCAGGTTTGTATACAGGTATACTGTATACAAATCTCTCATGAAATATACAAAACATGAATTAAATAATTTTGCAGAAATTGCAGTAATTGATAATTCATGCTGGTCAAATCAGAAAGTTATGAATTCGATTTTCTCACTTATTTATTGCAGAATCTTCCCCAAATTTGCAGAAAGTTTGTATGCAGGTATACTGTATACAAATAATGTATGGAATATACAAAACATAAATTAGATAAATTTGCAGAAATTTCAGTAATTGTTAATTCATGCTAGACAAATCACAAAGTTATATATTCGATTTTCTCACTTATTTATAGCAGAATCTCCCCCAAATTTGCAGCAGGTTTGTATACAGGTATACTGTATACAAATCTCTCATGAATTATACAAAACATGAATTAAATAATTTTGCAGAAATTGCAGTAATTGATAATTCATGCTGGTCAAATCAGAAAGTTATGAATTCGATTTTCTCACTTATTTAATGCAGAATCTTCCCTAAATTTGCAGAAGGTTTGTATGCAGGTATACTGTATACAAATCAGGTATGAAATATACAAAACATAAATTATATAAATTTGCAGAAATTTCAGTAATTGTTAGTTCATGCTAGACAAATCAGAAAGTTATATATTCGATTTTCTCACTTATTTAAAGCTGAATCTCCCCCAAATTTGCAGCAGGTTTGTATACAGGTATACTGTATACAAATCCCTCATGAAATTTACAAAACATGAATTAAATAATTTTGCAGAAATTGCAGTAATTGATCATTCATGTTTGTCAAATCTGAAAGTTGTATATTCGATTTTCTCACTTATTTAAAGCAGAATCTTCCTCAAATTTGCAGAAGGTTTGTATGCAGGTATACTGTATACAAATCTCTCATGAAATATACAAAACATGAATTAAATAATTTTGAAGAAATTGCAGTAATTGATAATTCATGCTGGTCAAATCAGAAAGTTATGAATTCGATTTTCTCATATTAAATGCAGAATCTTCCCTAAATTTGCAGAAGGTTTGTATGCAGGTATACTGTATACAAATCAGGTATGAAATATACAAAACATAAATTAGATAAATTTGCAGAAATTTCAGTAATTGTTAGTTCATGCTAGACAAATCAGAAAGTTATATATTCGATTTTCTCTATTATTTAAAGCAGAATCTCCCCCAAATTTGCAGCAGGTTTGTATATAGGTATACTGTATACAAATCTCTCATGAAATATACAAAACATGAATTAAATAATTTTGCAGAAATTGCAGTAATTGAAAATTCATGCTGGTCAAATCAGAAAGTTATGAATTCGATTTTCTCACTTATTTAATGCAGAATCTTCCCTAAATTTGCAGAAGGTTTATATGCAGGTATACTGTATACAAATAACGTATGAAATATACAAAACATAAATTAGCTAAATTTGCAGAAATTTCAGTAATTGTTAATTCATGCTAGACAAATCAGAAAGTTATATATTCGATTTTCTCACTTATTTAAAGCAGAATCTCCCCCAAATTTGCAGTAGGTTTGTATACAGGTATACTGTATACAAATCACTTATAAAATATACAAAATATAAATTAGCTGAATTTGCAGAAATTTCAGTAATTGTTAATTCATGCTAGACAAATCAGAAAGTTATATATTCGATTTTCTCACTTATTTAAAGCAGAATCTCCCCCAAATTTGCAGCAGGTTTGTATACAGGTATACTGTATACAAATCTCTCATGAAATATATAAAACATGAATTAAATAATTTTGCAGAAATTGCAGTAATTGATAATTCATGCTGGTCAAATCAGAAAGTAATGAATTCGATTTTCTCACTTATTTAATGCAAAATCTTCCCTAAATTTGCAGAAGGTTTGTATGCAGGTATACTGTATACAAATCAGGTATGAAATATACAAAACATAAATTTGATAAATTTGCAGAAATTTCAGTAATTGTTGGTTCATGCTAGACAAATCAGAAAGTTATATATTCGATTTTCTCTATTATTTAAAGCAGAATCTCCCCCAAATTTGCAGCAGGTTTGTATGCAGGTATACTGTATACAAATCTCTCATGAAATATACAAAACATGAATTAAATAATTTTGCAGAAATTGCAGTAATTGATAATTCATGCTGGTCAAATCAGAAAGTTATGAATTCGATTTTCTCACTTATTTATTGCAGAATCTTCCCTAAATTTGCAGAAGGTTTGTATGCAGGTATACTGTATACAAATAACGTATGAAATATACAAAATATAAATTAGATAAATTCGCAGAAATTTCAGTAATTGTTAGTTCATGCTAGACAAATCAGAAAGTTATGAATTCGATTTTCTCACTTATTTAAAGCAGAATCTCCCCCAAATTTGCAGCAGGTTTGTATGCAGGTATACTGTATACAAATCTCTCATGAAATATACAAAACATGAATTAAATAATTTTGCAGAAATTGCAGTAATTGATAATTCATGCTGGTCAAATCAGAAAGTTATGAATTCGATTTTGTCACTTGTGTAATGCAGAATCTTCCCTAAATTTGCAGAAGGTTTGTATGTAGGTATACTGTATACAAAGCAGGTATGAAATATACAAAACATAAATCAGCTAAATTTTCAGAAATTTCAGTAATTGTTAATTCATGCTAGACAAATCAGAAAGTTATATATTCGATTTTCTCACTTATTTAAAGCAGAATCTTCCCTAAATTTGCAGCAGGTTTGTATACAGGTATACTGTATACAAATCAGGTATGAAATATACAAAACATAAATTAGGTAAATTTGCAGAAATTTCAGTAATTGTTAATTCATGCTAGACAAATCAGAAAGTTATATATTCGATTTTCTCACTTATTTAAAGCAGAATCTCCCCCTAATTTGCAGCAGGTTTGTATGGAGGTATACTGTATACTAATCTCTCATGAAATATACAAAACATGAATTAAATAATTTTGCAGAAAGTGCAGTAATTGATAATTCATGCTGGTCAAATCAGAAAGTTATGAATTCGATTTTCTCACTTATTTAACGCAGAATCTTCCCTAAATTTGCAGAAGGTTTGTATGCGGGTATACTGTATACAAATCTCTCATGAAATATACAAAACATGAATTAAATAATTTTGCAGAAATTGCAGTAATTGATAATTCAAGCTGGTCAAATCAGAAAGTTATGAATTCGATTTTCTCACTTATTTAATGCAGAATCTTCCCTAAATTTGCAGAAGGTTTGTATGCAGGTATACTGTATACAAATCAGGTATGAAATATACAAAACATAAATTTGCTAAATTTGCAGAAATTTCAGTAATTGTTAATTCATGCTAGACAAATCAGAAAGTTATATATTCGATTTTCTCACTTATTTAAAGCAGAATCTCCCCCAAATTTGCAGCAGGTTTGTATACAGGTATACTGTATACAAATCTCTCATGAAATATACAAAACATGAATTAAATAATTTTGCAGAAATTGCAGTAATTGATAATTCATGCCGGTCAAATCAGAAAGTTATGAATTCGATTTTCTCACTTATTTAATGCAGAATCTTCCCCAAATTTGCAGAAGATTTGTATGCAGGTATACTGTATACAAATCAGGTATGAAATATACAAAACATAAATTAGATAAATGTGCAGAAATTTCAGTAATTGTTAATTCATGCTAGACAAATCAGAAAGTTATATATTCGTATTTCTCCCTTATTTAAAGCTGAATCTCCCCCAAATTTGCAGCAGGTTTGTATACAGGTATACTGTATACAAATTATACAGGTATACTGTATACAAATCTCTCATGAAATATACAAAACATGAATTAAATAATTTTGCAGAAATTGCAGTAATTGATAATTCATGCTGGTCAAATCAGAAAGTTATGAATTCGATTTTCTCACTTATTTAATGCAGAATCTTCCTTAAATTTGCAGAAGGTTTGTATGCAGGTATATTGTATACAAACCAGGTATGAAATATACAAAACATAAATTAGCTAAATTTGCAGAAATTTCAGTAATTGTTAATTCATGCTAGATAAATCTGAAAGTTATATATTCGATTTTCTCACTTATTTAAAGCAGAATCGCACCCAAATTTGCAGCAGGTTTGTATACAGGTATACTGTATACAAATCTCTCATGAAATCTACAAAACATAAATCAGATAAATTTCCAGATATTGATAATTCATGCTTGTCAAATCAGAAAGTTATATATTCGATTTTCCATTAGATAAATTTGCAGAAATATCAGTGACTGATAAATTATACTGGTCAACTCGGAAAGTTAATACTCGAATTTCTCACTTATTGAAGACTTATTCGTAGTCAAATATTTGTATTTAGGCATACTGTTCATACTAATTCCAACATAGCGAGACGTGGGAGTAATTCTAATAGTGATCATTTTAATCCCCAGGTCCTGAAATATCGTGATCTGATCGCCGCTCGAAGAAACGATTTACGGGATTTCCAGCACTCGCTTTTTCTACATGTGAATTTTTAAACGCATCCAAACGTCTTGGCTTGGCATTGAAAGCCTGGCCGAGGTCAAGTGCAATTTCAATAGAGAGCATTTGACAAAAAAGTGCGTACGTGACTCTCCAGCCGGCAGACCTTGAACGCTCAATTGCCCAGATCTTTGTGGTTTGAAGATGCAGTCCCGCTTTTTCGTGATATTGCCGGCGAAAGCTGTCCTAGGGCTCCCAGAATTGGGCAGTGCAACCACCAAGGGGGCCGCCTTCACCACCCGCAAGAAGAATTTCGAAAATCGCCTGGGAACTTCTCAAAAACTTCACCCACGCATTTACACACTGGAAACTACCTGGGTGAGGCTTCAATCAACGAGGGATGTTTCTCAAAGGTATGATTTTATTGTATTTCGTTAAAATTGCACGTTTTACGCTTCAAAATTGGCTCAAAAATGTTCAATTCCAATTGTTTTATAATCTACAAATTCATGTGTCATAATTTGTTCCAAATGACTTAAAAATTGAACGAAATTATTGCACACAATTCGTGTAATAAGTTTTCATACAAAACGCATGTTTGAATAGTACAGTATTTAACTGCGCGTTATTTAAACATAATAATAATTCGCAACATTTTCACATTAATTTTTATGGTTGATTTAAAAAATACATTTCCCATTGTCTTAAAACGAAATCACATCGATTACTAATATATTCAAATTAAACACGATTTGCTTGAAATGAATCTTCATTATTGGCGTTAAAATGATTCCACTGGTATGTGCGCAGACCTCGATGATAGAACCTGATGCCACAACCCAAAATTTCAATCAATATGGGATTTCTAAATTCAGTGGAGGTTGTGCCAGTTAATTTAATCTATATGCCTCCGATAACAACGAAACACATCTCACTGTAGAAATATTTATCTTTTAGAACCTTCGTTGCACCGGTAAATGGACCAACTGTTTACAACGCAGAACCAATGAAAATTTGTGGGCTTGGTGTAACGGTTATTACCTCCGTTGACACTTTACTGGATTGAGCGGATTACTTCAAAGATTTGCAAGGTAGGAATGTTCAGTTATATTCGAGCCATTGAAAAGCAGACTGCTGTAACTCCATTGTGTTATTTCTGGATAAGTCCAGAAATATACAACAGACAACATACGAGGGATATATTTCTCAACTTATCTTAATTAAAAAAATGGACTTGCACTACTCCGGATTTCATTCACTCGTCTATCACACGTTTATATGTTAGCTTATACTGACCATTGTAAGCCGTTTAGCGTAAACAAATAAGTTACTATTACTATTACACAGCAAATTCCAAACAATCGGGTGTATTGCGTATCAAAAAATGTTAGCAGTCATAAATGTATCTGGCATTTTAATGCGATGCTGTCAAGTTACGTACATATTACTGCTAACGTTTTTTGATACGCAATACACCTGAATGTTACCCAAAATTTTTGTCGTAATAGAATTTGGATTCATTCACACAATTTTAATTCTCGCCAAATTCTTTAAATCACAATAACTTGTTAAATTGCTAAAATTTTTGTCGTAATAGAATTGGGATTCATTCACACAATTATAATTCTCGCCAAATTCTTTAAATCACAATAACTTGTTAAATTGCTTGTATTAATAATTATTATAATAATTTGAAATATTTTAGGAAAAGCCTTCGTTGGATTGGTAAATGGGATATCAACGAGACCCGAAAGTATTTGCGACCTCCCAGGGGACTGCCGGCACCGCAGAAATCTTCATCGCAGCCAATTTCGCAGCAACAACGTATCTACAAGTCATCGGATCAGATTCTAAAGGTAGGAACTTTAATTTCTAATAACGTCAACTAGCTATGAATAATGCCATGTAATATTTTGTCTCCACGAGAGCCGATTGTGTCAGAGTTTAGCTTGCAACATTCATCCACTCTGTTGCCGGTTCTTGTCGACAATTTGCATTCATCACTGCCTTCGTGTTGTGCGAAGAAATTTACCTTGAATTAACGAATTAATAAATAAACGCAATTGACAAGCATTATTCATAATTAGTAACATTTGAAACGTCAATATTTTAATTGTTAGTTCTAAAATCCATGTGTCTGAATCAAGTTCAATCGACAAATATTTACTTTCATGGGCAAATTAAAAGGTGCGCTTTAAAATTAACAATTATACGCATTCATATCTTCATATATTGAAGCACTACAATATTTACAGCAGTTAATTTTTGTCTAATCATGTTATACATTCGCTTTTCTCACTTATTTATAACGGAATCTCTGTGAAATTTGCAGAAGAAGTGTCTGCAAATCTGGTATGAAATATACAAAACACGATCAATTTTCAATCAATTCATAGTGGTCAATTCAAAAAGTTATACACTCAATTTTCTCACTTATTTAAAGCGGAATCTTTCTTAAATTTGCAGAATTGTCTGCATTTACACTGTATACAAATCTGGCTTGAAATATACAAAACATGAATTAATTAAACTTACAGAACTAAAAGTTAAAAGTTAAAAATATAAGTTGCGAAGATATAGACAATTGACCATATTGCCAGCAAGGCCATATTGGCTGCAGTTACCTTACATTTTGAAAATATCAATAATAATACTGATGAGCACTAGTTTGAATATTATGCGTGTTTTGCGATACAAAAATGTACGTGAATTTTCCATATGATTTGCTTAAAAATATCTGCAAATATATGGGTCTATTCGAAGTTTATTAATTAATGTATATATTTTAGTTTATGCTTGTTACATTTTTTAGCATTTAAAATTTTGCAGGTCTTTGCAAGTCGTCTAATTGGGTCGAAATAACGATCTCTAAACCAATGTCTTGCATTTTCCTGAAAAAAAAATTTTGAAACAATTAATTACGCTCACAAAAATTTAAAATTTTCAAAAACGGAAATAACGATCTGTAAAACAATGTCTTGCATTTTCCTGAAAAAAAATTCTAGCCCCAGCGGTTCTCGAGATATGCGCCCTCAAACTTGGAAATTTAAAAAAATAGCAAAAATAGGCTATTAAAATTAAACTTCTAAACGAACGGTCCAATCTCGATGCCGATAGTCTCATTCGATTCAGGGGAGTCATACGGTTCATACCAGACCACACTTGATATACTTTGGAAGACGTTTTAATTTTCGAAAATTTCGAAAATGACGCGTTTTTTGCCATCTCGATGAAATTCCATTTCGAGAACGCCTTAACCGATTTGGACGAAATTTTGAGGGGTCATAGAGGGCCCCAATACAAGCACAATGAGCCATAGTGGGCACGTGTGGGCGATCGCATTTGTACAGGGGGGCCTTAAGAAGAGGGAAATATTTGTCAAAAATACGTACTTTTTTCACGAAAAGCGTAATAACTCGGGGAGTTTTGGGAGTACGAGAATGGACGAGTTCTCAAAATATGCGCCATATACGGGGCTAAGTCCCCATAGAATGATTTGAAAATGTGCCGCTTGGTAGAGCACCCAGTTGGGAAAACGTGAAATCAATGATTTTCCGATCAAATCGACTAAAAAAAAAATCCGGAAAATCGCGATTTTTCGACTTGCTTCAAATGACCTTAGAGGCACATGCCTAGACTAATTGGACCCTCCCGATTCCAATGAGCACACATTCAGCCTCCTAGCCCCAGCGGTTCTCGAGATATGCGCCCTCAAAGTTGGGAAATTTAAAAAAATAGCAAAAAGGGCTATTAAAATTAAACTTCTAAACGAACGGTCCAATCTCGATGCCGATAGTCTCATTCGATTCAGGGGAGTCATACGGTTCATACCAGACCACACTTGATATACTTTGGAAGACGTTTTAATTTTAGAAAATTTCGAAAATGACGCGTTTTTTGCCATCTCGATGAAATTCCATTTCGAGAACGCCTTAACCGATTTGGACGAAATTTTGAGGGGTCATAGAGGGCCCCAATACAAGCACAATGAGCCATAGTGGGCACGTGTGGGCGATCGCATTTGTACAGGGGGGCCTTAAGAAGAGGGAAATATTTGTCAAAAATACGTACTTTTTTCACGAAAAGCATAATAACTCGGGGAGTTTTGGGAGTACGAGAATGGACGAGTTCTCAAAATATGCGCCATATACGGGGCTAAGTCCCCATAGAATGATTTGAAAATGTGCCGCTTGGTAGAGCACCCAGTTGGGAAAACGTGAAGTCGATGATTTTCCGATCAAATCGACTAAAAAAAAAATCCGAAAAATCGCGATTTTTCGACTTGCTCCAAATGACCTTAGAGGCACATGCCTAGACTAATTGGACCCTCCCGATTCCAATGAGCACACATTCAGCCTCCTAGCCCCAGCGGTTCTCGAGATATGCGCCCTCAAAGTTGGGAAATTTAAAAAAATAGCAAAACAGGGCTATTAAAATTAAACTTCTAAACGAACGGTCCAATCTCGATGCCGATAGTCTCATTCGATTCAGGGGAGTCATACGGTTCATACCAGACCACACTTGATATACTTTGGAAGACGTTTTAATTTTCGAAAATTTCGAAAATGACGCGTTTTTTGCCATCTCGATGAAATTCCATTTCGAGAACTCCTTAACCGATTTGGACGAAATTTTGAGGGGTCATAGAGGGCCCCAATACAAGCACAATGAGCCATAGTGGGCCCATGTGGGCGATCGCATTTGTACATGGGGGCCTTAAGAAGAGGGAAATATTTGTCAAAAATACGTACTTTTTTCACGAAAAGCGTAATAACTCGGGGAGTTTTGGGAGTACGAGAATGGACGAGTTCTCAAAATATGCGCCATATACGGGGCTAAGTCCCCATAGAATGATTTGAAAATGCTCCGCTTGGTAGAGCACCCAGTTGGGAAAACGTGAAATCGATGATTTTCCGATCAAATCGACTAAAAATAAAATCCGAAAAATCGCGATTTTTCGACTTTCTCCAAATGACCTTAGAGGCACATGCCTAGACTAATTGGACCCTCCCGATTCCAATGAGCACACATTCAGCCTCCTAGCCCCAGCGGTTCTCGAGATATGCGCCCTCAAAGTAGGGAAATTTAAAAAAATAGCAAAAAAGGGCTATTAAAATTAAACTTCTAAACGAACGGTCCAATCTCGATGCCGATAGTCTCATTCGATTCAGGGGAGTCATACGGTTCATACCAGACCACACTTGATATACTTTGGAAGACGTTTTAATTTTAGAAAATTTCGAAAATGACGCGTTTTTTGCCATCTCGATGAAATTCCATTTCGAGAACGCCTTAACCGATTTGGACGAAATTTTGAGGGGTCATAGAGGGCCCCAATACAAGCACAATGAGCCATAGTGGGCACGTGTGGGCGATCGCATTTGTACAGGGGGGCCTTAAGAAGAGGGAAATATTTGTCAAAAATACGTACTTTTTTCACGAAAAGCATAATAACTCGGGGAGTTTTGGGAGTACGAGAATGGACGAGTTCTCAAAATATGCGCCATATACGGGGCTAAGTCCCCATAGAATGATTTGAAAATGTGCCGCTTGGTAGAGCACCCAGTTGGGAAAACGTGAAATCGATGATTTTCCGATCAAATCGACTAAAAAAAAAATCAGAAAAATCGCGATTTTTCGACTTGCTCCAAATGACCTTAGAGGCACATGCCTAGACTAATTGGACCCTCCCGATTCCAATGAGCACACATTCAGCCTCCTAGCCCCAGCGGTTCTCGAGATATGCGCCCTCAAAGTTGGGAAATTTAAAAAAATAGCCAAAAAGGGCTATTAAAATTAAACTTCTAAACGAACGGTCCAATCTCGATGCCGATAGTCTCATTCGATTCAGGGGAGTCATACGGTTCATACCAGACCACACTTGATATACTTTGGAAGACGTTTTAATTTTCGAAAATTTCGAAAATGACGCGTTTTTTGCCATCTCGATGAAATTCCATTTCGAGAACGCCTTAACCGATTTGGACGAAATTTTGAGGGGTCATAGAGGGCCCCAATACAAGCACAATGAGCCATAGTGGGCCCATGTGGGCGATCGCATTTGTACAGGGGGGCCTTAAGAAGAGGGAAATATTTGTCAAAAATACGTACTTTTTTCACGAAAAGCGTAATAACTCGGGGAGTTTTGGGAGTACGAGAATGGACGAGTTCTCAAAATATGCGCCATATACGGGGCTAAGTCCCCATAGAATGATTTGAAAATGTGCCGCTTGGTAGAGCACCCAGTTGGGAAAACGTGAAATCGATGATTTTCCGATCAAATCGACTAAAAAAAAATCAGAAAAATCGCGATTTTTCGACTTGCTCCAAATGACCTTAGAGGCACATGCCTAGACTAATTGGACCCTCCCGATTCCAATGAGCACACATTCAGCCTCCTAGCCCCAGCGGTTCTCGAGATATGCGCCCTCAAAGTTGGGAAATTTAAAAAAATAGCCAAAAAGGGCTATTAAAATTAAACTTCTAAACGAACGGTCCAATCTCGATGCCGATAGTCTCATTCGATTCAGGGGAGTCATACGGTTCATACCAGACCACACTTGATATACTTTGGAAGACGTTTTAATTTTCGAAAATTTCGAAAATGACGCGTTTTTTGCCATCTCGATGAAATTCCATTTCGAGAACGCCTTAACCGATTTGGACGAAATTTTGAGGGGTCATAGAGGGCCCCAATACAAGCACAATGAGCCATAGTGGGCCCATGTGGGCGATCGCATTTGTACAGGGGGGCCTTAAGAAGAGGGAAATATTTGTCAAAAATACGTACTTTTTTCACGAAAAGCGTAATAACTCGGGGAGTTTTGGGAGTACGAGAATGGACGAGTTCTCAAAATATGCGCCATATACGGGGCTAAGTCCCCATAGAATGATTTGAAAATGTGCCGCTTGGTAGAGCACCCAGTTGGGAAAACGTGAAATCGATGATTTTCCGATCAAATCGCCTAAAAAAAAAATCCGAAAAATCGCGATTTTTCGACTTGCTCCAAATGACCTTAGAGGCACATGCCTAGACTAATTGGACCCTCCCGATACCAATGAGCACACATTCAGCCTCCTAGCCCCAGCGGTTCTCGAGATATGCGCCCTCAAAGTTGGGAAATTTAAAAAAATAGCCAAAAAGGGCTATTAAAATTAAACTTCTAAACGAACGGTCCAATCTCGATGCCGATAGTCTCATTCGATTCAGGGGAGTCATACGGTTCATACCAGACCACACTTGATATACTTTGGAAGATGTTTTAATTTTCGAAAATTTCGAAAATGACGCGTTTTTTGCCATCTCGATGAAATTCCATTTCGAGAACGCCTTAACCGATTTGGACGAAATTTTGAGGGGTCATAGAGGGCCCCAATACAAGCACAATGAGCCATAGTGGGCACGTGTGGGCGATCGCATTTGTACAGGGGGGCCTTAAGAAGAGGGAAATATTTGTCAAAAATACGTACTTTTTTCACGAAAAGCGTAATAACTCGGGGAGTTTTGGGAGTACGAGAATGGACGAGTTCTCAAAATATGCGCCATATACGGGGCTAAGTCCACATAGAATGATTTGAAAATGTGCCGCTTGGTAGAGCACCCAGTTGGGAAAACGTGAAATCGATGATTTTCCGATCAAATCGACTAAAAAAAAAATCCGAAAAATCGCGATTTTTCGACTTGCTCCAAATGACCTTAGAGGCACATGCCTAGACTAATTATACCCTCCCGATTCCAATGAGCACACATTCAGCCTCCTAGCCCCAGCGGTTCTCGAGATATGCGCCCTCAAAGTTGGGAAATTTAAAAAAATAGCAAAAAAGAGCTATTAAAATTAAACTTCTAAACGAACGGTCCAATCTCGATGCCGATAGTCTCATTCGATTCAGGGGAGTCATACGGTTCATACCAGACCACACTTGATATACTTTGGAAGACGTTTTAATTTTCGAAAATTTCGAAAATGTTTTGCATTTTCCTGAAGACAATTATAGGGAAAAATTACGCTCACAAAAGTTTTAAATTTTCAAAGACCGATAGAACGATCTCTAAATCAATGTCTTGCATTTTCCTGAATAATATTTTGTCAAAAAATAATTACGCTTACAAAAATTTTAAATCTTCAAAGACCGAAATAACGATAAATGACTGATGACTTACACTGGTCAAATTGGTAAGTTAATACCTCGATTTTCTCACTTATTTAAGACATACTCATGGTCAAATTTTCAGGGGTTTTGTATTCAGGTATATTGTATAGAGATCAGGCATAAAATTTTCAAAATATTAATTAGATAAATTTTCAGAAGTGTCAGTGACTGATAACTTACACTGGTCAAATTGGAAAGTTAATACCTCGATTTTCTCATTTATTTAAGACATACTCCAGGTCAAATTTTAAGGTCATTTGTATTCAGGCATACTGTATACAGATCTGGTATAAAATTTCCAAAATATCCAATTAGATAAATTTGCAGATATTGATAATTCATTCTGGTCAAATCAGAAAGTTATATACTCGATTTGCTCACTTATTTAATTCAGAATCATCCTTAAATTTGCAGAAGAATTGTATGCAAGTATACTGTATACAAATCTGTCACGAAACATACAAAACATGAATTAATTAAATTTGCAGAAATTTCAGTAATTGATAATTCATGCTAGTCAAATCAGAAAGTTACATATTCGTTTTTCTCACTTATTTAAAGTGGCATCTTCCTCAAATTTGCTGAAAAATTGTATACAAGTATACTATATACAAATCAACTATGAAATATACCACATATAAATTTGATAAATTTTCAGAAAATTCAGTAATTCATAAATATAGTTTATTCATGCTGGTGAAATCAGAAAGTTATATGTTCGATTTTCTCACTTATTTAAAGCTGAATCTTCCTCAAATTTGGTATGGAATATACAAAACATGAATTAATTAAATTTACAGAAATTCAAATTAATTTAAAAATTTAAGTTGCAGTGATAAAGACAATTAACATTTTGCCAGCATGGCCTTATTCATCTTAAAATTTGAAAATGTCAATAATAATACCTAGGGCACTAGTTTGAATATTTTGCGGTTTATGCGCTACAAAATTTTAAAAGATTAATATTAAGTGAGCGTAAATTTTCTAAATGATTTGCTTAAAAATATATGCAGATATAACACAAGTTTCGGTCTATTCGAAGTTTATTAATTAATGTATATATTTTAGTTTATGCGTGTTATATTTTTTAGCAGGTATAATTTTACAAGTCTCTGCAAGCTTATCTGCTTATCTGGAATGCATTGTATCCTCGCTCGGCGAGCGAACGTATTTTCCCAAAAAAGTGACCGAAGCGGGGCTACGGTTGGCCCGGCGGTCGAGCGGGGTAATCGTTTCTCCGCAGTCGCCTGTGAATCTTCGACGCGCTCACAGTTTTGCATGTGCTAGGTGCATTATTCACAACGAAATCAATTAAGGAAATTACTAATTAATAATTTATTGTTTCAGAACGATTGCTGGGATGCGTCTTCAACATTCCGACTTGCGAAATCCACTGGAAACTCGAAATCGCCCCTCGAATTGCCACCCACGCACCCATTAGAGCCCCAAATTCACACAGAAGACACGACTTCGATGGAAGATGTTATTAAGGTAATCTATTGATTGTTTTGCGAAATTTGCGTGATATTCTGCACTTTTTAGTTTTTCTATCGGTGCATAAAATCACATCACATTTCTAATAATCATCATTTCACACTTCCCATATGAAAATCTTTTCTAATTACCCCAAAATGGCTTAAAGCCTAATTAAATGAACGTGGAATATTCGAGAATTTCCTATCCAAAGCGGACCCATTGTCCTGCGATCACAATGGGTTCGCTTTGGCTGGCAAAAAAAGTGATCTCATTTCAATAGGCTTTGAAAACATTTTTCAATCTTTAGTGCGGCTCGATTTAATTAATTTGTGCGACATTACAAATGCAATTCAAATGATTTAATAATAATTAAATTGCATTTTAATTGTTCCTAAACATTTTCGCTTGGTCTGAAAAACACATGAATGATAAATGTTGAAAATTTATACTTGAAAAAAAAAAACTATTTTTGAATTCATTCGAATCTTTCAAATCTGCGTAGACACATGGTTGTGCTGCGCCCCTTAAACCGTGCGAAAGAATGAGAATTCTAATATGTTTGTATTATTTTAGGACGCATCGTTGAAACTGTAAATTGATTATCATCCCGACCGAGAAGTATTTGCTGCAGCGGCCACCGTTTAAATATTCATCGGACCCAATTTTGCTACATCAATCTTCAAGTCTGCAGTCTGATTCAATAGGTAGGAATTTTCATTTCAACTAACCACAACTAAATCAATTTGCAAATAACTGGTACATAAAATTTTGCCCCATCAATACTGAAAAATTACTGCGATTATGCGAAAATTACTGCGAATAATGTTACATATAAATTTGCAAGTAACGATGGTACAAAATATTTTCAGCCATCGATACTAACAAAAACCTGCAACGGTCGCATCCAATTTTGTCTGCACGAGGTGTACTTTTAAAATTTACATAAATTCATTTAATATTAGTCGATACAGATAAATATTCTCGATGTTGCCTGGAAATTTTTCCAACTTTAATTTCAATTTGCTTCCAAAAACCAACCAAACATGTCTCGATTTTACAATATTTTTTAATATTTCAGAACAACAATTACCTTCGCTGAATTGGTAAAAGGACCATCTATTAATGCAATGCAGAACTCACGTGAATTTGTTTACCTGGCGAGAAATAGCGATCATCTCCGATGGTGACTTCACCGAACCAAGTTTCGCATTTCGTCGGAGGAATTATAAGGTAGGATTTTTTAATATTTATAACATCTAGTTATGAATAATGTCGCCATCGTCAATAAGTTTTCTGTGTTAAAAATAATTTGTTTTCAATTGAGCAACATTATTCAAAACTATTAATTAATGCGTCGATATTTTTCAATCTTCGGTTATAAACTTTATTTATATGTAAATGAAACTTGATCTTGGGCGATACTCTGTTAATTTTAATTTGCATGCATAAATGTTGCAATCTAAACACTTGGGTCCAATGTTCAAACAATAACATAAAAACCCTATTTGCTTGGATTGAATTTTGCATTATTGGCGTTAAACTAATTCCAGTGGTGTGCAAGCTGACCGTAAGTGTATATAATTCATTAATTCAATTAAAATCGGATTCCTAAATTGAGCCGGGCTTGCACCAGTTATCATGTGGGCGATGACTAAGATCGCATACAAACAGTAACTGTTGGAATCTTCCAATTGTAGGTGAGACCAGTTAAACTTGGTAGAACCCATCGCAGTTATGTATCTGAATTGATGCAACTAAATATTTTTTCAGGCTTGGTGTTACGTACGTACAAATTATGTTACATATAAATTTGCAAGTAACGATGGTACAAAATATTTTGAGCCATCGATACTAACAAATAACTGCGACGGTTGCATCTAAATAGACATGTATACTGCTGCTTATTTATTAATTTGCATACCTACAAAATTGCTCTGAACAATAATTATCTAACATAATTTCTAACATTGCGCAGACTTTTAAAATTTGCATTGCTAATAAATTTATTTAAAATTAATAGATACTTGCAAAATTTTTACACTTTAATTTCAATTTGCTTCCAAAAAACGACCAAACATGTATCACTGTTAATATAATTTTCAATTTTTCAGAACAAATACCTTCGTTGAATTGGTAAATGGACCATCTGTTAATGCAACGCAGAACTGATGTGAATTTGTTTACCTGCCGAGGAACAGCGATTATCTCCGATGGTTACTTCACCGAACCAACCTTCGCTTCACAGTTTTGCAAATCATCGGAGGAATTATAAGGTAGGATTTTTTTTATTATTACACCTAGTTATGAATAATGTTATTATTTAACAAGTTTTCTGTATTAAAAATAACTTTTTTTCGATTGACCAACATTATTCAAAACTATTAATTTGTGTGTCGATCGATTTTTTACTTACCTTTATTTATATCCAAATTAAATTTAATCGGGGGCGATATTTTAACGGTTTTTAATTTTAATTATGCATGCATAAATGGTGCAATCTAAATTCTTCAATTATATTTGTATTCAATTACGATTGATTCAAAGTCAAACACACCCCTATACCCATTTTGACTACTTACCATAATGTTGCATCGCTCGCCTTATACTAATTTTAATGCTTGGATCAGATTTTAGCAAAATAGCATTTATTAATTTTGTGTTCTAAACAAAGTAACATTAAAACTTTAACATACACATTGAAACACATATTTCAGAAACAACTCAAGTCACACATCTAGTTTTTAAATAATTAAATAAATATTAATTAGTCACGAACTAAGATTGTCTGCTCTCAGTTGATATTTTCAGAGGGTACAATACACCTTTTAAATATTAGAATAAGTTTCTTTTTGCGCTCAATCAAAAGAACTACATCTTTTATGCGCCATTCTATGTATAATTCAAATACGTATAACCAAAAGTGGACTTGGGCGATTTCTGAAATCAGCGATTCTTGTAATAATTCATTATTTTAATAGGTGCTTATGTTTTAGGAAAGAATAATTGCTTCGTTGAATTGGTAAATGGAACATCATTGAGAGACGAAAGTATATGCAGCCTTCTAGGACTGCCGGCACCGCAGAAATCGTCATCGAAGCCAATTTCTCAGCAACGATCTTCAAGACTGCCGGTGGATTCTAAAGGTAGGAACTTTAATTTCTAATAACCGCATCTAGTTATGAATAATGCCGTGTAATATTTTGTCTCCAAGACAACTGATTGTATCCAAGTTTGCTTTGAAACATTCATCCAGCAGCCAAGAAATTGGTCTCTAATGATTGGTAAATATGTATACCACTACAATAATTTTTGTTGTGCAATTTACAAGCATTATTCATAACAAGAAACATTTGGAGTGTTAATATTTTAATTCTTGGTTCAAAAATCTACCAGTGTCCAAATCAAATTCAATGGACAATAATTGCTTTTATAGTCATATTATTAAGCGCGCTTTTAAATGAAACAATATACACATATCAGATTTCTGATCACTTTCGTTTTCAATTATTTGCGTAGGTACTTTAAGTAAATATTCCTCTGAGCTCTGAGCTTCATTTTTTCTGCACCAATAATCACCCAATTTCTTAATTTATCTAATCTAACGGTACAGAGACGGACCACGATTAGAAATAATTATTAATTTAATTGGGTCGCATATCATGTATTTTACTTGGAACACTTACCGTTTTGCTTCACTCAGAGCCTTGAAGGATAGCCTATAATGTTTAAGATAGTTTGCGTAGGTACTTTAAGTAAATGTTCCTCTCTGTGTGTTCGAGTAATATGCTTGTGCAGTTTGTACAAACTACCCAATTGTTATCTTCAGTTATCTAATCTAAAGGTACAGAGACGGACCAAGATAGAAATAATTGTTTAAAATGATCGGGTTCCGCGCCGTGCTTCAGGTCATTCATCTCTCCACTAGTTCATTTCAACCGCACTAACGTAACCAATACTTGGGCCCAGCTGGGGCTTGTCCAGCTATCTAACCGGACTGGTGTCTCAAGGGATATCGATTCGGCTGTTTTTACTGATGAAGAGATGATGATTTGCCAGTCCTTCTGAAGCGATCGCAAAGAGGTGCCGTTGTTCACAGGGAAGGCAGATATTCTCGTTACGGATTCAACATTTAAAAAAGTGCAAAAGGCGCAAAAGTTGCAAAAGTTGCAAAAGTTACTGCTTTGCTTTACTCGGACATTCACAGGACAGCCTCCTTTCACACAATTTTTGTAGGTCACTATGAAACAATTGATCAACTTTTGAACAAAGTCGTAACCTCATCAAATTTTCATAATTTAAACTTTATTGATCAATTACGAGTATATATTGAAATTTTGAGAAGGCATTCAATTAATTTCTCGGCTATGAAGATGGTAGAATACTAGATTTGTTATCTAGAGATAGCTGGTGCGAATCCAGTTTGGGGAATTAATTTTCTGCATACGTATTATTTCATTCAATTTTGCGCATTGCTTTCAATTAATATCAATACTCAATACTCTTTGAGTAAACAGTAGAGTTGTGAGAGCTGTCGATGCAGAAATTTATTGATTATTAAAGTTAATTCTGCAATCATGAAGATGGATAAAGCTGGATTAAATTCCAGGCGTTGCTGGTTGAAACCCAGCTTGTAGAAATAATGATCTACGATTTAATGAATTTAACTTTCATTTAGAGCGCAAATGGTTGCGCTAACATGTAAAAATTTACTCCTTTTAATGCCAGAACTTGGCGCTCAGTTTCACTTTAATTTTTTTATTAATCTGTGCTTATTTGTTTGTTTATTTTGTACACTTCAATTAAATAATTTCACATAAAGATTATTATTGGCGTTAACGACATAATTGCACATTTTGTATTCGCACTAATGTGTTTTAGTCAACAGTTCATTTTTATTTGCTTCAAACTTGCTTGGCTGTTGACATTCATACATTTTGTTCTATTGTGAACCTTAATCACAAGTTATTAATCATTTAGTTCTTATTAAAATTCGTTTGTAAGTTTATTTTCTTTTAATTATTATAACAAAGAACCACATTATACAATTCTTGCATTTATTAATATTACTCACATTAAATATATGACGCCTCTGTCATATATCTTATTATTTTATATATACATATGCTACTCTCTGTTTCCGAGTAATATGCTTGTGCAGTTTGTACTACCCAATTGTTATCTTCAGTTATCTAATCTAAAGGTACAGAGACAGACTAAGATAGAAATAATTGTTTAAAATTATTGGGTACCGCGCCGTGCTTCAGATCATTCATCTCTGCACTAGTTCATTTCACTGATATCGATTCGGCTGTTTTTACTGATGAAGAGATGATGATTTGCCAGTCCTTCTGAAGCGATCGCAAAGAGGTGCCGTTGTTCACAGGGAAGGCAGATATTCTCGTTACGGATTCAACATTTCAAAAAGTGCAAAAGTTGCAAAAGTTACTGCTTTGCTTCACTCGGAACCTCACAGCCTTGCATAATAATTTGCCCAAATTAATGTTTTATTGTCAAGTTTTTGGGTTTATTGGTTATTAGTCGGTTCATATTAAAAAACATCCATTTAGAGTAGAGTCGATTTTAGATTAGAAGTAGATTTAACTTGCCACGTTAAACTACCCCTCAAAAATTATCTAGTTTTTAGACATCTTTTCAAATGCAACTTATACAATGCAATTATTTTAAATAATCATATTCTTGCCACATGACTAGGTGTCATAAATACAATGAGAAATGCGATTATACATTCGTGATACATGTCGAAAAGACTTTAGGTATTGTGTGAGTGTTGATGTTGAGACTGATTGTTAATTAGGAAAAAGGCGGCCGCCGACTTTAGCGTTGTTTAACACTATAGCAATTTACTTGCTTAATTTGTCTTTCAGAAGACTCCTTGGTGTGTATGCTTGTTGTTATGTATATATGATAGAACCAGTTGCTGGTTTGTAGGTTCTGATATCTTAATGATATCATAGGTGTAGGTACAATTTCGTCTGAAATTGAACCAGTTGCTGGTTTTTAGGTTCTGATATCTTAATGATATCATAGGTGTAGGTACAATTTCGTCTGAAATTGGTTGATGGGGTGGGATTTTCTTAGACGCATGTCTTTGATATTATATTTGATATTAGCTTACTCCTGCGCTTATTATATTCGACCCGTCTAGGAAACAAGTTCATCTTGTTTATGTAACATGTATGTAAACGCATTTCTCATTGATAAAATATTTTCCATAGTGGGAATAAAAGTTGTTGATCAATTTATATGAACCAATTCATTGCCAATAATCTATTCAAATTTCATTTAATATGTGCAAGAATTTATAAATCACAGTCATTACGCGTTATATTTTTATAATTTTTTTACTTTTTTAAATTATTTAGTTTGTATAACAAAACTTGTCTTACTGCAATATTTCAAAGCAGTAATGTGTCACAGTTAATCATATCAGGAACTCGTAATTCGAAATGTTGTAATTGTATTAATAGTACAAATGAATTTTACGAATAATTAATAGACTAATAAATATTCAATAACCAACAATTCATTTAAATTGAATTGTCATTGACGCTTTTAATTATCTACCAAATCAATGTAAGTAACACATTATTGATTAGACCTAGCTTGCATGTGTTACTTTATCAATAAACATTATAAACAATTAACAAAGCACAGAAATATAATGCATTCATTATTATGCATTCAAAGTTTCAATTTTTCAATTAGTTTTCATGGAGTGTTAATTTTTCCATGTTTTTTGTTTTAATAATATATCTTTCACCCTAGCCAAGTGTTGGAATGTATTATTAAATTTTTTGTCAAAAAAAAAATCAGTGTTGGTTCAATTTAACACGGAATTAAATCGTGGAAAGCAATTTTTAAATTGCTGTGCCGATGGTTCTCAAAATTCTAAATTGCATTCATTTATTCAATTTAATGATTGAATGAGTTAATAATTATACAGAAAGAGAAGCTGGACAACTAATTCAATATAAACTAGATGTTTTGTTATTATATGAGCCAGTATAATAATGAGATTGATTGTTCTTGTAAGTTTAAATTTAATTTGTCGCTTAATAGACTAGCCATCTGTTAACCATAGATTCACGCGCTTATCAATTGTTAATACAGTGAACTTACAGTTTAGATGGGGGGTGCAGTATTCAATATACTAGATTAGGTTATAGGATGTATTCATTTTAGTCAACTTGGGGGTAAAGCGCACTTCAAATGTTTTTTTGTTTTATATGTATTTAGCTATAAGTTAGTTAACCACAAATTCTTGTATGTCTTAAGTTTTTTACTGCTTCTCAGTAGTTTTTACCCAATTGTTATCTTCAGTTATCTAATCTAAAGGTACAGAGACGGACCAAGATAGAAATAATTGTTTAAAATGATCGGGTACCGCGCCGTGCTTCAGATCATTCATCTCTCCACTAGTTCATTTCAACCGCACTAACGTAACCAATACTTGGGCCCAGCTGGGGCTTGTCCAGCTATCTAACCGGACTGGTGTCTCAAGGGATATCGATTCGGCTGTTTTTACTGATGAAGAGATGATGATTTGCCAGTCCTTCTGAAGCGATCGCAAAGAGGTGCCGTTGTTCACAAGGAAGGCAGATATTCTCGTTACGGATTCAATATTTGAAAAAATGCAAAAGGCGCAAAAGTGCAAAAGTTGCAAAAGTAACTTTGCTAACGTAATTAGTAAATTACAGACATACCAGTACTTGTGGTCACGCATAAATGAAATTGGACAGAAATCTGAAGTTGTGTATGTTGATTAGTTAGTTGTTTTGGTAGTTCTTAATAATCCTCGTACATACGGTTCACTTTTTGTACACCTCTTTTCTGTTTTCATGATCCATGCAATTGCGAGATGACGGTGAAGAACTTCTGATTGCCACCAACTTTCGAGGAACAAGACATAGGACTGGCTGGTAGCTGCAATGCAGACAGGACTCCACCCTTTCGTGCCGAAGTTGAAGTACATCAATGAACCCGTATCTTGGCAGATGAAGAATTGCAGTCGGATCCTCGAAAGACCTGCAGATATAAACGGTAAGTTATTTTCCTCAAATGTGCAAGCACATAGGAGCTGTCAACCGACTTGGTTCAATTAATGTGTTTATGCATATTGGTCACAAGAAGTCTAATAATGACGATATTACAAATATATTTTTTTAATCATTTGTGATTTTGGACGGCAAGTTATATAGGAAAAATAATTTTATTTTACATTATTATTTCATGATAGCTAAAATCTTTGTCAAGTATTCACAACACTACATAACTTGTTGTTAGTATTAATGCAATATATACAGCATTTGGAATGAACTGTACTATATATATTCATGTAAAATTTACAAAAAGTAAGATCATTTCGGCTGCTGAATATTTGGATGGAAGTTCTTTTGTTCCATCGTCGCACACCTTAAACCAATTTGAAAAAACAAGAATTTTAATATGTTTGTTTTATTTTAGGGCCCTTCATATGGAATTGCAACAAACTTACAAAGAACTAGACACCGAACTGGTAATTGCAGTGTAGACGGGACTCGACCCTTTCTTCCCGAAGTTGCAGTACATCAATGTTAACCAACAGCTTACCAGATGGAAGTTGCAGTTCTATCCAGAAAGAGCTTCGGATATAAAAGGTAAATTATTTGTATTTTCCTCAAATTTGCAATCACACAGGAGCTGTCAACGACTTGGTTGAAAAAATGTTTAAGCAGATCGGTCCAAAGAAGGCTAATAATGAGGATGTTACAAATATATTTTTTAATTATTTATAATTTTGGACGGCAAGTTACAGAGCATTCAAGAAAGCGGTGTCAACTATTCCAACAACAAAGTTATGACAAGAAATCACATTTTAAAAATTCTGGTTATATTATTTGCTTGTATCCTAGAAAACATTTCTGCAACGCTGCAAAACATATTCGATTTGCAGCTTGAACAGTGTCATTTAATAGTATCCAGCATTAAAGTTGACATCACTTTCTTTAACAGTCTGTATGTACGAAAAATTATTATGTCATGGCATCTTAAATTTACTTCAAGTTTCACAATATAAAATAACTTGAAGTTAGTGTTAACCATTAATGCAATATGTTTACGGCATTTAGAATTAATTGTAATATATTTATTCACATAAAATTTACTTAAAGTAACACAGCATTAATTTTGTTTAAGAATTCCGGTTTAAACTTGTCCATTACGAATAACATTTTCATTCAGTGATATATTGCATTAAACGAAAGAAATTTATAAATCCTTTTTCTATTTGAATGATATTTATTCATTTCGTAGCAGCATGAATTGTATTGTATTTACTCTAGACAAACCGTAACTCTGTATAAATAGTTTAGGCCAGTGGTTTCGAAACTTTTTCCGCTCACAGCGCCCTTTTTGAACTAAGGTTTTTCCAAACCTTCTCTAAGTTATATCATGACTAACTGTAATGGATCTTTTAAATATGTTATTTGGTATTATTGAAAGCCATCTCATTGTAAATGATGTCAGTCTGCAAAATACCCGGGTTAATTATTCTATTAGTTTATTGAACTTAATTATAAACCTTTTGCAATATTCTGCGTGGCACCCCTGGAAAGACGGCTCTCCAGGGTGCCCCGACGCACACTTGGGGAACCACTGGTTTAGGCAATACCTTGGTATGGTTTATTAATATTTGTTTGATACTAGCAGTGAAAGGATTTATATTCTTAACATTTTCGCAATCTAAAATTTAATGTATTTTTAGCTAATGGGCTTTTGCTGGAACCAGAATATCTGCAGGTGGATGACTACGATGACACTACTTCAACTTCCGATTACGATGCACTCGGATCTTGAACAACGTGGGAACCTAGATGACTTTGGATAGAAGACATCGGATCAAGAACATCGCTGAGGAGACTTTAGAAAATAGTTTAGCTGTAACCAAGTGATAAACTATTTTAGTATTGCATTCATATATTGCATTAAGTGTTCTTGAAATCTCCATGCAATAATAATTAATTAGTTGTAGATAAATAGACAATTCTTTGTTTATTACTTGGTTGTAGCTCGAAACTTATCCACACAAACTAATTATATGTAGATTTAATTCATAATATAGAGATAATAAGATATAATTCGTAATACAGAGATACTTGACAACATGAATTAGATTTTGTGGATAAGTAATTTTATTAATAGAATTAAATAATTTTAAGTGTAGGTATCCCCAAACTTGCGTAACCAACGACCTTTGTAATTTGCAGTTGCGTATGAAGGGTGGAAATTGCCAGAAAACTGCATTTCTCTTCATAACCATACACCTCAAACACACCCTTTGTTTTTATATTCGTTCATAATTTTTTTTTTTTTTTTATAAAGTTGTACTTATGCAATTTTCTAATTCGACTAACTTAAAATTCAAGTTATTTAAAAGTTTACAGAACTCAATAGTTACGTAACTTGGGGGCATGCCTGTATGTAGTAATGTTTTGATGACGCAATAATATTTAAAAAATTGATTCCTATCCCGTCCCAAATATATTTTTTTATTTATTCAAATGTTAATAACCCTGATGTGATTTTAAGATTCCAAATTTGTTTATCTGATTTTGATTAATGGTTGTCCAACCATATTACTTTTCATGCTTCAGACAATTTCAAAATTGTCTCGTCTTAAATCTAATTAAATTCCACATTTAGTCAATCGTTTGACCTTACTTTTTAATACGAATTCAATTGTATTTTGCAAGGGTTATTGAGGTTTGAATATTTGATTCGTAATGTGACTTGGTACATATAAATATTTTTTAAGATTCTCCAAGCGCTATTTGTTCCGATTTTAAAATTATTTGCGTAGGTACTTTAAGTAAATGTTCCTCTGTGTTTCCGAGTAATATGCTTGTGCAGTTTGTACCAACTGCCCAATTGTTATCTTCAGTTATCTAATCTAAAGGTACAGAGACTGACCACGATAGAAATAATTGTTTAAAATGATTGGGTACCGTGCCGTGCTTCAGATCATTCATCTCTCCACCAGTTCATTTCACCGCACTAACGTAACCAATACTTGGCCCCAGCTGGGGCTTGTCCAGCTATCTAACCGGACTGGTGTGTCAAGGGATATCGATTCGGCTGTTTTTACTGGTGAAGAGATGATGATTTGCCACTCCTTCTGAAGCGATCGCAAAGAAGTGCCGTTGTTCACAGGGAAGGCAGATATTCTCGTTACGGATTCAACATTTCAAAAAGTGCACAAGTTGCAAAAGTTACTGCTTTGCTTTAATCGGCCACTCACAGGACAGCCTCCTTTCACACAATTTGCTATCAAAATGACGGATATTCTCGTTACGTATCGCGGAATTTAGTTAAAACCATGCTTTGCTTCACTCGGAGCCTCCGAGGATAGATTTCAAGCGCTAGGCTCCGATTTTGAATTTAGTCGAAATATTTTTCGTTTCATTCCAGATTGTGATTATACATCTAGTATATATACATAGATATATAATTATTATTAATGAATTGGCAAAAATACCGCTTTGAGAATCGTGATTTAAGGATTTAGAGTTTTAGATTCGGTCCTAATATTTAGTGTTTTTTTTAATCATTTTTTTTTACCTTAGTCAATTTTTTGCCCGATTTTATTTTAAGCCAAGTCAATTTTTTTATCAAATTTAATTTTGAATCAATTTTTTCTTAAACCCAAGCAAATTTTTTATCCATTTTTTTTTTCATCAATTTTTTAAATAAATTGTGTAATTTATGAATTATCCGTGGAGTAGTTATTGGTAAGTGAGATTCATTTGTGTTTTAGAGAACAGTGCAGAGAGCTTGAACAGCATTTTAAGATTTGTTTCAATATATCTCATTACTATTTAACTACTCCACTGGCTATACCATTTAACCATTAGTATAGTATAGTATAGTATAGGTTTAAAGGTGGTAACGGTTTCAAAATTGATTACATTCTTAATCTACTGATTGATTTTCATTTCAATTAAATGATCATTCAGGTCATTATAGCAATAGTAGAAAGTGCCAAAACGTTAACGTTGTATCATGTTGCCTAAATAGTCAGATAGGGATAAAAAGGCGGCCGCCGCTTTTAGCTTTTTTTAGTTTGGAGTGTGTGCATTGATTTCTATGATTTGTCTCTGTGTGCTGGTGTTTCGTACGCTTGTGGTTCGTATGCTTGTGATATCGTCTGATTTCTGGTGGGAAGGGTTGGGCGTCGTATTTCAATTACGGCATCGGATGCAACGTTAAGCTGAAAGCACTTTTTATTATATTTTTATAGAATTAATTGGCTTATCATTTAAAGTTTTATAACTTTTATTGCAATTAAATTGCGAAGATTCAGATTAAATTTTAAATTGCAAGATTAAGAATGAGAATGTTTTTTGAAATCGTAGTACAGTATTCATATGATAGTATTTGTATCGGTATCTAAAGGATTATGTGGCAATCCAGCTTATGATGATATCCTGGCGATGCTGATTTGAGCTTGCGTTAATCCTGGCAATGATGACAACATTCGCCAGCCTTAACTGATGCTGCTTGCGCTAATCCTGGCGATGCCGATTAATCCTGCCATACTGAATACTGACGCTGCTTCCGCTTGCGTACGTACAAAAACAAACTTTTTGGTTTATTGCAGTATCGTTATCAATTCGGTCAACTACACAAACTACCCTGTGAAGTTTGTGCGGTAGACTATATTGATCACGAATGTGCAATAAAGCAAAAGCGAAGTTTTTGGGTGTACAGCCACGGACTCTCAGAATGACGCGTCCGTCCGTCCGAACAATATTCTATCCTTGTCTACTCCGTGCCCCTACTGTACGGGACCAGACAAGTATAGCAAACTGCTCGGATGGACAAGCACGTCATTCTTATCGTCCATGGCTGTACAACCTACTGAGTTACCACGACGATTTGCATTTGTATTAAATAAAATGCGGAAAGACTCCATGTGGGGTCCTAGCTCAATAAATATCGTTGCTCTAAAATGATCGTAGCGCAATAAAGTTCGTACCCGAATATAGACGTAACGCTATAAATATCGTACCCGAATCAAAATTGTAGCCCAATTAAATCGTAGTCCAATAAACATCATACCCAAATAAAGATAGCAGCGCAATAAAGGTTGTAACCGAATAAATATAAAATCGTACCCCATAAATATTCTAGCCAAATAAAGATCGTTTAGGTTAGGTTTTCGCACCCGAATATAAATCGTAGTTTTGTTAAGGCAGATTCATAAATTCCTTACGTGGCAATGCTACGCTGTGACAATGCTATCGCTGTAGGCATTTTCAACGTGCATTAAACGCTGTTGAAAATTGAAAATGCCCGTAGCGACAGCATTGTCACAGCGTAGCATTGTTGCGTCGTGTATAAATCAATGATTCGGCCTTTAAGATTGTCCAATAGACATCGTATCTGAATAAAGGTGGTGCAATAAGGGTTGTCACTCAGTAAAGATCGTATACTTATAAACGATCTTTATTTAGCGACAATATTTATGTGTATTTAAGTTTAGGTTGTACCGCACTGAATAAAATTCATTTTCACAAGTATATTTGAACGGCATGTAAGGCCTAGGGTACGATTCAAGCAGTAAGCGGCGCAGGTGACCGACAAAACAAGCGTTTTGTTCATAATTTGAATGCGCGTGCTGGAAAAACTGCTGCTACTACACCGCTGCTCCTAGCCTTTAATATTCGCGTCCTCTCACCGCTTGCATCGTACCCGAGGCCATCAATAGTTCGTCGTGCCATAAATACCTTGCCTAAATGAAGATTGTGTCCCAATTAAATCTTAATCCAATAGACATTATACCCTTTAATCGCACCCTTATTAACATTGTAGGTAAATAAAGATCGTTTATATGTATTTAAGGCTAGGTTGTACCGAACTGAATAAAATTCATTTCCCCATGTATTTTAGAATGGTATGTAAGGCCTTGGGTACAATTCAAGCTTTACACTTGTCGCTCACCTGCTCCTAGCCCCCATTAATATTCGAGGGCTCTCATCGCTTGCATCGTACCTGAGGCCATCGATAGATCGTCGCGTCGCGCCATAAATATCTTGCATAAATAAAGATTGTAACACAATTAAATGTTAATCCAATAAACATTATACCCTTTAATCGCACCCTTATAAACGTTGTAGCTAAATAAAGATCGTTTATATGTATTTAAGGCTAGGTTGTACCGAACTGAATAAAATTCATTTCCCCAGGTATCTTAGGACGGTATGTAAGGCCTTGGGTACAATTCAAGCTTTACACTTGTCACTCACTGCTGCTCCTAGCCCCCTTTAATATTTGCGGCCTCTCATCGCTTGCATCGTACCTGAGGCCATCGATAGATCGTCGCGCCATAAATATCTTGCCTAAATAAAGATTGTAACACAATAAAATCTTAATCCAATAAACATTATACCCTTTAATCGCACCCTTATAAACATTGTAGCTAAATAAAGATCGTTTATATGTATTTAAGGCTAGGTTGTACCGAACTGAATAAAATTCATTTCCCCAGGTATCTTAGGACGGTATCTAAGGCCTTGGGTACACTTCAAGCTTTACACTTGTCGCTCACTGCTGCTCCTAGCCCCCTTTAATATTCGCGGCCTCTTATTGCTTGCATCGTACCTGAGGCCATCGATAGATCGTCGCGCCATAAATATCTTTTATAAATAAAGATTGTAACACAATTGAATCTTAATCCAATAAACATTATACCCTTTAATCGCACCCTTATAAACGTTGTAGCTAAATAAAGATCGTTTATATGTATTTAAGGCTAGGTTAAAGCATAATCTAATCGATGTTAACGTTCTTTGATATGCAATACACCTGAATAAATTGTATGTAATAAACAAAGTAAAACTTGTGTAAATAAAGGAGTTTATAAAATATATAGTGTATAACTTAATATGTGTGCGTTTTCTTTCTACCCGGTGCCTCTACCTGGTGCCTTCACTAAAGTTAGATAGATAGATAGTTAGATAGGGATTCTAGAAAGGGAGATATGAACAGGGCAATTAACATTTTCGGGCAGTTCTCGGTGGTAAATTTTTACAAGTCCCTTTACCCGGCGCCTCCACTAGATTCCACATTTTCGGTGTTAAATTTTTACAAGTCCATTTACCCGGCGCCTCCACTATTTGACTTGTAAAAATTTTGATTGAAAAAAAATTGTAAAAGATTGCCTGTTTTTCGTATATCTCCCCTTCCCCCCTCCCTCGCTGCCGAATCTCATCCCCACTAATTAATTTTTCCAATTTTCCGCCCCCGCATCGCTGCTACCCCCGCTTCCGCCGCTCCCGCTGCTTCCCCACCACCGGCGTTTCCGGCGCTCCCACCGGATCGCTGCCCTGCCCCCCGCTCCGGGCCGCTGCCCGTCCTGAATCCCGCCGGGCCCCCGGCTGCTCCCTTCCGCCGCTCCCCAGCGCTGCCACCATCGCAGCCACGGCGCTGCCACCATCGCAGCCCCGGCTGCACCCGCCACCGAATCCCTGCCGCACCCCCCGCTCCAGCATCGCTCCCCCCGGCGCTGCCACCATCGCAGCCCCGGCGGCACCCCTGCCGGTCCGCAACCCGCCGCAATTTTTATTCGGCCGGCTGGATTTGAACCCACGGTTCGCTGCAGCGATCGGGGGCCACCCCATCGCTGCAGCGAGCTACGCTATCGAGCCATGGAAATCCATCGACCCAAATCTTCATCTCTTCTTACAGATTCGCGATAAGCGCCCGTGAGTGCGACAAGGTAAGTAGACCCGGCCAACGAGTGGAAGTGAGACGGGATGATTTGCCTCGCGATTACTATAATATTGTATACTATAGTATACAATAGAATATCGGTGGGGGTATCTAGGGGTATAGATGTGGGGGGTGGGCAATATGCACCTGCTAGGTACCACGTACCTAGCAGGTGCCCACCCCCCGCCCAGGTGAGAAGCCTAAAAAACGCGCGTCAGGCGTCAGGCGGGCGGGCGTCGCGACGCCCGTGTGTGCGCCCACACACACACACGCACACGTCATGTGACGCGCGTTTAAGCTTCTTTCCTGGAGCTCGACCGGTAGAAATTTTTCTATAAATCCAGTAGGGGTCCGTAGGACCCCTACTGGATTTATAGCAATATAGATATACTATATGTTTATATTACATTATATATACGCGCGCGCGCGCGCGAGGCTAAATTTTGCGGGTATTCGGGCTGTGGACACCCTGTATATTTCGATTTTCGTGGGTTGCAAAACTAATTACTTTTTGGATCACCCTGTATATCGATTTTTGCGAGAAGCAAATTGATATATACAGGGTGAGTCGAAAATATTTTAAAAGGTTTTCGATCACCCTGTATATTGATTTTTGCGAGGAGCAAATCGATATATACAGGGTGAGTCGAAAATATTTTAAAAGTTTTTCGATCACCCTGTATATTGATTTTTGCGAGGAGCAAATCGATATATACAGGGTGAGTCGAAAATATTTCAAAATTTATGTAACGCCCTGTATATTGATTTTTGCAAGGGCAAATTGAGATTATGTAGGTGAATATATTCGATTTACATTGAGTGGGCATTATGAATAAAAGATCTCTATGACCTCCTGTGATCCTGGTACGAAATCCGAAAATTATAAAATATGTAGACGAAAATTTTCGATTTACATTGAGTGGGCATTATGAATAAAAGATCTCTATGACCTCCTGTGATCCTGGTACGAAATCCGAAAATTATAAAATATGTAGACGAAAATTTTCGATTTACATTGAGTGGGCATTATGAATAAAAGATCTCTTTGACCTCCTGTGATCCTGGTACGAAATCCGAAAATTATAAAATATGTAGACGAAAACTTTCGATTTACATTGAGTGGGCATTATGAATAAAAGATCTCTATGACCTCCTATGATCCTGGTACGAAATCCGAAAATTATAAAATATGTAGACGAAAATTTTCCATTTACATTGAGTGGGCATTATGAATAAAAGATCTCTATGACCTCCTGTGATCCTGGTACGAAATCCGAAAATTATAAAATATGTAGACGAAAATTTTCGATTTACATTGAGTGGGCATTATGAATAAAAGATCTCTATGACCTCCTGTGATCCTGGTACGAAATCCGAAAATTATAAAATATGTAGACGAAAATTTTCGATTTACATTAGTGGGCATTATGAATAAAAGATCTCTATGACCTCCTGTGATCCTGGTACGAAATCCGAAAATTATAAAATTTGAAGACTTCTCTATCGTTTGAATCGAAAATTTTCATACTCACCTGAATTGCAGTTGAAGCTCTTCTTGGGAGGATGTAATCTGGAACGAAGCAAGCTGTTTCGTCCTTATAGGACTCATCAGCGCAGCTTTATCATAAGATATTCATATCGAATGTCAAATGATCATCTACGGACAGCTCTTACACTTACCTCAACCAAAGGAAAATTTGTGGAAATGAAGAATTATTCGTCCCACTGTATTTCCTAATTGACATACAAACTGTCCTAAAATATCTGCGGAAATGAAGAATTATTCATCCCGCAGTACATCCCAATCGACGTAGAAATCGTCCTAAAATATCTGTGGAAATGAAGAATTATTCATCCCGCAATATAACCGAATCGACGTATAAAACGTCCTAAAATATCAGCGGAATGGAAGAATTATTCATTCCGCAGTACAACCTAATCCAACGTAGAAATCGTCCTAAAATATCTGTGGAAATGAAGAATTATTCATCCCGCAGTATAACCGAATCGAAGTATAAAACGTCCTAAAATACCTGCAACAATGAAGAATTATTCATCCCGCAGTATAACCGAATCGACATAAAACGTCCTAAAATATCTGCGGAAATGAAGAATTATTCATCCCGCACTACAACCTAATTGATGTAGAAATCGTCCTAAAATATCTGCGGAAATAAAGAATTATTCATCCCGCAGTACAACCTAATCGACGTAGAAATGGTCCTAAAATATCTGTGGAAATGAAGAATTATTCATCCCGCAGCATAACCGAATCGAAGTATAAAACGTCCTAAAATACCTGCCGCAATGAAGAACTATTCATCAGGCAGTATAACCGAATCAACGTATAAAACGTCCTAAAGTATCTGCGGATATGAAGAATTATTCATCCCGCAGTACATCCTAATCGACGTAGAAATCGTACTAAAATATCTGCAGAAATGAAGAATTATTCATCCCGCAGTTTAACCGAATCGACGTATAAAACGTCCTAAAATATCTGCGGAAATGAAGAATTATTCATCCCGCAGTACAACCTAATCAACGTAGAAATCGTCCTAAAATATCTGCGGAAATGAAGAATTATTCATCCCGAAGAATAACCTATCAACGTGCAAACCATCCTAAAATATCTGCAGAAGTGAAAAATTATTCATCCCGCAGTATAACCTAATCGGCGTGCAAACCACCGTAAAATATCTGCGTATATGAAGAATTATTCATCCCGCAGTATAACCTAATCGAGGTATAAACCGTCCTAAAATATCAGTAGAAATTAAGAATTATTCATCTCACAGTATAATCTAATCGACGTAGAAACCGTCCTAAAATATCTGCAGAAATGTAAATTTTTTCATCCCACAGTATAACATGATCGATGTATAAACCGTACTAATATATCTGCAGAATTGAAGAATTATTCACAATATAACCTAATCGACTTGCAAACCATCCTAAAATATCTGTGGAAATGAAGAATTATTCATCCCGCAGTATAACCTCATTGGTCGATAAACTGTTATAAAATATCTACGGAAATGAAGAATTATGCATCCCGTAGTATAACCCATTCGACGTATAAACCTTCCTAAAATATTTGCAGAAATGAAGAATTATTCATCCCACAGTATAACCTAATCGACGTGCAAACCATCCTAAAATATCTGCGGATATGAAGAATTATTCATCCTGCAGTATAATCTAATCGATGTTCAAGCCGTCCTGAAATATCTGCGGAAATGAAGAATTATTCATCCCGTAGTATAATTTAATCGACGTGCAAACTGTCCTAAATTATCTAAATTTCTGCGGAAATGATGAATTATTCATCCCGCAGTAAAACCTAATCGACATGCAAACGGTCCTAAAAGATTTGCAGAAATAAAGAATTATTCATCCTGCAGTATAACCTATCAACGTGCGAACCGTCCTAAAATATTCATCTAACAGTATAATTTAATCGACGTATTAACTGTTCTAAAATATCTGCGGAAATTAAGAATTATTCATCCCGCAGTATAACGAAGTATAAACCGTCGTAAAATATCTGCAGATTACTTAGTAACTGTAAGTGTAACTGGTTTTCATCATATAATTTCAGTGGACATACAACAATCGCCAACATAGAAAAATATCGTAAAAGGATATATACAAGTGGAGAACTATTCACCCCCCAGTAAATTCATCGCTGTGCAAATATCTAATAATTGTAAAAATATATTTAAACTTCATTACGACAAAGAAATATTCATCCTGCAGTATAACCTAATCGACCTATAAACCGTCCTAAAATATCTGTAGAAATGAAGCTTTATTCACCTACCTGTATAATGTAATCGATGAGAATGCGTTGAATCGTACTGTTACTCGATGCCCGCAATCATCCTTATCGTAGTGCGCCACACACAGCAATGGACACGTTTTGAAAGAAGCAGATCCTTAACAACGCACTGAAAACGATAACTGGAGGAATTTTTCAAAAAAAAACAACCTGAGCGCTGTTTACATGCAGTGTATTTGTTGCATATTTAACTACTGCACTTCAACGCAGCATGTGGAAACACCTTGTGTAAAGTTATGATGGCACATGCAACAGAACGAACGACTCCAATGCAAAATTACTGCGTTCACGCAGGCGAAGAAGACAATGTAATGTGGCCTTAACCTGCCGCGTTTTTGGTTTCTAGGTATAATTACTTATAACCTAACCGCTGTTTACAAGCACCTTGTTTTGCTTCTTGTGTACATTGTTCATTTCGATGACAAATATACACTTGAAAACAAAAGTCGCGACCAACGCGACATCTGGCGACAAAAATTATGAACTATAAAACACCCCAGAGACATCTGTTGACGTACGAGTGAACAACGAAATAAATAATTTCTACAGGTTTCTATTTCCGGGAGGTAAAATAGATTTCTGAAATTACAGACATCTTTTTTACCGGTAATTTAGTTAGGGAAATATATGGTAGATGTCGCTAAGAAATTAAAAACTGTCGCTATTTGCACTTGAAAATGCTCGCAGTGACAATAAATAAAACCAATTTTAGCGTTCTGACTACAAAAAAACCTAATAATAAGAAGCTAAGTACCCTAGCAAAGTTCATGTTTGAATACTAACTCAAAGGAGCAAGGAAGGACTCCCAAACAGAATCTCCCCACGATTGGTTGGTCAACTTCCAAACAGTTTAAAACCAGCTCTGTATTAAAAAGGGCATATAAGCTCCTAACAGGTTTTCAAATATAAAATCCAACAATAATGAGAATGGGGGAAGCAGAAGTAATTGATATGTGTGAGCACCAAATCAAGAGGCAGTCAATAAGATCAATTATACTGATGGGCTCAATTGAAGTTCGACTTATTGACCAATCACCTTGTACACGATGAGTATGAATGCGAATATTATTGAACGTCTCCGGGGCCCTTTGAAAGAGATACAAGGAACTGGGACACATTAAACCCTGCAGAGAGTCACTCAGGGATGAACGTATCCGAGTGTCCACCCGAGCACAAAGACAAAATTACTGCTTAAGAGGCTTCATACCTCTCGATAACATGGCAAATTTGGCACAAAACAAGTAATATGTACTAAACCCAGTGAAAGAGCGTCATGTTGCCAAGAAATTAGGTAATATTAAAACCTACCTTTGCGCCGGTCGAGGCTGCATTGAATCGTACTGTTGCTCAATGACTGCAATCATCCTTAACCTTAGTGAGCCACACACATCAATGGATACGTTTTTAAGGAAGCCGATCCATAACAGGATTTAGTTTCAAAAATCAACCGAAGCACTTTCTACACGCAGCGTTTTTCTGGCACAATCGACTACTGTACTTGAACGCAACATGTGTGAACACCTCGTATAAATTTATAATTGCACTTGCCATAGAAGACATGACTCCAGTGCAAAATTACTGCATTCACGCAGGCAAAATGCAATGTAGCCTTAACCTACAGCGTTTGGTAGGCATTGCACTTCATAACAATTACAGCTTACCGCAAGCCCCGACTTTTCTTACCCGAGCGCTCAAAAGAAGCTTCAGTGGCCATAAAAGGTCCTAAAATATCTGCAGAAATAAAGAATTATCCATCCCGCAGTATAAACTAATTGATGTATAAACAGTCCTAAAATATCTATAGCAATGAAGAATTATTCATCCCACAGTATAACATAATCGACGCAGAAACCGTCCTAAAATATCTGCAGGGAGAAAGAATTATTCATCCCGCAGTATAAATCTAATCATCGTAGAAACCGTCCTAAAATATATGCGAAAATGAAGTTATTTATTCCACAGATAACCTCATCAACATACAAACCATCCTTAAATATCAGATATCAAGAATTATTTATTCACCAGTATAACATAATCCACGTAGAAACCGTTCTAAAATATATACGTACACACCGCTCTAAAATAATCTCTCCCTGTTAACCTAATCCAAGTACAAACCACCTTACAAATCTGGGAATCTGGGTCTAATTGACATACTAACAGCCATAAAATATCTGGGAAATAAAAAATTATTCATGCAAATTACTAGTCAAATGTCTGTGGAAATGAAGAATTATGATCTCGCTGTATAACCATAAAGTTAAAGTAAAACACGTCCTAAAGCGGCAAATTACATAAAAATATCGAGATGAAATTAATGATAGTCGGGAAGGCATGGAAGGAGATGGAACGACTTAAGCCACAACTGTGTGTATTGTTTGGGCCGCACTCTGGTTAAATAATAAGGGAATGAGATCGTCATTCAGCATGCGCCGGCTATGTTACAAAGTTCAGACTTCTGGGTCAATATTGTGGGGCAAGGAATTGTGAATTGCTGAATGGGGTACTGAACTATCAAAATGTGGTGTAGTTTCTCTAAATTCGTGTGAAAATTTGAGATTAGGGTTAGAATTAAAGGACTAGCAAACAAACGATAATTAGAGATTTGCAGTTGCAATTAACTTACGTTGTGGAGGCGGGCGATGTGAGAGGAGTAATTCCATGTTTTCTTGTTTAATAACGACCGTAAATTATGAAATTATAAACTCACGAGCACTCACTTTCAATCACAAATGAGATTGAACAACGTCGAAGGTCATGCACACAGACCACCAATATATTATATTCAAATAAGGTCATGCCTATTATTAACAGTCTTTATTTCTAAACAATGAAGAATAACTAATGAACAATAACTAACGAACATTAACACAGAAACAATGTAACTTAAATGTAACGTATACGTCTTAACGTTATTAAGGTCAGGATGGATGGATCAGCGCTGCGCCGTAGTTCAGCTCGGCACAAAGGGTATACTAAAGAAAGACCATATAAAACATTTGTAGGAGATCTACAACTGCATGAATCGTTAAAAGGCTTTAATTTCAAGCCCATTTCAAGCCTCAATGTTCCATTACGCACTGAATTAAACAAACTTTAGTGCAACCATTTCGTTGAAGCAGTGATCTCTCAAATGCCTTAAAATCCTTCAATTACCATGAATAACGAAGGAGATAGATAGAACTAATCCCCGTACGTGTAAATTATCCATATTTTATAACTATAAGTGCGGTAATAAGCTTAAAAACAGACCTTATTTAGGGATATTAATTGCACCAGAATTAAATTGCATGCCTGCTTCTAGCTCAACCAGAGTCATTAAGTGTCAAGCTATCAACTGAAGCTTGACAGTTAATCGCTCTGGTTAGTCTAGATAGGGACATTTTATTAAGTTGCATGACTGTGCATTGAAGTTGCTGCTGATAGATAATCTTACCATTTTATTAAATTATTCAGGGTGAATACTAGAAAATATTCAAAAATACATTGAAAAGCTTACTAAATATGATTTTAAACATCATATATGTATCCCATGTATGTAAACCAAAGTAATTTACTCAACAACTATATACGCTGTTTTCTTGAATTCGTGCCCCACTGGTGATGAAAGACTGAGAAAATCTAAATGACTAAAATTTGGGCCATCTATTAGCACGGCGTAAGTTGAATCTTTGTGGATCTCAACAAAGAAAAACGCACAAGCGGCCCAGTCAAATAAAAAAAATCCTTACTAGTGCAAACTCTGTTGGTTAGAGAAACTGTGGAACTTAAGAACTTTGCCATTTATATTCGTAGATTAGTTTTTTCACCATGAAAAAATCGCCAAAATCGAAAATGGCCAATTTCCAATTGGCTTTTCGCAGCCAATTGGCTGCGAAAATTTCCATAGATAACTAGAGCGGAAATTTAAATGATCACTCGGTATTAAATTACCACAGGGGTAGTAGGCACTAACATCCAAATTTGTCCATCCTGTCCTGTACAAATAATAAAGTGCTACCCAAAATTCTGCCTCGAAAATCCCAGTTTATTATGGCTCAAGAAAGTATTATCAACGTATTTCCTCCCCTGGAAAATATGGTTTCTAGTAGGCGGTTGAGTACACCCCTATTGATTAACATTTTCCAGACAGCTATGACTTACGACGCAGGCACTTAAAACAAAACTGGCATTTGTTGTGTTTTTAACACTAATAAAATACCAATTTTTAAATTTAGTGTGTCGCGAGGAATACCAATGTTCCGAATTCAATATGATCGTGCTAAAATAAATTGATCCCATCAGGCAAGGTAAGTTCGCTTCTCGTAAGACAATTACAAATCTCATACCGACACTATCGAGCAACCGCACTTCAACTTTAATGTATCAAGGCATTTTAAAGTGATTGGACACGTGTATATGCGATAGTGTCGTTTATAATGCGCACCTCTTCGTCCTTATCGAACGCAACAACTATACGCTCATTAGTTGGTACAACTAAAAGCACATCACTGATCAAAATTTAATCGTCGTCCACTTTTAGAGTCTGAGAGTACGGAGGCATCTCCTGAAGCTAAGAGGAGCCGCTGTGAAAGCACGACAAGTAACAATTTTGTGACACAATTTAACAGGTCTATCTCCACAGAGGCAGTTATTTCTCACAGATACAACACGAGATTATCTACCGGTATATATTTTTTTGGTAATTACCATCGGACCTTACTACCTTCTGCATTTGCAGCGAGAAAGACCCTCACCCCAGTAAAAGAATTAGTGGTGCGATTGGACAATTCTCTTGTAAACGCGCGGATTTTGCAAGAAGAACAAGGGTCGTTCGATTATAGCAGTGACAGTACCAGTGAGAGGACATCGCCAGAATCGTGGAACATGTTGCGGTATAATGGTGTAAGACCAAACCAGACCCACCTCAATCCTTGTTCTGAACCTACCATCTGCGCTTTTGGGAAAATCACAAAATATGCATTGGTGACCATACCTCTGTGTTAGTATTGAAAATTATACACCGCGAAACGAAGCTTGGTGAAATATTAATTCAAAAAACCTACTTACAAACTTAACAGCTTTCTGTGGCGAATTATAATGGGGCAGGACAAAATTATAAACAAAAAATTAGGTACATAATCATTCATTCAGGTTCAGGTGACCCATGGGAATCATTTTCTTTGTCAACATATTCGAGATTTTTTACATACAGAAAAAATCATAACGTTGCAGTGTTGATAGTACTCGTATTTGGATTCCAATCCCCAAATGTAAGATGGTATTCTATATTCACGTGGCGTCCAGAAATCACTGGTGGTAACGGCGGTGGGCTGCCGCCATGTAAAAGTGATCAAAGAGTACAAGCACAAGCTGATAAACTGATGCAGGAAATGTCAGAATTGCTCTCGAGCTTCAAAAAGTGTTCAGATTGTGCAGAGTGCAAGAAGCAAGGTACGTAAGATTACTAGCTACATTGTGCGGCTTTAACAGGTTTTTACTACCAACAGGCACCAACAAGTCCACGCCCGTGAAAAACGCCATGGACATGTACTACGCAGATCAAACTGGGCCGCCCGATTTCGCACTGGCGTCTGCTGGTAACGTGATCAACTACAAAGTTTTCTTTATTGCACTAATCGCGTTTTAAGGTGGTTCAATAGCGACAACGCGTGAAACACGGGACTACAAAGTTGGATCTACAATATCGCTCTTTGGATGGTTTTTGTGCAATGACCTTTCTAATGCTAAGGCTGTAATACAGGTTCAGTTGTAATGCAAGCCATTAGTTCTTTATGTACAAACTCGATTCCACAGCCTAATGTGAACCCAGGCGAATGTTGGGCTTTCGTCGGATCATCCGGTTCTGTCGTTATTAAGCTGATATCACCGATTTATATGACTGGGGTTACTTTGGAGCACATACCGAAGAAAATTTCACCCTTCAATGACGTGTCTTCCGCACCCAAGGAGTTTTCTATTATGGTAAGCATGGTATTTAGGTCAAAGCTTAACACGAGACCATCATCATGTTGATTTGATGATATTAATATTAAATGATAACAACTAAATTTCAATGTAGCTTTCTCAGCAAATCAAGTGTGCTGTGGAACAATGTTTCCTTCAAAAGATGCTGTTTTCAACTTCTATCTACACTGCTCAACAAAATTAGGGGAACACCTATAAAAAAGGGTAAAAATGGTTAATTTTTTTTATAGTAGCTGGTATTTTTTTGCTTATTTTGAGCACATGGTTTTAAAATGCCTCTTTCTGTTTAAATAAACATGAATTACGATTAATCAGAAATAATTAATTTAGTATAGTTGTTAAATTTCTATTTTAACCCTTTTTTTAGAGGTGTTCCCCTAATTTTGTTGAGCAGTGTATATAGGAGTATTAAATATCTGTATTTTTTACGGAATTTTTTCAAATTCAAAACAAAATTACTACAAGAGTAAACTCCGACTTTCGATTCCGATTTCCGATTTTCTTTCCAAAACCTTTTCGGCAGTTCAAATGCAAATAAGCTGTAGGTAATTATTTTTGTATTTAGATGTGATGTCCTCTTAACATGTAAAACCTAGCTTACTGTCATCTAGACTGACTCTGTAAGTGATTCTTTGCCAAGCAAACTTTCCAGCTCGCCCCTAAAGGCTAACTTACTAGGCTTGTAAGCCATAGCCTTGGGCCTCGGCTTAATCTCTCTAATCGAACATGTTAGCAATATATTGAATAATTTAAATATTTGAACAGGGTTTAAACGATCCCAAACGAAGAGGTCACACGTTAGGCACATTTGAGTATAAAACGGATGGCAATTCGCCGGTACAGTATTTCGAAATCTTGCCGGAGCACATCAAGGAGCGCTATCAATTCGCCGAGCTGAAGATTCACTCAAACCATGGTAATGCCGAGTACACTTGCGTTTACAGGTAAATTTATTAATTAATAATTACAGAAGGTTTATAACTTTTGGTAGGTACTTGATGGTGGAAGCAGTTAGGCTATGAAAAATTAATCGATTGAAAAAACCGTAAATTGAATTAGTTAATTAACTGACCTCGGTCAACACCTCGACATTAAATGCACTCTCAAAGATAAAAATAAATTTTACCGTCTTGTATAATAAATAACAATGTGTTATCTTCCAGGATTCGAGTTCATGGCTCACAGCAAAAGCCTGCCAACTGCAACGATTAAGGTCTTTCACATCTTATTTTATGTCTATTTATATGGTTTTTAATTTATATATTCTCGACATTGACGTCAGTATATGTAGATGCTTATATTTCTGTAATGATATGTATTGCTTATATTTGTCTAATAATATATGTTTTACCTAAAATTTATAGATAGAAGAAAATAAATACCATCCCCAAAATGTTATTGATACATTTCCTGTAATTATGTTACAAAAAAAAATCATAAAAAATTACATTTTCCAAATTACTTATAAAAACACAAATATGATGGTACTCATAAAATTTTGAATAAATGTTAATTCATGTAATTAGATATTTTGGTATTTATGTCACTCTATTTCCTTGGGGGCAATAGTAATTAGATATTTTGGTATTTATGTCACTCTATTTCCTTGGGGGCAACTATATTTGATTACTTCTACTAATATATGATTTTGGATACTTAAGAAAACTGTATTATCTTACATTTTTAAATAATGATCACATTTTAATAGACATTAATCAATTCGCCGATCAAGTAGACCTTTCGCTACCAGTCGCATTCAATTGTATGTTTGCACAATTTACCTTATCAGTTTGGATAAATACCGCATGATTTTTCAACAAAACTCAGACGTGTATCAACAGATAGCGATAACCGGATGATATTACTTAGGAAACTGACGTGTCTCATCCGCACTTCACACACAGTGGGTGTTCCTCCCCAGTTTTCGCAGAAGTTATGGTCGACACGTGCTCTGTAACGGTGGTTGGGGATGGGGTCGTAGGCAAAACGTGTCTCTTATTCAGGTACATCCAGAACAAAGACCCCGTGGAACTGGAATACGTGCCCACTGTGTTCGAGAACTACGCGGAAACCATCGTCGTCGACTCTAGAAGCATCAATCTTCAGCTATGGGATACTGCCGGGCAAGAGGAATACGAGAAACTGAGAGTCCTCGCTTATGAAAAGGTAACTTTTTAAATCGGCATTTTCATATAAAATGCCTTTTTAAAGATGGATCACAGTACTACTAAAGTCACAATTAAAATTGAATTTCGATTCAATTTTAATTGTGTTTCTTTTAATCAATCAATTGTTTTTAATCAATCCAAAATGCATTTTTATAATTATGCTATATACGTATATAATTATACTCCTGATGATAATTATATAATTATATATAATTATGCTATAATGATAATTTAATATATTTACGTACTTATCAAAATAATTGGAAATTTAATACCAATTATCATCCGATTTCAGATTGGAAGGATTCAAGTTATTCAATGATTTATTAATTGTTGAGTGATTAAACAAATTATTATTATAATGAAGGCTTTACCACTCACACACTTTGGCCACTTCTAAGGAGTCTTCACAATACAATTTCCGAGGTTGATTGGCCCTCATTTTACTCTTCTTCTATGGCTAACGCTCTTTTAACTATTCCTCCGATTAAACAAATTAAACAATTTAAACATGTATAGATCCAGCTTGAGTTAAATGATTTTTATATAAAGAATTATGCACTCTCAGGTATAACAATATAAAATTGTAAAATTGTGCATTTGGGAATTACTTCCGCGGACTGACGAGTCCCAACCAGGTCGAAACCGGTCTTCAGTTGTCTCTACTTCCAAAACAATATTGTTTATATTTGTATTTCCTTTCCCGAAAACTGCTACAGTTCTTGGAGACAGTGCACCTATTTCATGATTGTTGCAGACTAACGTATTCTTGTTATGCTACGACATGAACAACCTGGTGACGCTGCAAAACTGCAAGACCAGCTGGACCAAGGAGATGAGGCAATACAATAAATGCCCTATCATTTTAGTGGGTGAATAAACTAGAAAATGCCGACTAAACGGTGTACTGTATTGGAAATTTCGCAGGAACAAAACTGGACCTGGTGAGGAATTATCCGATGGTCTACAGGGAAGGACAAGAGGCAGCGAAGGCGATAAAAGCGGCCGCCCACATCGTCACCTCGGCGAAGACCGGCGATGGTGTCAAGGATGTCTTCCAGGAGGCCGTGAGAATTTCAATCAGAAGAGCCAATCGGAAGTGTTCAATATTATAGACTGGCGTAGAGAGTTATTTAATTTTTTTTGTATTATAAGTATAAGTTGTATTGTTTATTAAAAAAAAGATCAAACAAATACTTTTTTGATGTGCCCAGATAAAGATATACTATCGAATCGAATAAGGTTCAAACATTATGGGGATTACTGTTGAATAACGTACAACATATCGTCGGTAATCTGGCAAAAATCACCAAACCCTATAAGGTCACTTTTCAGTATACACATGAATGAATATCATCATTTCTGCAACTTTTTTTTTTTTTTTTTGCGTTTTGACAGACTCATTTGTGAATATATTCCAGTAGCTAAAGGGTTAAAAAGTTAAACAGATATGAAAAATTTCTTATTTAAGATTATAGGAACGTTCTATATACCATATGTATATACATACATGTACGGTACAGAACGTTCCTATAATGGTAAAAAAGATTTTTCGTACCTGTTGAACTTTTAAAATGTGTCTACTGAAAAGTGACCTTTTTGAACTTGGTGACTTTTGCCAGAACACCGATGATATGGGAAATATTCTGGTGGTGCAATGTAGTTGAACTGGCTTTGAGTCAAGGTTAATTTAAACCCTAAAGGGTTTAGAAATAAAACGTAGCACCTTTTTCACAAAAAACATTTATTTTTTCTAAATGTACATTTCAGTCGCCTTCGCTTTTCGACTGAAATGTACATTTAGAAAAAAATAATGTTTTTTGTGAAAAAGGTGCTGCGTTTTATTTCTAAACATACTTTCACAAGCTCCAACTCCCCGTTACCTAAATGGTTTACACGAAAAAAGTTAAATTGATTTTCTGAACGTGTTCGATATTGTTATACACGTATCAGCGTGTTTGATTCACAAAAAGTGTCTTAACGAATCTGCTCACGTTAGGTATCGGTAGCAAGTTTGACCGTGTTAAGATTAAATCAGAGCTCGAAATACCTCATTTATCAGTACATGAGGTAGGATTCACACAACCGTCATAATTTCTATGGCGACAAGATAGAAACGTACACATAAAACGTCAGGATCTAAAAATTACGACACATTGCGATATTTGATGTAGGAGTCGATTTTTTTTTACTAAATTACTTCAGCACTACCAGTTGACCGCAATTTCTTGTACAAGATGACGGAGGCTTACCTACAGATGCCGCTAAACCAGATGGTGGATTACGTCATAAATTCACCAGAAGTAAGTGACCCAAGGCGGTAGCATATCCTGATAGGTGTACTCACGAAATCCAACAGGAAGGCATAGTCAACTTCAACCTCCTGCACACAGTGCTGCAGGTCCTCGTCAAGAAGGTGAACGCCGAGGACCTCTCCGTGGAGCTGCACGGTGAGAACGCCAAAAGGCTTCAGGGCATCATAAGGCCAGGCAGCTCACCCAAAGTAAACATCACGGAGGTAACAACAAAAAGAGGTAAACAAAGAATACCATTTATGTGAGCACCATAAATATTCTTATGGCGATGGGAATTAGTCATAGCGGCGGAAAAAATATTCGATGAAGTGATAGCGCCAGCATGGATGGCAAATAGGTTGGCAGCAGTGGAGACGCAAAAAGAGAAGGGGGAAGGGAAAAACGTAGTGTGGAGAGAGGAATACGTGACGAGATGTGTGGTAGATAGGTTGTAAAGCATTGTAAAGGATTGTGAAATAGTTGTAAAGAAATAAAGAAACGCTATCTTGACAAACCAGTGGTTGACTTGGGAGAAGTGACCGCTAACAGAAGTTTGTGGGTGATTAAAACTATAGCAGTATTGTCTCTTGATAGATGTTGATACCTCTGGGAAGCCGGGGAAGAAAGACGTGGCCATAGAAACGATATTGGTGGTGGAGCAGATGGACGCTGGTGTGCCTGGCGGCATGACTGTCACCAAGAACCAGCTGGACTTGCTCTGTGCAGAAGTTGAAGTCGTCAAGGAGAAGATTAAGGAGCTCACTGATCTGCCTGGCAACATGGGCATAATAGATGCAGTGAGGTCCGCATCTACTTCTAATAGGAGCCAATCTGCTGTGGTGGACATGTACCAAATGCTAAGCTTGTCCAAGCGTGTAGACGCGGCAGAGATAGGCATGAAAAAGTTGGCCAGCATTGTTGAGGACGTGATCAAGGGTTCTGTGTCGCAGGATGGCGCTTGCCCGAAAATAAGGTCCAAAAGAGAGACATATCAAGATGTGAAGAAGCCTCAAGCGTAAGTTTTATATCTTTTGGCTTTCATAAAAATAACTCTATGGGGTTATACGTTGCAAATTTGTTGCAATTTTTTGATATTAGAGGAATATTCGGAAACTGAACTTTTACACCAATTTCCACTATGAATTTTATGATACGCCTACGATAAGAATCAGATGAATCATCGCTTGCAACTGTTGCCACCGAAATGCCTGAATGTTCTGAAACTGAACTTTTACACCAATTTCCACTATGAATCTTATGATACGCCTTTTTGCTCAAGCCGAAAATCCGAAGAATCAGATGAATCATCGCTTGCAACTGTTGCCACCGAAATGCCTGAATACTCTGAAACTGAACTTTTACACCAATTTTCACTATGAATCTTATGATACGCCTTTTTGTTCAAGCCGAAAATCCGAAGAATCAGAAGAATCGTCCCTAGCAACTGTTGCCACCGAGATGCCTAAGTCTATGGGATCCGACGACGCAATTGCCTATTTAACGGAGGAAGTATTGAAGTTGAAGAAATTCTTCGACGCACCGGCCACAGAAGACAGAGCAGGCACACGTGAAGATGGCGACTGGATGTCAATGGCCGAGATGACGAGGATCGTCAAGAAGCTCAAAATCAAGTTTTTGAAGGACGAGCGTGCCGACGAAGCAGGTGAGTCAATCAGGCAACCGGAATGGTTCTTCTGGTGGGGAATGCTTCTCTTCTTCTGGAGACGCGTTCTTCACCAGAAGAAGCTCCTGAATGTACCTGGAGCCGTCCCCCTTAGACGACGACGCCCACGCGGACCTTCCGGCCGACGCCCAACTGACGATGCTGGAGGAGCGCTTCCGCAAGTACAACAAGCACGTGGAGAGGATGGATCAGACCTTCAACGACGAACTGTCGAAACTGCACAACCAGTTCACTGACATCGAGAAGGACTTCAACGAGATCCTCCTGAAGATCGAAGGAGGGTTCGTGTGTGGTAATAGCTTCGGCTGGTGTTAACCCGTTCATTTTTTAGCATGCCTGCTGGTGATAAGGGCCTGGACGAGCCGAATCAATGCTGCGCCGCTGTCTACCAGAAGATCGTCAAGCTGCAGGCGGAGTTTGAGGCGTTGGCCGACACTTCTGCAAAGCTGCTGGAGGATAAGGAGCAAAAGCAGAAGAGATTGGATGTACACCATTGCAACTAAGGTTATTTTGCCGATGCTATAAGATGGTATTATTTTGCAGGAATTATTGGAGCAAATTGAGATGTTGAAGACCGTAAAGGCGGATAAGGAGGATATAGAAGAGGCGCTGGCTGACAAAGCGGATGTCTGCACTGTCCACAGGAAAGTTTCCCATGCTCAGTTTGATTCTGCTTGCGATGAACTCTCCAGGAGTGTAGAGGAGGCTTTGGGTAAACTGACCCAGCAGGTACACATGAGTTTTCACAATGCTTTCTTTACTTCCAAACGTCTTTCCAAAACTTCACAGAAATATAATGCAGGACCTTCTAAACACGAATCATCTAATCTTGTTCCCCAAATTTAGGAATTGTTGTGGCAACAAGCGCTCGACGATATTCAGAGCGAGATTGGTAACAAGCTGGACAGGATGGACTTAGGCCCACTCAGGGAGTTCATCAACAATAAACTGAAGATGCTGCAAGAGAAGATGAAGTCACTGGCGGCGCTGAAGAAGGAACAAGAGGCGGCAGGAACGAAGAGCAAGTTCCTGAGGTTGTAGAGTCAAACGAACAGTAGTTTGTCTTAGGTTTATGAAATAATCGCGGTGGTCCATAACCAACCTAAGATTGGGTGACGAAAATGTTGGGTCTATTTATTTTTTGTTATTTTTCCAGAAACGTGAATTGCATATCTTGTGATAAGGATGTTGTGATGCGCAAGGAGATGGACACTACATTGCGACCACCAGCTTACAAAGTACCTCCAAGCCGAAGCATGGGCCCATACCTAGCGTACGAATTGGATGCCCTCAGGCAACAGCAAAAGGGGTAAGATTATTCTGAGGTGCTTCTCATTAAATTAGCTCAAATTGTTTGCCCCAAATGGGCAAATTACTTGAATACAAGTTAAGCCATGAAACAGGATACATATCGTCAGCCTAATGTTACAAGGTTGTATGTGCAAATTTGTAAATTTGGGAATAACGAATTTAAATATGTTTGTTATTATAGAAAATGATGTATTGTGCACTGTAATTAGATTTTTTTAATCACAGATTCTTAATAATCCGAATTTAACCTTCCAACAAGTTGAAAAGCCCCACTTTGAAAACATACAGCCCTGTAAAGCTATAGACCTAAAAATTGAAAAATTGTTACATGAAACCTTTTAACACCAAGCCGACGATAAGTCAAGGGGAACACATGATCCTACATCTTTAATTAAAATAACTGCGATGGTTTTACCAGTGTAATCAGCAAAAAGGTATACTTTGCTGAGTCCACTGATTAAACTATTTGTTGCATATAGGATGCGACCGCTCTCCCCGACGGGAGATAAATAAAGCAACTCCCTTAAATATGCCCTCTTTTCGGCACTAATCCACGGCTTCGGTTAGTATCAACGGAGACGGAAAAGGGTAATTAAGTCGCTGGTCAGTTGGTGAAAGGGCTCCACACAATTTTTAACGTGACGTAGGGCAGAGGCAGAGGCATTGCCTAATTGAAATTAGGCAATAGAAAAGAAAATGGTAAAAAAGTGAAAATGGCACTTTTTAGCCAACGCTAAAAAGTTGGCAAAAAAGTCGGTCAAAAAGGTTTATGTCGCGCATTGGGCGCGCGATTCCGCACTGATAAAAAAAGGAGTAATCGATTGTAATAAATGAATTTTCAGTATACCAGGTGCGAAAAACTTGAACAACGTGGAGGCCGCAATAACTGGGCCGGGAATAAAAAAAAGGTAGGTGGTGTGTGGTGGTCTGTACTGGACAAGGAACTTAAATTTGAAGATTTTCAGAACCGACCACGTTTGCAATCGATACTGCGGTGGAAGCCACACTACGACGACGCCACAGCAGAGGGTCACTCGTCTGGGCCACTTCTTGACGCAATGGGGCCCAGAAGCCCTACCCATTGCGGACTCCAGCCAGATTATCCACGAGAAGGTGAGGATGCAGAAAGTTTTTGGAAAAGACAGTGACTTGTTTATTGCAGTCAATTGTTTATTGCAGTCACGTGTTTATTGCAATCACTTGTTTATTGCAGTCACTTGTTTATTGCAGTCACTTGTTTGTTGCAGTCACTTGTTTGTTGCAGTCACTTGTTTGTTGCAGTCACTTGTTTATTGCAGTCACTTGTTTATTGCAGTCACTTGTTTACTGCAATCACTTGTTTATTGCAGTCACTTGTTCATTGCCAGATTATTTCTATAGTATTGGGAAAAGAACGTTTCAGGACCCAATATTCAATCAAAATGTTTGCACAGATATATTTGTACACATATTACGTACGAAAAGTTCGGTCATACATGCTGACTTATCATTTTTTTGTACCGGTTAGCTCTGGTTGTTTGTTGAAGCGGTTTGAATTTTACCTTCACCGGAAGATGTATCCCAGGATGGCGCCCATACAAATCATATCCTTATTTAGAATTACAAACGACGTACAACTTTCTCTAGTTAGCTTAGTGGGGGCTAAGGCATTCATTTATCTTCTATTTCTGAGAGTGTTTGGAGGCCCTAAGGTCCAGTTTTACAATCGTGGATTAGTATCTTTGTTCATGGTACATTTGCCTGGGATACCATTACACAATGATATCATAGGTATTCTGGTATCCTGGTATCAAATGTACCACGAACAGAGATAATAATCCAGGATTGTAAAACTGGGCCTACATTTATTTGCGTGCACATTTTGAACTTTTTCTGTAAGGAAAGTACAAAGAATTGCTTCATAAATGCTTACCCCAGGAATATGGAAGTTAACGCTATCCATGATATTTTTAGAAATCAACGGAATCTTCTAGGCCATCTTTAGGCGTACACCATGATGATGAACAAATGCGAAAGTTGTCTACTATTGTGAGTATAGCTAATTGGCATTAAAAGATATCTTATCCAACGTATCTTATCACTACAGCAGGAACATCTAAAGATGCGTAAATCCGTTTCTACAATAAAATCATCAAGGGCTTCGATTGCAAAAGTAGGTAAGAAAGGCCCATGGAAGCCCAACGGTGGGGATGGGATGAAACATTAGCACTGCAAAACTGAATTGCAGGAGTGATTTCTCCCTTTACCCGTTGCGTGCTCCAATGATGAAAATAGTTAAGATAGAAAACAATAATATTAATAATAATAAAGAATATTTATTAGCAGAAATGCTAATACTTAGATACTTAGAGTAAAAATACTTAGATAGTTAATATAACACAATGCGGTTCCAGTTTCAGTTACATCGAAATCCAGCCAAAAGTTAATGGAGAGTACGTATAAAAATTGTTTTATCTAAACCTCGTTTCATGTTGGAAATTCAGTATAGCGTCGATTATGAACTCTAGGAAAATGAAAGTAGGAAAAAAGTTATAACTTCTGTACTTTCAGAAAGATCAAGTGAGGCTGGCAAGGTGATGCAGGTCCAATCTGCGCCTTCCACCCATCTAGCGAGAGACAAATCGTAAGCAACAATCTGAGTGATAATTATGTATGAGTCTTCCATAACCAGGAAAAGTTATCTGCCTGATAAAGACTCCTGTGGTAGTCAGAAACTAATCTTGCGGAATGAGTTATTTTAACTCCTCAAGAAGTTTAGAAACGCATTCCGCAAGATTAGGAAAATATTAGAAAAGATGAAAGCATAACGTAGAAGTTTCCGCAAGATTAGGAAAAGATTAAAAAACTAATCTTGCGGAATGCGTGTCTAAACTTCTTAAAAGAGTTATTTTAACTCCTCAAGAAGTTTAGAAACGCATTACGCAAGATTAGGAAAATTTTAGAAAAGATGAAAGCATAACGTAGAAGTTTCCGCAAGATTAGGAAAAGATTAAAAAACTAATCTTGCGGAATGAGTTTCTAAACTTCTTAAAAGAGTTATTTTAACTCCTCAAGAAGTTTAGAAACGCATTCCGCAAGATTAGGAAAATATTAGAAAATATGAAAGCATAACGTAGAAGTTTCCGCAAGATTAGGAAAAGATTAAAAAACTAATCTTGCGGAATGAGTTTCTAAACTTCTTAAAAGAGTTATTTTAACTCCTCAAGAAGTTTAGAAACGCATTCCGCAAGATTAGGAAAGTATTAGAAAATATGAAAGCATAACGTAGAAGTTTCCGCAAGATTAGGAAAAGATTAAAAAACTAATCTTGCGGAATGAGTTTCTAAACTTCTTAAAAGAGTTATTTTAACTCCTCAAGAAGTTTAGAAACGCATTACGCAAGATTAGGAAAATTTTAGAAAAGATGAAAGCATAACGTAGAAGTTTCCGCAAGATTAGGAAAAGATTAAAAAACTAATCTTGCGGAATGAGTTTCTAAACTTCTTGAGGAGTTATTTTAACTCCTCAAGAAGTTTAGAAACGCATTCCGCAAGATTAGTTTCTGATTAAGATAATCATGAGATACCTATCTTGAACTGCGTAAGTTTCATCAAGAAGAAATAGTTTATTTACATATTCATATCCCCTTAACTTTAATTCCATTCCTAACAATATTTCGAACTTCAGAATTAACAGATTGTCAGATCTCCAAGAAGAAGAAGAAGGAGATTATCCCCTTAACTTTAATCCCATCCCTAACAATATTTAATTGTTTAACTTTTTTCAATTAATGCTAGAAGTTTGAAAAAAGCAGGAAAAGTTGGGATTTTTACAAAACAACACTGCGTAAATGCAAGTGCGCACAACTTGAATTCGGCCAAAGAAATCTGTAAATTTTGCGGCCGGAAATGCAAGTCGACTCCAGACATTGCTGATTGTTGATTGTTGATCGCGTTGTAGAGCAATCCATTATTGAGAATGCATGCCGCAGATACGCTTTGATCTTAACGTAAGCGAATCACGTATCATTTCAGGCACGCATCCACTAGGTTCATCCAGGAGGAGACTCCAGAACAAATGGCAGCCGAAGAGTCGGCCGAAGAATTTCCGGCTGACGAGGTTGAGGACACCGCCGCAGTTGGAGAGGGTGCCGCAGAACACGCGGCAGAGGCGCCTCCGGAGGAGACGTCGTCTCCGGCCGAAGAACCGCCAACAGAAGCGCCCGAGTAAAAGCAATACGGATAGATTCCGATTTTAACACACTCACATCAAACACATCAAATAATGTGCGCATATTGTGTGAAATTTTATACAAAAAAGAAAATTGAAATGATGTCAAATATATGTGTATGTTCATTAATGTAGTTAATTATTTTGGATTCAAGAGGTGCTTAAGACCCAGTTTTACCTTTACCATTACCATTGTGCCAACAATGGTAATGTTCAAAGTTGAGCAATACGTATGCGAAGTAAAATATGGACATGGCGTGTCTCTCCCTAATCTCATGAATTTTTCGAAAGCCACTGCTAAGTTTCGCTTAGTACAGTCTGTAAAGGAATATTTTAGCCTCCAATAACCGTAGGGAAGACATTTCTAACCCTCGTATTTACCCCTCCAGATGCGTTCAAAGTTGAGAAATACATATGCGAATTAAAAGTATGGACATGGCGTGCCTCTCTCTAATCTCATCATTTTTTCGGAAGCCACTGCCAAGTTTCGCTTAGTACAGTCTGTAAAGGAATATTTTAGCTTCCAATGACCGTAGAGAAGACATTTCTAACCCTCGTATTTACTCCTCCAGATGCGTTGAAAGTTGAGAAATACATATGCGAATTAAAAGTATGGACATGGCGTGTCTCTCCCTAATCTCATCAATATTTCGAAAGCCACTGCCAAGTTTCGCTTAGTACAGTCTATAAAGGAATATTTTAGCTTCCAATGACCGTAGAGAAGACATTTCTAACCCTCGTATTTACTCCTCCAGATGCGTTGAAAGTTGAGAAATACATATGCGAATTAAAAGTATGGACATGGCGTGTCTCTCCCTAATCTCATCAATATTTCGAAAGCCGCTGCTAAGTTTCGCTTGGTACAGAGTTTAAAGGAATATTCCAATGACCGTAGAGAAGACATTTCTAACCCTCGTATTTACTCCTCCAGATGGGTTCAAAGTTGAGCAATACATATGCGAATTAAAAGTATGGACATGGCGTGTCTCTCCCTAATCTCATGAATTTTTCGAAAGCCACTGCTAAGTTTCGCTTAGTACAGTCTATAAAGGAATATTTTAGCTTCCAATGACCGTAGAGAAGACATTTCTAACCCTCGTATTTACTCCTCCAGATGCGTTGAAAGTTGAGAAATACATATGCGAATTAAAAGTATGGACATGGCGTGTCTCTCCCTAATCTCATCAATTTTTCGAAAGCCACTGCCAAGTTTCGCTTAGTACAGTCTGTAAAGGAATATTTTAGCTTCCAATGACCGTAGAGAAGACATTTCTAACCCTCGTATTTACTCCTCCAGATGCGTTGAAAGTTGAGAAATACATGTGCGAATTAAAAGTATGGACATGGCGTGTCTCTCCCTAATCTCATCAATTTTTCGAAAGCCACTGCCAAGTTTCGCTTAGTACAGTCTGTAAAGGAATATTTTAGCTTCCAATGACCGTAGAGAAGACATTTCTAACCCTCGTATTTACTCCTCCAGATGCGTTGAAAGTTGAGAAATACATATGCGAATTAAAAGTATGGACATGGCGTGTCTCTCCCTAATCTCATCAATTTTTCGAAAGCCACTGCCAAGTTTCGCTTAGTACAGTCTGTAAAGGAATATTTTAGCTTCCAATGACCGTAGAGAAGACATTTCTAACCCTCGTATTAACTCCTACAGATGCGTTGAAAGTTGAGAAATACATGTGCGAATTAAAAGTATGGACATGGCGTGTCTCTCCCTAATCTCATCAATTTTTCGAAAGCCACTGCCAAGTTTCGCTTAGTACAGTCTGTAAAGGAATATTTTAGCTTCCAATGACCGTAGAGAAGACATTTCTAACCCTCGTATTTACTCCTCCAGATGCGTTGAAAGTTGAGAAATACATATGCGAATTAAAAGTATGGACATGGCGTGTCTCTCCCTAATCTCATCAATTTTTTGAAAGCCACTGCTAAGTTTCGCTTAGTACAGTTTTTAAAGGAATATTTTGGCTTCCAATGACCGTAGAGAAGACATTTCTAATCCTCGTATTTACTCCTCCAGATGCGTTGAAAGTTGAAAAATACATATGCGAATTAAAATTATGGACATGGCGTGTCTCTCCCTAATCTCATCAATTTTTCGAAAGCCGCTGCTAAGTTTCGCTTGGTACAGAGTTTAAAGGAATATTCCAATGACCGTAGAGAAGACATTTCTAACCCTCGTATTTACTCCTCCAGATGGGTTCAAAGTTGAGCAATACATATGCGAATTAAAAGTATGGACATGGCGTGTCTCTCCCTAATCTCATGAATTTTTCGAAAGCCACTGCTAAGTTTCGCTTAGTACAGTCTATAAAGGAATATTTTAGCTTCCAATGACCGTAGAGAAGACATTTCTAACCCTCGTATTTACTCCTCCAGATGCGTTGAAAGTTGAGAAATACATATGCGAATTAAAAGTATGGACATGGCGTGTCTCTCCCTAATCTCATCAATATTTCGAAAGCCGCTGCTAAGTTTCGCTTGGTACAGAGTTTAAAGGAATATTCCAATGACCGTAGAGAAGACATTTCTAACCCTCGTATTTACTCCTCCAGATGGGTTCAAAGTTGAGCAATACATATGCGAATTAAAAGTATGGACATGGCGTGTCTCTCCCTAATCTCATCAATTTTTCGAAAGCCACTGCCAAGTTTCGCTTAGTACAGTCTGTAAAGGAATATTTTAGCTTCCAATGACCGTAGAGAAGACATTTCTAACCCTCGTATTAACTCCTACAGATGCGTTGAAAGTTGAGAAATACATGTGCGAATTAAAAGTATGGACATGGCGTGTCTCTCCCTAATCTCATCAATTTTTCGAAAGCCACTGCCAAGTTTCGCTTAGTACAGTCTGTAAAGGAATATTTTAGCTTCCAATGACCGTAGAGAAGACATTTCTAACCCTCGTATTTACTCCTCCAGATGCGTTGAAAGTTGAGAAATACATATGCGAATTAAAAGTATGGACATGGCGTGTCTCTCCCTAATCTCATCAATTTTTTGAAAGCCACTGCTAAGTTTCGCTTAGTACAGTTTTTAAAGGAATATTTTGGCTTCCAATGACCGTAGAGAAGACATTTCTAATCCTCGTATTTACTCCTCCAGATGCGTTGAAAGTTGAAAAATACATATGCGAATTAAAATTATGGACATGGCGTGTCTCTCCCTAATCTCATCAATTTTTCGAAAGCCGCTGCTAAGTTTCGCTTGGTACAGAGTTTAAAGGAATATTCCAATGACCGTAGAGAAGACATTTCTAACCCTCGTATTTACTCCTCCAGATGGGTTCAAAGTTGAGCAATACATATGCGAATTAAAAGTATGGACATGGCGTGTCTCTCCCTAATCTCATGAATTTTTCGAAAGCCACTGCTAAGTTTCGCTTAGTACAGTCTATAAAGGAATATTTTAGCTTCCAATGACCGTAGAGAAGACATTTCTAACCCTCGTATTTACTCCTCCAGATGCGTTGAAAGTTGAGAAATACATATGCGAATTAAAAGTATGGACATGGCGTGTCTCTCCCTAATCTCATCAATATTTCGAAAGCCGCTGCTAAGTTTCGCTTGGTACAGAGTTTAAAGGAATATTCCAATGACCGTAGAGAAGACATTTCTAACCCTCGTATTTACTCCTCCAGATGGGTTCAAAGTTGAGCAATACATATGCGAATTAAAAGTATGGACATGGCGTGTCTCTCCCTAATCTCATGAATTTTTCGAAAGCCACTGCTAAGTTTCGCTTAGTACAGTTTATAAAGGAATATTTTGGCTTCCAATGACCGTAGAGAAGACATTTCTAACCCTCGTATTTACTCCTCCAGATGCGTTGAAAGTTGAGAAATACATGTGCGAATTAAAAGTATGGACATGGCGTGTCTCTCCCTAATCTCATCAATTTTTTGAAAGCCACTGCTAAGTTTCGCTTAGTACAGTTTATAAAGGAATATTTTGGCTTCCAATGACCGTAGAGAAGACATTTCTAACCCTCGTATTTACTCCTCCAGATGCGTTGAAAGTTGAAAAATACATATGCGAATTAAAAGTATGGACATGGCGTGTCTCTCCCTAATCTCATGAATTTTTCGAAAGCCACTGCTAAGTTTCGCTTAGTACAGTCTATAAAGGAATATTTTAGCTTCCAATGACCGTAGAGAAGACATTTCTAACCCTCGTATTTACTCCTCCAGATGCGTTGAAAGTTGAGAAATACATATGCGAATTAAAAGTATGGACATGGCGTGTCTCTCCCTAATCTCATCAATTTTTCGAAAGCCACTGCCAAGTTTCGCTTAGTACAGTCTGTAAAGGAATATTTTAGCTTCCAATGACCGTAGAGAAGACATTTCTAACCCTCGTATTTACTCCTCCAGATGCGTTGAAAGTTGAGAAATACATATGCGAATTAAAAGTATGGATATGGCGTGTCTCTCCCTAATCTCATCAATATTTCGAAAGCCACTGCCAAGTTTCGCTTAGTACAGTCTATAAAGGAATATTTTAGCTTCCAATGACCGTAGAGAAGACATTTCTAACCCTCGTATTTACTCCTCCAGATGCGTTGAAAGTTGAGAAATACATATGCGAATTAAAAGTATGGACATGGCGTGTCTCTCCCTAATCTCATCAATATTTCGAAAGCCGCTGCTAAGTTTCGCTTGGTACAGAGTTTAAAGGAATATTCCAATGACCGTAGAGAAGACATTTCTAACCCTCGTATTTACTCCTCCAGATGGGTTCAAAGTTGAGCAATACATATGCGAATTAAAAGTATGGACATGGCGTGTCTCTCCCTAATCTCATGAATTTTTCGAAAGCCACTGCTAAGTTTCGCTTAGTACAGTCTATAAAGGAATATTTTAGCTTCCAATGACCGTAGAGAAGACATTTCTAACCCTCGTATTTACTCCTCCAGATGCGTTGAAAGTTGAGAAATACATATGCGAATTAAAAGTATGGACATGGCGTGTCTCTCCCTAATCTCATCAATTTTTCGAACGCCACTGCTAAGTTTCGCTTAGTACAGTCTGTAAAGGAATATTTTAGCTTCCAATGACCGTAGAGAAGACATTTCTAACCCTCGTATTTACTCCTCCAGATGCGTTGAAAGTTGAGAAATACATATGCGAATTAAAAGTATGGACATGGCGTGTCTCTCCCTAATCTCATCAATATTTCGAAAGCCACTGCCAAGTTTCGCTTAGTACAGTCTATAAAGGAATATTTTAGCTTCCAATGACCGTAGAGAAGACATTTCTAACCCTCGTATTAACTCCTCCAGATGCGTTGAAAGTTGAGAAATACATATGCGAATTAAAAGTATGGACATGGCGTGTCTCTCCCTAATCTCATCAATATTTCGAAAGCCGCTGCTAAGTTTCGCTTGGTACAGAGTTTAAAGGAATATTCCAATGACCGTAGAGAAGACATTTCTAACCCTCGTATTTACTCCTCCAGATGGGTTCAAAGTTGAGCAATACATATGCGAATTAAAAGTATGGACATGGCGTGTCTCTCCCTAATCTCATGAATTTTTCGAAAGCCACTGCTAAGTTTCGCTTAGTACAGTCTATAAAGGAATATTTTAGCTTCCAATGACCGTAGAGAAGACATTTCTAACCCTCGTATTTACTCCTCCAGATGCGTTGAAAGTTGAGAAATACATATGCGAATTAAAAGTATGGACATGGCGTGTCTCTCCCTAATCTCATCAATTTTTCGAACGCCACTGCTAAGTTTCGCTTAGTACAGTCTGTAAAGGAATATTTTAGCTTCCAATGACCGTAGAGAAGACATTTCTAACCCTCGTATTTACTCCTCCAGATGCGTTGAAAGTTGAGAAATACATATGCGAATTAAAAGTATGGACATGGCGTGTCTCTCCCTAATCTCATCAATATTTCGAAAGCCACTGCCAAGTTTCGCTTAGTACAGTCTATAAAGGAATATTTTAGCTTCCAATGACCGTAGAGAAGACATTTCTAACCCTCGTATTTACTCCTCCAGATGCGTTGAAAGTTGAGAAATACATATGCGAATTAAAAGTATGGACATGGCGTGTCTCTCCCTAATCTCATCAATATTTCGAAAGCCGCTGCTAAGTTTCGCTTGGTACAGAGTTTAAAGGAATATTCCAATGACCGTAGAGAAGACATTTCTAACCCTCGTATTTACTCCTCCAGATGGGTTGAAAGTTGAGCAATACATATGCGAATTAAAAGTATGGACATGGCGTGTCTCTCCCTAATCTCATGAATTTTTCGAAAGCCACTGCTAAGTTTCGCTTAGTACAGTCTATAAAGGAATATTTTAGCTTCCAATGACCGTAGAGAAGACATTTCTAACCCTCGTATTTACTCCTCCAGATGCGTTGAAAGTTGAGAAATACATATGCGAATTAAAAGTATGGACATGGCGTGTCTCTCCCTAATCTCATCAATTTTTCGAAAGCCACTGCCAAGTTTCGCTTAGTACAGTCTGTAAAGGAATATTTTAGCTTCCAATGACCGTAGAGAAGACATTTCTAACCCTCGTATTTACTCCTCCAGATGCGTTGAAAGTTGAGAAATACATGTGCGAATTAAAAGTATGGACATGGCGTGTCTCTCCCTAATCTCATCAATTTTTCGAAAGCCACTGCCAAGTTTCGCTTAGTACAGTCTGTAAAGGAATATTTTAGCTTCCAATGACCGTAGAGAAGACATTTCTAACCCTCGTATTTACTCCTCCAGATGCGTTGAAAGTTGAGAAATACATATGCGAATTAAAAGTATGGACATGGCGTGTCTCTCCCTAATCTCATCAATTTTTCGAAAGCCACTGCCAAGTTTCGCTTAGTACAGTCTGTAAAGGAATATTTTAGCTTCCAATGACCGTAGAGAAGACATTTCTAACCCTCGTATTAACTCCTCCAGATGCGTTGAAAGTTGAGAAATACATGTGCGAATTAAAAGTATGGACATGGCGTGTCTCTCCCTAATCTCATCAATTTTTCGAAAGCCACTGCCAAGTTTCGCTTAGTACAGTCTGTAAAGGAATATTTTAGCTTCCAATGACCGTAGAGAAGACATTTCTAACCCTCGTATTAACTCCTCCAGATGCGTTGAAAGTTGAGAAATACATGTGCGAATTAAAAGTATGGACATGGCGTGTCTCTCCCTAATCTCATCAATTTTTCGAAAGCCACTGCCAAGTTTCGCTTAGTACAGTCTGTAAAGGAATATTTTAGCTTCCAATGACCGTAGAGAAGACATTTCTAACCCTCGTATTTACTCCTCCAGATGCGTTGAAAGTTGAGAAATACATATGCGAATTAAAAGTATGGACATGGCGTGTCTCTCCCTAATCTCATCAATTTTTTGAAAGCCACTGCTAAGTTTCGCTTAGTACAGTTTTTAAAGGAATATTTTGGCTTCCAATGACCGTAGAGAAGACATTTCTAACCCTCGTATTTACTCCTCCAGATGCGTTGAAAGTTGAGAAATACATGTGCGAATTAAAAGTATGGACATGGCGTGTCTCTCCCTAATCTCATCAATTTTTCGAAAGCCACTGCCAAGTTTCGCTTAGTACAGTCTGTAAAGGAATATTTTAGCTTCCAATGACCGTAGAGAAGACATTTCTAACCCTCGTATTTACTCCTCCAGATGCGTTGAAAGTTGAGAAATACATATGCGAATTAAAAGTATGGACATGGCGTGTCTCTCCCTAATCTCATCAATATTTCGAAAGCCGCTGCTAAGTTTCGCTTGGTACAGAGTTTAAAGGAATATTCCAATGACCGTAGAGAAGACATTTCTAACCCTCGTATTTACTCCTCCAGATGGGTTCAAAGTTGAGCAATACATATGCGAATTAAAAGTATGGACATGGCGTGTCTCTCCCTAATCTCATGAATTTTTCGAAAGCCACTGCTAAGTTTCGCTTAGTACAGTTTATAAAGGAATATTTTTGGCTTCCAATGACCGTAGAGAAGACATTTCTAACCCTCGTATTTACTCCTCCAGATGCGTTGAAAGTTGAGAAATACATGTGCGAATTAAAAGTATGGACATGGCGTGTCTCTCCCTAATCTCATCAATTTTTTGAAAGCCACTGCTAAGTTTCGCTTAGTACAGTTTATAAAGGAATATTTTGGCTTCCAATGACCGTAGAGAAGACATTTCTAACCCTCGTATTTACTCCTCCAGATGCGTTGAAAGTTGAGAAATACATGTGCGAATTAAAAAGTATGGACATGGCGTGTCTCTCCCTAATCTCATCAATTTTTTGAAAGCCACTGCTAAGTTTCGCTTAGTACAGTTTATAAAGGAATATTTTGGGCTTCCAATGACCGTAGAGAAGACATTTCTAACCCTCGTATTTACTCCTCCAGATGCGTTGAAAGTTGAGAAATACATGTGCGAATTAAAAGTATGGACATGGCGTGTCTCTCCCTAATCTCATCAATATTTCGAAAGCCACTGCCAAGTTTCGCTTAGTACAGTCTATAAAGGAATATTTTAGCTTCCAATGACCGTAGAGAAGACATTTCTAACCCTCGTATTTACTCCTCCAGATGCGTTGAAAGTTGAGAAATACATATGCGAATTAAAAGTATGGACATGGCGTGTCTCTCCCTAATCTCATCAATATTTCGAAAGCCGCTGCTAAGTTTCGCTTGGTACAGAGTTTAAAGGAATATTTCCAATGACCGTAGAGAAGACATTTCTAACCCTCGTATTTACTCCTCCAGATGGGTTCAAAGTTGAGCAATACATATGCGAATTAAAAGTATGGACATGGCGTGTCTCTCCCTAATCTCATCAATATTTCGAAAGCCACTGCCAAGTTTTCGCTTAGTACAGTCTGTAAAGGAATATTTTGGCTTCCAATGACCGTAGAGAAGACATTTCTAATCCTCGTATTTACTCCTCCAGATGCGTTGAAAGTTGAGAAATACATATGCGAATTAAAAGTATGGACATGGCGTGTCTCTCCCTAATCTCATCAATTTTTCGAAAGCCACTGCCAAGTTTCGCTTAGTACAGTCTGTAAAGGAATATTTTAGCTTCCAATGACCGTAGAGAAGACATTTCTAACCCTCGTATTTACTCCTCCAGATGCGTTGAAAGTTGAGAAATACATATGCGAATTAAAAGTATGGACATGGCGTGTCTCTCCCTAATCTCATCAATTTTTTGAAAGCCACTGCTAAGTTTCGCTTAGTACAGTTTTTAAAGGAATATTTTGGCTTCCAATGACCGTAGAGAAGACATTTTCTAATCCTCGTATTTACTCCTCCAGATGCGTTGAAAGTTGAAAAATACATATGCGAATTAAAATTATGGACATGGCGTGTCTCTCCCTAATCTCATCAATTTTTCGAAAGCCGCTGCTAAGTTTCGCTTGGTACAGAGTTTAAAGGAATATTCCAATGACCGTAGAGAAGACATTTCTAACCCTCGTATTTACTCCTCCAGATGGGTTCAAAGTTGAGCAATACATATGCGAATTAAAAGTATGGGACATGGCGTGTCTCTCCCTAATCTCATGAATTTTTCGAAAGCCACTGCTAAGTTTCGCTTAGTACAGTCTATAAAGGAATATTTTAGTTTCCAATGACCGTAGAGAAGACATTTCTAACCCTCGTATTTACTCCTCCAGATGCGTTGAAAGTTGAGAAATACATATGCGAATTAAAAGTATGGACATGGCGTGTCTCTCCCTAATCTCATCAATTTTTCGAAAGCCACTGCCAAGTTTCGCTTAGTACAGTCT